>OY390737.1:35366656-35966656 GCA_959613385.1 Geotrupes spiniger
TGCACTAGAAAGTTGCTATTTCATTTTCTTTTTAAATTTGTAAGTTAATTAAATCCGTTAAATGTCAGTAAAACTAAAGTAAAGCATTAATAAAAGAAATAATTAAAATACACTTACGACCCTGATACACCTCGAGCTTCTAATATGTATGCAATGTTGCAAAAAATTGCCTAATTCGCTTGAATTTCGTTTCTGCTGCTATTAAACGAATGTCCCCTTAATTTATAAACTTCTAAATAGCACTAGAAAGTTTGTGTTTATGTGAAAAAAATAATTTGTACGTTTCATTATATTTTACACGAATACAAATAATTAGTCCTAAAACTATATATACAAAAATAGCTTTGTATAGTTTTCTTCATTATTTAGATTTTCTAAATGAGATTTCTCGGTTCATTTAGAATAATTGTTTTTTGTTATTTGGAAAAATTGTAATCACACCTGAAAATTTTTTGTGGAAACGTAAAATTTTACTTTAATTTGGTCATATTTTACGGTTAAACGTAAATAGAAAGTGTCCACATTATACATACATATTTGAACTTGAATAATTTTAACATGGCAATTTAAAATCGTTTGAAATGCAAATTTAATGCTTTATTTAATTCGCGGATAGTATAATTTTTATATAATTGATTATTCATGCATTTATAATTTTACGTAAAAAATACTGCCATTATATATTTACATGCTTTTTGATATGGCGAGGCAATAAGAGTAGTACCTTGAAAATCAGCTCTTATTTTGTTTTTACAAAAAAACGTTCATATATCATTTTGGTCAGACATTAATAAATAAGTTTTTCATTAATAAGAGAAATAATTACAGTACACTTACTACTTTGATATGGAAAACCTTTCAGCTACTAATGTCTGTGAAAATATTGCATATACATTTTGCGCAAACTTCGCTTCCGTTGCTATTTAAGTTAAAATTAATTTAAATGTCTGCTTGTACTAGAAAACTTGAATTTAAAACAATATATATTATATTATTATTATTATAGGTTCCATTATTGCTTACATTTTTTAAATGTAATTTCTCTAGTGTTTTTATATAAAATTACAGTAATTTCATTAGTGTAATTATGTGGAAAAATCGCACCCAAACCTAGAAAAAAGCTCTACATGCCAACATGCTTAGCATGCTTAACATACAATGAATGCAGTTTTTCTTATATGAATTCTTATATAATTTTTTTTTGTAATTATGTGAAAGTGTCGGTTTTCTAATCTAGAAAGAAAGCTCTACATACCAACTACTTTTGATATACAATGCAGGTAGTTTTTCTTAAATGATTTCTTGGAAACGGTACAAAACTCACAACTCAAATCCACTAGACCGATACAAGTAACTGACTAGGAACCGAAATGGTTATACTTGTTCATCAACGCACATGTTATACGTGCACGCATCGACAATTTCCTACTTTTTCGCGCGACTCTTGTCAAATGACACCGACACGTCTCAGTCTAGCACCTTTTGCGCCCGTATCTTCTATCCTCGTCCCCTACGGTACTTGTTACATACAAGTAGGTTCTGTTCCGCCCCTTTCCAACTTGTTCTTCATTTCGGATGTTTTCACCTCTACCGATATATATATATTTATAGGTCAAGGTACTACGTCACGGCCAAGAGCACTTTCACACATTGCAACGGTTGATTTTTTCGCGATCGTCCGAAAAGTACTTTTGCGTTACGTCAGTTACGATTACTTTCTACGCGATTATGCGGAGTGTGCATAATTGTACAGGCATTTGAAATGCTACACATGATTGCAACGAAGCACCGATGCTAAAGCGATTTTATTTTTACATATTGAACATTCGAAATCGTCAAATCGAATAGCTTCCAACTCAATTTTCTCCCAAATTATTTGTGTGGTACCATACATTTTGGCCTCATGCCGTGACTTTGCTCAAAACGAGAAACATTTTTACTGGTCACTTTAATTCAATTCTAAAGAAGACTATATGAAACTAAAAATAAACAGTTGACACTTTAAAGCATGTTAATCTTACACCTCAATGGTGTAGTGAACATTAATTAAAACAGGTCCATGAAGACTAACTGGTGGATCGCTAGACAATATTGTTTCTGGGTTATTACCCTTCGTCAGTAGCGATTACCAAGAACCTTAGTTGTTGAAATACCTTTACATGTAGTGGCCATCAAAACTTCTTGGCGCGAGCCAATCACTCCTAACGAACCACTGACAACAGAACACTGACAAGACGATACCTTGTCTAACACCTTGCGGCGAGTAAACAAGACGACTATCAAATGTCCAGTGTCAACATATAAAAGGATTGCTGCAATTAAGTTCAAAAACATATATATATACATATATATATATATATATATATATATATATATATATATATATATACACGAAAGATGGTCTAATCTTACACCTCAATGGTGTAGTGAACATTAATTATAACAGGTCCATGAAGACTAACTGGTGGATCGCTAGACAATATTGTTTCTGGGTTATTACCCTTCGTCAGTAGCGATTACCAAGAACCTTAGTTGTTGAAATACCTTTACATGTAGTGGCCATCAAAACTTCTTGGCGCGAGCCAATCACTCCTAACAAACCACTGACAACAGAACACTGACGAGACGATACCTTGTCTAAGTTTTGATGGCCACTACATGTAAAGGTATTTCAACAACTAAGGTTCTTGGTAATCGGTACTGACGAAGGGTAATAACCCAGAAACAATATTGTCTAGCGATCCACCAGTTAGTCTTCATGGACCTGTTATAATTAATGTTCACTACACCATTGAGGTGTAAGATTAGACCATCTTTCGTGTAAATTTTACATTTTGCTGTCAGATTTGACAAGATACATTTTTAATATATATATATATATATATATATATATATATATATATATATATATATATATATATATATATATATATATATAAAAATGGTACTTATCTTGTATCATGAGCAGTCAGTCGTTGAATAAAACACTTTTAGCAATATTAAAGTTTATTGGCAATAAACTTTAATATTGCTAAAAGTGTTTTATTCAACGACTGACTGCTCATGATACAAGATAAGTACCATTTTAAGTGATTTACAGTCGAGAATTTGTACAATAATTATATATATATATATATATATATATATATATATATATATATATATATATATATATATGAAATCTTTAGTATGTGATATATGTCATGTATTGAAAGATTAATATTTAAACGTATACCATTCATATTTCACTAACGAAAATAACAAACACAAAAGAAGAAAACAAAATACCAACATTTTTTTCAATATTTTGTGAACGAAAAATTAACACTTATCAACGCAATATCAACTTATTTTGATTAAAATATATTAATATTTGGTTGCATAGCCTTTTGTTTTGATAATTCTTCTAATCTTCCTAGGACGTCGTACGCAAACAGGACCATCACTTCCGAAAATGCGAAAATTTCGATTCATCGCTGCATATAATATTTTCCACTGATCTGCAGTCCACTCTAAATGCTCTTTTGCAAATTCAACACGAGCTTTTCGACTTTTTGCTATGAATGGTTCGGCCTCCATTAAATCCCGCAGGTTGTAAACGACGTCGAACTGTCCGAATAGATGGAAACACTTCATTTCGATGGATAATTCACGTGTAATGTCAACTGCTGTTAGTCGAGGGTTGTCACGAGAAAGACGAACAATGTTTCTATCCACTAAAGCCTGTCTTATATATTTCAATTTGGTCTCGGAATACAGAGGAGAACCGATATTACAGCCACGTTTCATTATCGTGTAAATCTAGATAACATTCAAGTGTATAAACGGAATATTATCCAAAATCGAATGCAATACCGATCTTTTAGCCAACTCGACAACTGTCATAAAAGGAGCATTTATTGACGCATATCAACACAAACGTGACTGTTTTACTCTGAATCTTGAAATTTCTGCAAGGTAAGAAGCTAACAAGCTAACCTACCAGAAGGCCTAATTACAAGTATTCCGCAAGGCAGCGCTAGCAGCTTTACTATTCGTTGTCGAACAACTAGTAGGCTCTTAATTAAAATTCCCGCTTGCAAACAGCACTAAATATGTTAACTAACTGAATACGATATAGTTGATGTTGTAAGCCGTTATTTCGTGATACCAATTAATGAACATGAATTAGAACACAATTACTTTATTATCTTTTGCGTTGGATTACTGATTAGTCAATAGAGTTTGAGTACGCATAGGAAAAGAGTTATGTACACTATATCCCGTCCGGCGTGGTGCCTTTTTGTCTTCGGATCTTCAAAACATTGTTGGACGGTGTGCTTTGTGGCCGCTGTCGCTTAATGAGTTTAATCCAATGCCCACGTATAACTTCCATAAAATGTCCATCCAACCAGTGATATTTCACATCGCTTTTGGGATTAAAATTACAGCAAACCTTACCATTGTCATACCAAACTACTTGTGCAGTAAAAAAACTCAAACACAGCATATCTTGTTGTGTCGACAACTTTCCAGTGCATCGATGCACCTACATGCTATAAAGAACCTATATACGCCCGAGGGTAGTCTTCATAGTTACTTTGGTGTCACGTAACCCCGCTAGCCAAACCTCGTTTACGGGGCGATTTGATTTTCACGTATAAAACGTTGCACTTAAAATTTACAATGGACATGTAAAAACTCTTCCAACTCAGCACTGATAAAACAAGATTACAACAAATTTTTGTTTTTGTCCTAAAACTTATCATAACTTAAAATTTTCGGTTGCCCAAAAAATGTTGTGTACACCTTGTCCGCGAAATCCTTTATCATCATCGAGATTGTCTTGCCTCGGCCGCAAGCGGCCTCGACGGCAATTCTTCTCTCGGAACGTTAAAGAGAAAGCGGCCTTAGTATACAAATATCTATTATGATTTCTCTATTCATTATGCTTAAAAATAAATAAAAAATATGCGTATTTTCCTTTCTTTAAATGCTTTATTTTTGTGGTAGTTATGATAATAATATCTTTTTTACCGTAAAGTATAGTATATAAAAAAAATTGTTCTGAGATTTTAAAAAATACCGCGCAAAAATAAAGATGCCCTAACTGTCACACAGCGTCTGCATCTACATCTACAAATGTCACTTAAGTGACAAACAACAACTATCTGTTTTACAAAAGACTCAAAGAGATGAAAATATTTATTAAAGTACGAGATATAAAATTCTATTTAAACGCGTGTAAAAAGCTTTGTGAATCATACGAACCTTATTTTAACTTTTCTGAATCTAGACAGATCCTGGGCTCCACATTTTGCTTGCAGTAATTGCAAAAGATATTTAGATATTGTTATTTTTGCGTAGTTAATCCCGCTAAAAGACGTAAAGACAAAAATGCGAATCCCATCGAATATGCATGGTGGCGTACTCAGAAAAATATGAAGAAAGTTTTCATGAAGATATCATGGACTTCGAATAACGTTATCAAGGCCAATACAAAGAAAATATGATTGAGGTTTAGTGAAAGAAAGTACTTAAATAACACAGTGTTTAAAGTGTGACATTATCATCTTCATTCGGCAAGGAATGCTACTATATAGTGTCAATCGCTTTAAAACTATTTTGGATGAATGGACCCGATTTATAGTATCGCGGCAGCATCCTTTTGGACTAATCTTTCTTTTTCTCTATTTGGACTTGCAAACAAACCATACGATATATATATGCTAAATATTGTAATGAGTTGTTGCGCTAATCTGTGATTAATAATAATAATATTGAAATCCTATGAAAATGTGAAAATTGCAACTAACTGCCAAAAAGAAATTATATAATCAAATAATGCTATTATTACAAACAAAACCTATTATTGAACGACTTTAAACGAAATTAATTAACATTTTGCTAAAAACGCATTTTGCATCAGAGTATTATCAATCTGATCAACTTATCAACTGGGTAAAATTCAAATTTATTATAGAAATAGAAAACCATTTAAAATCTAGTATGAAAATATAATGATTTACGAATGTTGCATTGCTCGATAGAATAAGATAAATTTTTGAGTTTCTTTGCTTATTTAGTGGCTGTTGGTGCGTTTAAGAAACAATACGTTGGGACCAATGCACTGTACTGAGGTATACCATACTTTACTGAAATATATCAGTGATCCGCTCTAGTTCGGAATTCACGATCAGCTTGAATATTTTAAAGTAGAATGGAAAGATATTTTGAGTCGTGCCAGACTTTTGACTTTTTGAAATCAAAAAGATCATAGATTAGGATGAAGGAATCTCGAACATTAGTATTTTGCTTTGAGGATTATACACTCACAGACAAATATATATTGCATATTTTTTTGGTTCTTTTTTTGGTATTTGTGTTTTTCCATTGGCGCCCTGTGTAGTTTTTGTTGCAAATGTCTTTTCACTGGAGTATTTTACGTATACCACAATTTATTACAGATAGAATGTTTAGATTTAGCTTGTCAACTGTTACTGTTTTTGTTATCGGAATGACATTTCTAGTGCTTTGTTTCTCGATTCTGCAGTTTTGGTTAGTGAGATACCACATTTAAACGAGTTGGTTTCTCTTCAAATTGTTACTTTAGCCAATGAAGGTTGCAGACAAGAAGTTATTGCGCGGAGATTGCGTATTAATCAATCGACTGTTCCTCGTATAGTAAAGCGATACAATGGGACTGGAGAATACAAAAGGTGACCTAGTTAAGGGCGCAAAAGATGTACTACTACAATACTAGTATACAATAGACGATTGATATTTGAGAATCCAATCTTTACGAAATCGTACACTTACAGCTCCACATCTCAAAAATTAATTAATGATTACAAGACAAGTAATGTAAGTATTAAAACAGTAATAAGAAGACTTAAGGAATTCGGTTTAAAGCCAGAACGGCCTGCCAGAGAGCCTAGACTTCTCTCAGGCCACAAAATATGACGGTTACAATTTGCAAGAGCTCATGCTAACTGGAATGAACATCAATGGCGGCATGTTCTTTTTACGGATGGAACAAGGATACAGTTATGGACGTGGTCTAGTATACAGAAGGTCGGGGGAACGTTTTGTAGAATATAATTTCGTATAGAACGTTTGCATTGGTGGCGGTTCGATTGAGGTATGGGGTGGCATTAGTTGGGAGAATTGCACGGAGTTCATTGAGCCGAATTTAAGAATGAATACTGATTGGTACATTCGCAATGTACTAGAAGAACATGTTGTAGCTTATGCTGGCTTCAGTGGGTACGATAATTTTGTGCTAATACATGATGATGCCCGTCCGCATGCCGCAAGAACAGTGTCCCCGTATCTTGAAGATGTCGGGATTGAGACACTAGACTAGCCACCAATGATAAATCACAAAAATCCAGCTCCTAATTCAATTGCAGAATAAAGAATTGCTGCACAGGAAATATGCAATATCTTTGTCTGTGAGTGTATATTGCATCATCAACGACAAATGTTTAATCGTTGAATGCCTTTGCCGAAAATCAAAGTGGCTAAATAGGAGTTCGTCTAGACGAGGGTGATTTTATGATTTAGTACAATAATACAAAATCCTACCACACGTTAATTCCTAAAAGTGGATGTAATAAGCATGACGTATATCATTATCGCAGTGAATCTATTCTATCAATGTTGACATACTGTGAATCGAATATCAGTATTAACAACTCTAGGGAAAATTGTACAGAAATCTACAAGAAGTTGAATCTCGTATATAACTTATTAGGACTGATATTCTAACTGATAGTCGTTTACAAAAAGGACACGTTTACCATAAATTGATTTTCAATATAAGAACAAAAACGCAAAAAGGAATATTACAATCGTCATACCTAAAATAGATACTGCGATCATAATTAATTTCGATAAATATCCAACCCAGAAAATCCGTCTGGACGTTTCACAATGCGCACTTCTCCGAGGTTCAACACGAATACCGTATCATGGACTCGGCATTTTCGTGTACTATATAATCGAACACATATCTATCATAGTTTAAGTTCACCTTTAGTTTCTTAACCATGTGCTAGACTGTATACTATACTTCGCGCGGCGACGAGACAGAGTAGTCACGAGGTGTTCACTCACTGTTCACGTGATAGTTCGTAAAAAGCCTGATTTACACTGCCTCGCCAAATTTGAGTTTTGTGGGGGAAATTTTAATCTTATAACTTTAAGAATGTACTTTTGCATAAGTCGAGAATAAGCGATAATACTGCAAAAATTGCTCGTAATATAATAACCGAAATGTAAAAAAATATTCAAGTTTAAGAATTGTTAAAACGCTTTATGGAAGCTTGAATGTTTCGGCTGTGTGCATTGAGTTACGCCATGCTTCTATCTAACCAATAGGAAACGATCTCCCGAAAATCACGTGAAGTGCACGCCGGTTTATTACTCTGTCTGGTCGCCGCGTTGAGTATAATTACTCAAATTGTTTTTAAAAGCTTCTATGCATTATTACCAAACATATTTTCGATGAAGTCGCGATCAAATCAATAATATTTAGGATGAAAAACGAAATATCGCAAAGTACTGTACACGTGGGCGACAAGGTAACTTAAATTTTTAAGGCCCCTGAAAATAGTTTGAAATACATGAGAGTTTGCTGACTGTTAAAACAAGTGTGTGCAGCAGAAAGGTTGCCACATGGAATACCTAGTTTGTAAAGAATAAAAGATTATTTTACCTTGTTCAATAATAATGTTCGCTTTTATTTTCAAGAACACGGATTGTAGTCAAAGTCAATGATTTATTTCAATCAATCATGTTTTCATCTCAAACGCCAACTGGGATGCTGGGGACACATGCAGAGGGTGAGAGACAAACTACCGACCAGAGAGATTTGGGTAGTACAAACTACAGGAAAAAGGAAGCGTGGAAGACCAAAGGAGATTTGGGATAATATAATAGAAATAATTTTATAGAAGAAGGAAATAACGTGGACAGAGGTAAAGCAACTTGCACAGAATAGAGATGAATAGAATATTTTTATTAAGAGTTTTGAACTCTTAATAACACCTTCGGATAGATTTGATTATACATATGTTCATCTCATAATCTCGGGAGTTTAACTGAAACATGTTTATTCGTAGCTATCAATAACTTGGCATACTTTATAAATAATTATTAGGTAACTCGATGTGATTGCAAGTGTGATCAAATGGTGGGATCTCGTAGAGTAGGAGTTTTGCTAGTTTTTATGAAGTATATTAGTAAAATAAAGTTGATTCATCAAATATTATCAACTTACCAGACGTCAATATTGTAAGTATTGAAGCAAATGCTTCTTCAACGGTCTTTCTATTCCAATATCTGTTAATGACATTGAATCATTTTTTGATTTATTCGAACAGCTAATAGTTTGCTCACAATGTTTTAATAATGTGGTTTTAATTGACTAATTCTACGTAGAGTAGTATTTGCAATAAGAAGTGGCAAATTGTTGTAAAATTTTCGAATGCCGGTAATTTCAAACAGTTTAACGAACATTCGTCTCGGATTTTCAGTATGAAGTAATTCATGATAATGCACGTTTCGTTAAAGAAGATGGTTATCATCATGTACTTTTAATCGATTTATCTATTAACGATGAAAGTTTTCAAAATGTAACAATTTCCGCAAATATGACTGCTCAGTTGTATGAATCTATTCTTAAAATCCACTAGGGGTTCGTTGACGACCGTAAAACTAGTGCACCAATGTATATAATTAAAATTATCGCTGACGTTTTAAAATTATGTATATCACGAATTAAAAATTCTCACATGAACTTTATCTTACCCATTTATAACTACATTTTTGCAGATGTTTTCGCAGTCTTTATTGACATTTCAGCATGTTAGACTTGTTGATAGTTAGCACAAATGCTCTTTACAATTGTGGTGTACAATGGGTCAGGAAAGGTTACCTATTGTGCCTACAACGTAACTCCTGCCAATAGTTTGCATATTAAAAGTTTTTTATTATTGTAATCAACAGCAATTAACCTTTTCACATCATTAGTGGGTCGCGAAGTGTACAACTTTTAGCACAACTAATTTTTTGTTTCAGATTTGCTGCCATAATAACAGTAAAAAATGGCGTTCAACGGGCACCACGTAAAATAAATGTGTTCTTTTATTTATTATACAGAATCTAGAAATGTTGTCATGTTCATAAAATGTTTTTGTGTATCTATCTGAAGCCTTGTCAAAAATGAATATTCTGATGCACAAAATATCAATTACACGTGATTTCTAGAAAAATAGCGTTTCCATTGTTCCCTCCACTTTCATTATGTATCGTATACTTGCAAATTAACACATGACATTGATAGGTTCAACACAAGGTTAGGGTCAGACTGTAAATTTTGAAAGAAAAATCGCAATTTCCCATATTAGCCATCTATGAAAGCTTATTAACAAATTAATAGCTAATTTCAGATCGTTGATACCAATAATTACAAAATTCCATTTGGATTATTCTTTTAAGAAGATTTAAAAAAATATTCAATGCAGAAACATTAATAAAGTTAACAACTAATGCTGTCTCAATTTCACTAGTCAATAATAATAGCTTGATAATAATCCCACGATGAGGCCTGTAATTTAGTTTAAATTGTGCCTCTCATGACATTCACATTGGAGTTCTACTTGCATATCTAGAAAACATAAAGGCTAGAATTACTAATACCATTGCCAATTCTTATGTTATATAATAACCCCACTTTTAGGTACAGAAGACACTTAGTGATTTACCCAAGGAATAAAATAAGAAATAATTCATAATTTCTGAACTATACAAACACCTGTGAAAATAATTCTATTATATCGAAGCTTTACGGTTTACCGAAGATACTCAAAATCATTGTACCATTATGTTAATATGTATCCAACCGTACTGCTTAAAATATAAAAAACTTTTTACTCTAGTTGAAGAACTCAATAATTTTCAGTTACACCCAGATTTTGTTCACACTCTGGATGTAGTTTCACTATCCAGAATGTGTTTTGTACTTGTTGTTATTAACCAGAATTGATAGAATACCATTGCAGTTTTAATTTTGACTCCTTCATTTTGCGCATCAATTTCATTTTTAATATGCAGCAACATGTACAACTACGACAGTCAACAAATATGTAACAATTCTATTTGCAAAGAATCATTCACAGTCGTTTCAGGAAATGATCATTAGCCAGTATATAATTTGTCATTTCCTATTACAACTGCAGTCAAATTATCCTTCACACTGCAATCCTGCACGTATTTCCATGTACCACGTGTAAAATGTTCTTTCATCCATGATGGAATTAATTTTATTTTTATTTATTATTTAATAATACGGCATCTTCCATGGAGTCCAGTTCGCATTTCGTGTAACATCGCATCTTCACCAACACTATAATGTTTAGAGTTTGTTTTATTATATGTATAGCACCACTCTTGCAGCACCAAATTTGCCCAATTCTCAAATAAACCAGCAAAAGGTCTACTATTACTATTTTAGTAGATTTAATGTTATAATTACTGCAACATTTATTTAGCCACATTTTCAATGTTCATAACGATTTTTTACATATGAAATATATGCATTTGAAATTCCTATGTTCACTTTTAAAAAACACAGTTTTAGTCCAATTGGACTCTGATAGATAAGTCACTAATCTTACTCACTATTTGACAATATCAGTGCACAAATAAAGCCCATAAACAATATTCGCTTTACTTCTTGAATAAGTTTATTTATTAATAATAATGTACACAAAGGAAGAAAAATAGGAACATTTACTCTGGTAGTTTAAAAAATATAGTTTGAGAAATGTGATATATATTACTGTTAACTATCCAGATCGGCAAATTCCGTCGGTTCATAATATTATTATAACATCTAACACTGTTTGTGAGTTCCAAATGAGCACAAGAAACAGAAAGGAATCTGTCGTGTTTTAACTGAAGATATGAAGTTAATTCTAATGTGCAGAATATAAACTCAAATAACATATGGTGTTGTGTATCTGAAGAAGTTCGAATACCGACATTCGTGCGGAAAATCGTTTAAAGAATTTAGGTACAAACCTTATTAATTTTCTCCAACAACTTTTTGAACAAGATAAAATAAAAAAAATGATTTTTTCTGAAACGCTGTTTATTTTAATAAACGGAAATGACAAATCTGTAAAAAAGTTAAATTGTTTTTGCATAAATTCTCAAAATTATAAGTTGGTAAGCTTATTTTCGATTAGTTTGTGTGTAGCGTTTAACACTGCATTGAAGATGATCTCAAAAGGTGCTGCATTTCGTCGTGTTGATTTTGTCCTTCCGTGATATTCTGCGTAGAAATACAGGTAGGCAAAACTATGGCTCCGATCCGTCATATTGCGTCATCCACCACATTGTCTTGACCGGTCTCACATGTACGATGTTAGTGGTAAATTGGCTAATGTACTGCAACTGCCGTTGTTGACGTGGGGACACTCAAACTCAACGTGGTGGAGGAGGCGGCGGAGCTTAGTTTCTTCGGTTTCTTCGAAAGCATTTACAACCCTTCTTTTTAAAGCAATATATTTACCTTCGGCTGTTGGCGATGTAATAATTTCGGCGACGAACGGTAAGGTTGCCTCGTCTAAGTGTACCAACACATATCTGTATTTTGCCGCATCTGTACGAATTTGAGCGATTCGAGCGCAGCTTCCACTTGTGCGAACCACAAAACGCAGTTGTCCCCCCAGAAAGGCGGTAACTTCACTGCGCGAGTCGCCAATATGTGGCCATTGGGGCTAGCGATGTCCGATGTGGCGCTTTTTGGCGTAGTAGATGAGGTGGCACCGAAATATGTGTATCCGTCGCATGTGGCTTGTGGTTTCAGAGTTTCGTGTGTGCTCATTTTAAATCGGGGTCACCAATGTAGCGTTTAACATACAACCGTTTATTTGATAAACTTTATTTTAAATCTAATTAATAAGAGATCGTTGTTATTATTCTCGTCTCCAGGTAGATCAGTGCCGCCTCGAGTTTTTTAAATGTAGAGTGTGACCACATGCGTTTGAATATTACCGCCATCTAGACCTGAATACCCACACTCTATTACTACTACGTAAATGCAGAGTTTAGACCAGCCACGTTCATACTTTAAAGACTTGCATCTACTTCGCAGCCGTCGGCATCAAAGAATCCTTTGTTGAAAATAAATTTCAGCGAATGTATCAAAGGTGATGACAGCTTTTTCGCCCTCTATGAGCTCATCAAGTCACCACACATACATTCGCTGAAGTTGCATCAAGTCATGCAACTATGAGTGACGATTAGTTTGTGTGTGATAGACAACCTTCTAGAGGGTGAAAGTTTCCCTCGTCCCTTCCATTCTTTGTATGTCTCCACCAGCCTAGCGGACTATCCTCTATATAATCCAATATTGAATCAATCTCTAGTTCTGGTCTTCATATCAATGCTCGCTACTCTATCTCTCATTGCAACTGAGCTCTTGACCGCTCTTATTCACCTTTGTGTTCTTGGATATTTCTCTTTTTTATTCTTTCCACTCACCATCTAGTACGTTTTTATTGTCTTCTCAATTATTTCACTCATATCTATATCTTCATTTCTAGATGTTTCTATTGATGTTCCTCAGTACTTTAATTTTTGTACTCGCTCCATTTTCTCCCCTTTTTAGTATTTAGTATTTTAGCAGGCGTTGAGTGACGTTCAATCAATTTAACACATTAACGTATTAGTCATTTGTTGTTACGTTCATTCATTTATCTTTCGCGATTGTAATTCCTCATAGGTTTCATTCCATAACTCTGCCCATTGGTTTATCTATGCTTATATAATAGTATTTTGTGTATCTAGGCCAAAAAGTACTGTTTTTTCGTCCGAGTTTTCTTTAGCAAACGAGGACGAAAAAACACTTTTTGGCCGTGGTGCACACAAAATTTTTTAGGCGACCCTCATAAAATTTTCAAATTTATTGCAACATTTACTTATAATTTATTGACATAGTCATTTATGACAACTGAACAATTGTACATATTTGTGACACCTTCAGACATGTTTATGTTTTCTTTGTCTACATTCGAAGTTATTTCGGCTTTATAAACAATAATTACCCAATAATCAGTTAAAAAGTCTATCACCAACACGTATTTACTAATGTAAAAAAGATGTACAGTTTGACACTGACGGCAATGTGGTTATTTTTATACAATTTCGGTAACTGTCGGTAGATGGCGCCACCCTATTGCGGACGAAAAACGGTTACTTTTCGTCCGCGTTTGACGACTGAAATTTCAATTTTTCGTGTCGGTCGCCTAAAATAGTATTTTGTGTATCTAGGCCAAAAAGTACTGTTTTTTCGTCCGAGTTTTCTTTACGACCGAGGCGTAGCCGAGGTCGGAAAGCAAACGAGGACGAAAAAACACTTTTTGGCCGTGGTGCACACAAAATTTTTTAGGCGACCCTCATAAAATTTTCAAATTTATTGCAACATTTACTTATAATTTATTGACAGTCATTTATAACAATTGAACAATTGTACATATTTGTGACACCTTCAGACATGTTTATGTTTTCTTTGTCTACAATCGAAGTTATTTCGGCTTTATAAACAATAATTACCCATTAATCAGTTAAAAAGTCTATCACCAACACGTATTCACTAATGTAAACAAGATATACAGTTTGACACTGACGGCAATGTGGTTATTTTTTTACAATTTCGGTAACTGTCAGTAGATGGCGCCACCCTATTGCGGACGAAAAATGAAAGCGGACGAAAAACGATTACTTTTCGTCCGCGTTTGACGACTGAAATTTCAATTTTTCGTGTCGGTCGCCTAAAAATATATATTTATCTTCATTTATCTTTCGCGATTGTAATTCCTCATAGGTTTCATTCCATAACTCTGCCCATTGGTTTATCTATGTGTGCACAATTTTGTTCCCATATATACAGGGTGAATCATAAATGGCGGATAATATTTACATCACATGATTCTGCATCAAAAACTCAGCAAAAAAATTTACAAGCGTTTTGCTCGGAACCATTTAGTTTTTGAAAAATTCTTAAAGTTTTACAAACTAGGCAACACTGTGTGGCAAGTCGTACTAATCTGAGTGTTGTCTCCTGCGATTCATATTACAACGCACTTGATTTAATTAGGAACCTAAGGAGAATGTATGTACACATGCATACTAAACTTCTTTCACAGTAATATTCTAATTTTAATGTGCTGTTTGCATTTTGAGATTAACAGTACATAACTAGTAAGGAAATATCGATTACGCCACAAGCTTTTTATTTTGTAAATACATTTGAAATTACAATAAGTGCTCAAAGTGGCTACCCCCAACCTCTATGCATTTCATACACCTAGGTATTATGTTCTGTTCTAGATTTTCAAGCATATTGTTTTGTTGAATAACTGCTTCATTGATTCGTTGCTGAAGTTGCCCTTGAGTATCAATTTCCACTTCATACACAAATGCTTTTATTGTTCCCCACAAGAAAAAATCTAGGCAGTTTAAATCTGGGCTTCTTAGTGGCCAAGGTATTACAACACTGCCACGACCAATCCATCGCTCTGGAAATTCCTGATTTAACCATTCTCGGGTTTGAATTCCCCAATGTGCTGGTGCTCCGTCCATTTGTAAAAACATATTTCTTCTTAAATCTAGTGGCACATCGTCTAATAATTCCTTAAAATCAGTTTCTAAAAATTCAACAAAATTATTCGCGTTTAGTCTGTTGTGTGGTCCTATAAGCCTATTACCAATAATACCACCCCACACATTAACATTCGTTTAGTACAATGCATGGGGATTTTCATCGCTACATTGGTGCATATTATGGATATTAAATGTTCAATTTCTGGTGAACGTACTTTCATCAGTCCACAAGACGCGTCCAATAAAACCAGGATTCCTTTCTTGCTCACGAAGTAGCCATCTACAAAATCTGACTCTTTGCTGATAGTCTTGTGGCAATAACCCTTGGACTCGCTGATAATGATACGGGTGCAAGCCATTTTGCTGTAATAAGCGATGGACGCTTCTTTGGTTAATATCATACATTCTGGCAATGGACCGGGTACTTTGTTCTGGTTCATTTTCCACTGCATGTAAGATATTTTCTTCAACCTGTGGTGATACTCGACGAGGACGGCCTCTGTTAGCTGTTGGAGTAGGTGCAGTTCTTCCAGTTTCTCGCATTCGTTGATCCAGTGGTCGAATAGCATTAGCATTTGGATGCCTTCTGTTTGGATACCGTTCAGCATATAAATTAGCAGCAGCGTACAAATTGCCATGACATTCTCCTAATATCAAATACATGTCTGCATATTCCATAAAACTCTACTCCATGACGCTAATTATTAAGATAATAAACAACAAGACAATTCAACACGTCCTTTTACAGCAAATTGTCACAGATATGTCATTAAACGTCAAATTATTTAAAGTAAAAAGTACGTAACAGCTTACGTTTATTTCAAAGTGTGAAAATTGTATTGCACATTGTTGCAACATATTTGGAAAACTCAAGCATTGCAGATAGTTCAAGCTTCTAATGAAAATTTTACGTAAACCACGAGTATGATGACTACAATTACAGATTGGCGATTCCTTTTGTTGATTATACTACAGCTGAAAAACATTATTTCATAAAAATATAGAACGATGAGCAACACGTAATTTAACTTAAGACTGCCAATAACTCCTCATCCATGAGATTCACAGCAAATTGTTATAAGACTCTATTGCTCCATCTTTGATGCAGAATGTTATGAATATTATCCGCCATTTAGGATTCACCCTGTATATTTTTAAAGGAAAATGTTGAAGTTGATATCTCCATGCGTTTTGTTTCGTGGGACTAAAAAAATAGTATATTGTAGACCTAGGCGGTAAAGTGGTAGTTTTCCAGACCGAAAGAAGATATGGACTGGCGAGGCGTAGCCGAGCCTGGCCACTTCTTGAGGTCTGAAAAACCGTCCGCCGTGGTGTACACATGATTTTTTATCCTACACTACACTGCGGTCTTATCGAGGTCTTATTTGTTTCCAATAACATCCTGTTATATTTTCATTATGAACTTTATTTTAGAACATCAACTACAATTACAGGAGCCAAACGGACAAAATTTTCAATTTCTTGTTGTCTTAATTTTTTAGCAACGCTCCCCAGTGACTGTTTCTTTAAAAAAGCTTTCGTGTACGTTCCAATATTTACATTATCTTTCACCAACAATGTGGATTTTAGCATCGAATGAATTTATAATTTGATAATTACACAGGGCAATATTGATTAATTACAGTTGAATTGTTACTTGTCTGTTGTCTGTCATTTTGTGCGTCGGTAAAGCAGGTTTTGCTTTGCCGTGTGTCACTTTGAGAAGTGGTCGAGAGAGAACGGTCGTTGTCGTATAAAAGAGCAGTGTGATTGAAATAACGTGCGTTCAAGAAAAATCCTAATTTAGGAGGGCTGTGAAATTCAATTGGTGTTTAAAGATACTTTAACCACAACCAAAAGAAACTACAATAATGTCAGTGTTGACAGATGAGGTTCTAACCTCAAAAAACACATAATATATTCTTCATGGAAATCTGTAAAGCTCTCAGGAATGGAATAATGCCAAACACCATCAACTTTTTGCCCTGTTCGAAAATAGCATTCCAATAATTTTGCTTTCTGCTCTGTTGTGATAACCATTTTTAATTAGTAAAGAAGTTTTCACTTTTGACGTCTAAATTGACATTTTGGTTGTGGCTAAAGTAGCTTTAAACATCAATTGAATTTCAAAGCCCTCCTAAATTAAGATTTTTCTTGAACGCACGTTAGATATTTGCTAAAATAAAATGTTTCAATGTAAACGGGAAAAACTAATAAGCATGGAATAATTTACTTCCTGGCTTACACTAAAGTTTTGGCACGTTATTGGTTTATTAACTACTTTCTCGGCTAGCAGTTTATGGCATATTTTGCCGGGCTAGCCGTGGAAACGACCACTTTCTCCTCTCTGAGAAGCCGTTAAAATTACACTTTCTGATAGTGTAGGATAAAAATGTTTTTTTATCCTATTTTTTAGCAAATATCTATTTCAATCACACTGCTCTTTTTTACGACAACGACCGTTCTCTCTCGACCACTTCTCAAAGTGACGCACGGCAATCAAAACCTGCTTTACCGACGCACAAAATGACAGACAACAGACAAGTAACAATTCAACTGTAATTAATAATTAATAAATATTTCCCTGTGTCCCTGTATAGTGTGTAATTGTCAAATTGTCAGTTATACAAATTGGAACAAGTCTAGAATTCCGTACATTTGTTTGTTTGCCTTGTGTAATTCAGTGTGATTCAGTATTATTGTTTATAAATCAAGTGCCATTGAAGAAAATATCCAAAAAGGAATGGAAGACCTTACTCCGCCAGAAATTAGTGATAAAGCCAAGGAGATTTCACTTGATTTATTACCAAAAAAAATCAAAAGCCAAATACAACCTCCAGTACGACCAATTTATGCAGTGGTGTGCTTCCAAGAAAGTTAAAAAATACAGCGAGAGCGTCATTTTAACCTATTCATCAGAGTTTTCACAGAAATATAAGTCTTCAATACTGTGGTCCATTCATTCGATGCTAACATCCACATTGTTGGTTGGTTTATTTGTAGTTAATGTTCTAAAATAAAGTTCATAATGAAAATATAACAGGATGTTATTGGAAACAAAGACGACCTCGATAAGACCGCAGTGTAGTGTAGGATAAAAAATCATGTCAAACTTTACCGCCTAGGTCTACAATGTACTATTATTGGCATGTTCACTTTCTTACATTTCGTTCCTCTATATCCCCGTCTTCGCCTCCATCCCTTTCTCCTTTCGCCTGCTCCTGCCGCCGCTTTCTGTTTTCGTAGTTCTTTCATCCCCTTGATGTACCAATACCATATTTTTCCTCCTCTCTTCCTTCTTCCCCACCATTTTATCTAACATCTTTAGTCCCCTTCAGTCTTCACGCATATTCCTTCTCCAGTCTTTTCCTTTCTTCTTTTCTCCTTCGTTCAGTTCTATCTCTTTGCACTCTCCTACCCAATGATCCCATTCACACCATCCTTCTCCACAAAAATTACACCGCCTGTAGCTCTCTTCCATCCAGTACTTGTTCGCTTTCTCCTCATTTCCGCACCTGAACCTTGCTATTGCCCTTTCTTCCTCTAAC
The DNA here is from genome assembly GCA_959613385.1 of Geotrupes spiniger. Taxonomy (NCBI): domain Eukaryota; kingdom Metazoa; phylum Arthropoda; class Insecta; order Coleoptera; family Geotrupidae; genus Geotrupes; species Geotrupes spiniger. Next base: position 35,385,859 of record OY390737.1, read on the forward strand.
GATCTCCCTCCCCCTAGGTATGATGGTAACCTCCACTGTACTTTTAGAATATTGTATTTTGTGTTGTATCTTGCACTCTTGATGTTACTTTCCCGTTCCTGCGCATCTACCATCTTCCACCTCTCCACTATCTCCCTCTCTATTTGCTTCTCCATCTCCTCCCAGATTGATAGCCCCGTTTCCTTACTTCCCCTTTTCCTTATCTCCTCTATTACCAACCTCACTAGTCTCTGTTCTGGCCCGCCCCTCGCTATCATCTCATACAGCACTGCCCTTTTCCCTGCCTCTACACCCAACCTTTCGCTCCCCGACTCCTGCCTTACTATGTAATCCGGAGTCGATCTCTCCAGATTTAAAATCCTTTTTATTTGCCCGATGTGTATCCTCTCCAATTTCCTGCTTTCTTTCAACCCCCATACTTCCGCCCCGTACATCAAAATGCTTTTTATACATGTATTCCATATCTTCACTGTCTCTTGAAAATTCCCTCTCTTCTTTCACCACAGATTTCTCCTCAATCCTTCCTCTGTTAACCTCGCCTTTCTGCATGCATGCATCATTTGTCCTTCCCCGCTGTTATTTTCTCTAACTACGAACCCCAGGTACATCCACTCCTTCACCTGCTCTGATACGTCTCCTTTCCATGTTATCTTTACTTCCCTCCTCCTCCCTCCTCCTTTCTTGAATACTATTATTTTTGATTTCCTTGTATTTAGCTCCAACCCTCTTCTGTCCGCGAACCCTTCTAACCTTTTCGCCATTCCTTTTAACCCCTTCTCCGTCTCCGCTAATAAAACTATATCGCCCGCAAAAGCCAACGACCATATCTTTGCCGCTCCTAGTTTCACTCCCCCGTCTTGTGCTTTCCTTAGTATCCTTTCCAGTTCGGAAATGTATATGTTAAACAGCTGCGGATTCAGAGGGCATCCCTGTCTCACCCATCTCTTGGTTTGGAATTTTTCAGAGTTATCTTTACCTACCCTCACCTTGCACCATGTTTCCTCATATATTTGCTCGATCATTGACCGTATCCCCTCCGATATTCCCACCCTTGCCATTATCTTAATCATTGTATTTCTGTTTACTTTGTCAAAGGCCGCCTTTAGGTCCACGAACATCGCGTACGTTTTCCCACCATTCTTTGCCAGCTCCCTCTCTACTATGTAATTCAGCACGTACATGTTGTCTCTCGTTCCCCGGCCTTTCCTGAACCCCGCCTGCCCCTCCGGCAAGACTCCTCCGCCTATGAAATCAATTTTTTTTTATGTAATCTTCCAAATCCTTGTTCATTCCTTCCTCCCCTTTTATACATTTATTTAGTCCAGCTATATTCCAAGAGCTTGCTAAGAAGCCCCTTTTAACTTCAGTTTCCCTCTTCCCCCTCTTCCTCCTCCTTTCTTTCCTATCTTTCCCTCCCAACCTACATTATTCATGTCCCCTGCTTTATACTCCACTTGCTCTCCACCTTCCCTCCTCCCCCCTCCTCTTCACACTTTCCCCTCCTCACTATATATAAATGGGACGATTATGTTGTGTAATTGCTGCGAAAATAAAAGAAAACACAAATTCTACGCAGAATGATTTTACGGATACAGTATTTATTTCATACTAGTGAACAAGGCATTAATAGCACAATAGGGAAATAAAAATAAAAAATATGCAAACAAAAATGAGGAAGGGAAAAGTTTCAGTATACCTGATATTATAAAATAATAAATTAATTTGTTTCATAGAATAGAGTGTTGATGATTTAGCAAATTACATCGAAGGAACGTTTAGTTTATAATTTAGTACTAGTATATTATTATAGTATATTATGCAATAAGTTTTATAAACGTAATTTTAGTCACGAGTTTATTAGGCACTAGCGGAGCCTAGTGGAGCGAGTGGTTAATAAAACGAGTGCCTAGAGAACTTTATAAAACGAATTGCATACTATACCTTTTCTACGACCATCACAAAAATACTAAAATTTGGAAATTATTTTATTATCTTAAGCCACATTAATAATCAAGCAACTAACACATTCTCGGATAATGAATTTGTTTGGTTTTCTCGACGCCAATCTTGGAAAGGTATATATGCACGTTCGTACTGACTTTTTGATTTCTCTGGCAGCAAACTAGCAGTTGCCGATGCCGCTGCTTGAGTAATTACTGGTGGAGTTCCAATACAAACATCATCTTCACTTCCATTGTCATTTCGGTTCATTTTTTACAAGAGTGGCACATTATTTTTATCACAAAATACAAACTTCCTTGTCGCGCCACATCGGGTTATTTTGGCAGATTGACGACAAGTGACACCTAACTTGATTTTGAGTTTCAATTGATTTTCGCGATTAAAAACCTAGAGCTAACTTCAGCCCGTGACTAAAGTGCACAAAGTCCCGGCTTGTCAAGGTGAGCTAACTTCAGCCCGTGACTAAAGCGTACAAAGTCAGAGCTTGTCAAGGTCTGTTTAAAAGGCCACTTAGCGTCATGGAAACATATTCGATAAATGGCCTTTTAAACATGGGAGTAGAAAAAAGAATATTATTAAACCTACCAGTAGAAATTATAAAATATATATTGTAATGGTTACATTTTACAGTAAAAATGGTGAGAAGTAGATTTAAAATATAACAATAAAAATTAGAAATTGAAAATGAAATGGGAGTCCTAGAGCCGGTTCTGTTTTAATGTGTACATATTGCTATGAATTATGCCTTGAATTTTATTTTATTTAGGAAATAACTCAGAACTATATATAATTCTTGTCAAAGCTATCCTTTTGTTCAGGTTTGATCGGGTTAAATAATACGACGATATTTTAAATTAAAATAATATATTTACCAAAATCAAATTCTCTAAATGTCCCGAATTAATATACAATATTATATAAATTCCTTTATATACATTTAAATGTTTACCCTCAACAAGTTCTAGGTGCCTGTAAAAAAACAAAATTCGTGTACGCAAATTATTTCCATATGCCGGGTATGGGCAAGAAATGCTGCGCGACTCCGATGCGTTGACCGGTCCGTCCTTACCATAATCTAATCCCGCGTCGATATTTGTCTTATATTTTTGTTATTTGCTGAAAAGTGCAAATAAAATTTATTGACACAATTTGTTATATATATATATATATATATATATATATATATATATATATATATAATGAAAAAAGGTTGTTGATGCGGGAACAAAGACATAACAAAAGAAAGACCTTATTGGGCAAAGCCCGCGTGGAAACACGCAACCGCCGACACGTGTTTCTGACTTATTAGTCGTCATCAGGACGATTGTTTTGTATCTCCAAATTTTGTCCATCTTTTAATTTGGCTATACCGTCCTGATGACGACTAATAAGTCAGAAACACGTGTCGGCGGTTGCGTGTTTCCACGCGGGCTTTGCCCAATAAGGTCTTTCTTTTGTTATGTCTTTGTTCCCGCATCAACAACCTTTTTTCATTATTATATCCTGGGCTCGGTTGTTCACGCAGGTGGCTATGTCCTCCCGCGTGGCTATGTTGAATGTTCCCACAATATTGTGGGTATTTTGACTGTTGTCATAATGTGGAGGTCGGTTGCTTGTGTTGACTCCGATTGTTTTGTATCTCCAAATTTTGTCCATCTTTTAATTTGGCTATACCGTCCTGATGACGACTAATAAGTCAGAAACACGTGTCGGCGGTTGCGTGTTTCCACGCGGGCTTTGCCCAATAAGGTCTTTCTTTTGTTATGTCTTTGTTCCCGCATCAACAACCTTTTTTCATTATATATATATATATATATATATATATATATATATATATATATATATAACAAATTGTGTCAATAAATTTTATTTGCACTTTTTAGCAAATAACAAAAATATAAGACAAATATCGACGCGGGATTAGATTATGGTAAGGACGGACCGGTCAACGCATCGGAGTCGCGCAGCATTTCTTGCCCATACCCGGCATATGGAAATAATTTGCGTACACGAATTTTGTTTTTTTACAGGCACCTAGAACTTGTTGAGGGTAAACATTTAAATGTATATAAAGGAATTTATATAATATTGTATATTAATTCGGGACATTTAGAGAATTTGATTTTGGTAAATATATTATTTTAATTTAAAATATCGTCGTATTATTTAACCCGATCAAACCTGAACAAAAGGATAGCTTTGACAAGAATTATATATAGTTCTGAGTTATTTCCTAAATAAAATAAAATTCAAGGCATAATTCATAGCAATATGTACACATTAAAACAGAACCGGCTCTAGGACTCCCATTTCATTTTCAATTTCTAATTTTTATTGTTATATTTTAAATCTACTTCTCACCATTTTTACTGTAAAATGTAACCATTACAATATATATTTTATAATTTCTACTGGTAGGTTTAATAATATTCTTTTTTCTACTCCCATGTTTAAAAGGCCATTTATCGAATATGTTTCCATGACGCTAAGTGGCCTTTTAAACAGACCTTGACAAGCTCTGACTTTGTACGCTTTAGTCACGGGCTGAAGTTAGCTCACCTTGACAAGCCGGGACTTTGTGCACTTTAGTCACGGGCTGAAGTTAGCTCTAGGTTTTTAATCGCGAAAATCAATTGAAACTCAAAATCAAGTTAGGTGTCACTTGTCGTCAATCTGCCAAAATAACCCGATGTGGCGCGACAAGGAAGTTTGTATTTTGTGATAAAAATAATGTGCCACTCTTGTAAAAAATGAACCGAAATGACAGTGGAAGTGAAGATGATGTTTGTATTGGAACTCCACCAGTAATTACTCAAGCAGCGGCATCGGCAACTGCTAGTTTGCTGCCAGAGAAATCAAAAAGTCAGTACGAACGTGCATATATACCTTTCCAAGATTGGCGTCGAGAAAACCAAACAAATTCATTATCCGAGAATGTGTTAGTTGCTTGATTATTAATGTGGCTTAAGATAATAAAATAATTTCCAAATTTTAGTATTTTTGTGATGGTCGTAGAAAAGGTATAGTATGCAATTCGTTTTATAAAGTTCTCTAGGCACTCGTTTTATTAACCACTCGCTCCACTAGGCTCCGCTAGTGCCTAATAAACTCGTGACTAAAATTACGTTTATAAAACTTATTGCATAATATACTATAATAATATACTAGTACTAAATTATAAACTAAACGTTCCTTCGATGTAATTTGCTAAATCATCAACACTCTATTCTATGAAACAAATTAATTTATTATTTTATAATATCAGGTATACTGAAACTTTTCCCTTCCTCATTTTTGTTTGCATATTTTTTATTTTTATTTCCCTATTGTGCTATTAATGCCTTGTTCACTAGTATGAAATAAATACTGTATCCGTAAAATCATTCTGCGTAGAATTTGTGTTTTCTTTTATTTTCGCAGCAATTACACAACATAATCGTCCCATTTATATATAGTGAGGAGGGGAAAGTGTGAAGAGGAGGGGGGAGGAGGGAAGGTGGAGAGCAAGTGGAGTATAAAGCAGGGGACATGAATAATGTAGGTTGGGAGGGAAAGATAGGAAAGAAAGGAGGAGGAAGAGGGGGAAGAGGGAAACTGAAGTTAAAAGGGGCTTCTTAGCAAGCTCTTGGAATATAGCTGGACTAAATAAATGTATAAAAGGGGAGGAAGGAATGAACAAGGATTTGGAAGATTACATAAAAAAAAATTGATTTCATAGGCGGAGGAGTCTTGCCGGAGGGGCAGGCGGGGTTCAGGAAAGGCCGGGGAACGAGAGACAACATGTACGTGCTGAATTACATAGTAGAGAGGGAGCTGGCAAAGAATGGTGGGAAAACGTACGCGATGTTCGTGGACCTAAAGGCGGCCTTTGACAAAGTAAACAGAAATACAATGATTAAGATAATGGCAAGGGTGGGAATATCGGAGGGGATACGGTCAATGATCGAGCAAATATATGAGGAAACATGGTGCAAGGTGAGGGTAGGTAAAGTACCATAATCTAATCCCGCGTCGATATTTGTCTTATATTTTTGTTATTTGCTAAAAAGTGCAAATAAAATTTATTGACACAATTTGTTATATATATATATATATATATATATATATATATATATATATAATGAAAAAAGGTTGTTGATGCGGGAACAAAGACATAACAAAAGAAAGACCTTATTGGGCAAAGCCCGCGTGGAAACACGCAACCGCCGACACGTGTTTCTGACTTATTAGTCGTCATCAGGACGGTATAGCCAAATTAAAAGATGGACAAAATTTGGAGATACAAAACAATCGGAGTCAACACAAGCAACCGACCTCCACATTATGACAACAGTCAAAATACCCACAATATTGTGGGAACATTCAACATAGCCACGCGGGAGGACATAGCCACCTGCGTGAACAACCGAGCCCAGGATATAATAATGAAAAAAGGTTGTTGATGCGGGAACAAAGACATAACAAAAGAAAGACCTTATTGGGCAAAGCCCGCGTGGAAACACGCAACCGCCGACACGTGTTTCTGACTTATTAGTCGTCATCAGGACGGTATAGCCAAATTAAAAGATGGACAAAATTTGGAGATACAAAACAATCGTCCTGATGACGACTAATAAGTCAGAAACACGTGTCGGCGGTTGCGTGTTTCCACGCGGGCTTTGCCCAATAAGGTCTTTCTTTTGTTATGTCCTTGTTCCCGCATCAACAACCTTTTTTCATTATTATATCCTGGGCTCGGTTGTTCACGCAGGTGGCTATGTCCTCCCGCGTGGCTATGTTGAATGTTCCCACAATATTGTGGGTATTTTGACTGTTGTCATAATGTGGAGGTCGGTTGCTTGTGTTGACTCCGATTGTTTTGTATCTCCAAATTTTGTCCATCTTTTAATTTGGCTATACCGTCCTGATGACGACTAATAAGTCAGAAACACGTGTCGGCGGTTGCGTGTTTCCACGCGGGCTTTGCCCAATAAGGTCTTTCTTTTGTTATGTCTTTGTTCCCGCATCAACAACCTTTTTTCATTATTATATCCTGGGCTCGGTTGTTCACGCAGGTGGCTATGTCCTCCCGCGTGGCTATGTTGAATGTTCCCACAATATTGTGGGTATTTTGACTGTTGTCATAATGTGGAGGTCGGTTGCTTGTGTTGACTCCGATTGTTTTGTATCTCCAAATTTTGTCCATCTTTTAATTTGGCTATACCGTCCTGATGACGACTAATAAGTCAGAAACACGTGTCGGCGGTTGCGTGTTTCCACGCGGGCTTTGCCCAATAAGGTCTTTCTATATATATATATATATATATATTTGTTATTTGCTAATAAATGCAAATAAAATTTATTGACACAATTTGTTCTTATATATTTTGTTATTTGCTAATAAGTGCAAATAAAATTTATTGACACAATTTGTTCTTATATTTTTGTTATTTGCTAATAAGTGCAAATGAAATTTATTGACACAATTTGTTCTTATATTTTTGTTATTTGCTAATAAGTGCAAATAAAATTTATTGACAAAATTTGTTATATATATTTTTGTTATTTGCTAATGAGTGCAAATAAAATTTATTGACACAATTTGTTCTTATATTTTTGTTATTTGCTAATAAGTGCAAATAAAATTTATTGATACAATTTGTTCTTATATTTTTGTTATTTGCTAATAAGTGCAAATAAAATTTATTGACACAATTTGATCTTATATTTTTGTTATTTGCTAATAAGTGTAAATAAAATTTATTGATACAATTTGCTCTTATATTTTTGTTATTTGCTAATAAGTGCAAATAAAATTTATTACTACAATTTGTTCTTATATTTTTGTTATTTGCTAATAAGTGAAAATAAAATTTATTACTACAATTTGTTATTCCTTTTATATTTGCTTATCAAATGCAAATAAATACATTAACACCTTATGAACTAGCATAATTCATTTAAAATTTATATTTTGCCAAACAAGTTGCAAATTATTCCATTTACCGCTTATCCCATTTGATTGCCCTGTATTCAGGCAACATCAATAAAATATTAGCAAGTTTAAATATTCTTACCAATTTTTCTGCTTCCGGCTGGTCACTGGACCGAACTCTCTCTGCTTCGGCTGGTCGCTGGCTCGGACTCCCAACTCCTTCTTCCTTCTTTGGCTCCTCTCCCTTCCTCTTCGGGCTGGTCACTTCGTTGAACTCCTTCTTCTGCCTTGGGCTGGCCGCTGCCTTAAACTTCCTCTAATTCGCCGTGCGTCTGCTTTTATAGCTCAGTCCCTACCTTCTTTTCCCACACTTGTCTACATCCCTGCTCTTGCTTTACCAGGTGATGCTCCATGTGATCTCCCTACCACCTCTATCCCTTCTCGCTGTCGTTTTTAAATAAAATATAATTTTCATAAAATATTATACTTATCTTTCTTTTGTATTTTAATAAAAAACACAACAATATGTAAAGATTTTAAATTATTTTGTTTTAAAAACATTAAGTATTAGATGTCTTGTCATGTAAATAATTAAGATAGAGTTAGTTTAAATATGTGTAAGATATAAGAATTAAGAGTAGAATATTAACCCGTAAATATAGAATTTATAATATAAATGTAACGCGATAATTTAATTCGCATTTGCACGTGCACGGTTGGCACGAGAAAACTCTTGAAACGATTGTACGATTTGCAGTCAAAAAAGACGCGGTCGTATATGTAATTATGTTAAAAAAACTCGAAGTCTCAGCCGATGTATGGCCATTCGGATCTATCGGAGGACTCGACGTGGGTTTCTACGAGCGAAAAACTGACAGTCTAAATGATTTATAGCACTCGGTACCGACGAAATCACGTGATAGTCATGTGGTTTTGAAACGGAGCTGGACTGCAGGTGTTAGAGGGAATCTATGTGGGCGTACCTAGATTATAAATAAGTGTAAATTCGGTAGCTCCGGACAGTCAAAAAGTCGACAGAGTCTTCATCAGTCGCTCTATACGGGTCACTTGTGCACAAATAACGGCCAGTAACTTTCTTTTATATTGTTAATATTATTTGCCTATGCAACGAATTGTCTATTTATAACCTCTGCGTCCTCGTGCCTGAACTCACGATAAATATAATATGTTTATTCATTAAATTTAACCTGAGACAATTTGATCTCTATGTTCGTTGTTTGATTTTGAATTGTGTAAATTTGGGTTTTTATTTGCATATGTGTAATTTGTGTTTAATAAATAAGCCATTTGTGTATACCTGTGTATTTTTAATTGTCTTTTAAACTACTTTCACAATTCATTTGATTTTATTTTTATTTAAAATAAAATCCCATTTATAAAAGCAATACTAACGTAACAATATATATGCCTTTGGAATTAATGTCTTTCTTTGTTATTTCATTCATTGTGTTATAATTTCTAAATTTTTATTAATATTAAATTAATGCCATATTATTATGAATTAGTTGAAAGTATTAATTTAATTTGATACAATTGGAAGGGTATTGTTCAAATAGCAAGACAAATTATTTTCGTGTTTACGAACGGGTGTTTCTCTGTCTACGGTAAATAATAGTTAATAGGACCGTTATGGAATTTAATGGGCCTAATCAGATTAAAGCTGCCAGATTATGAGTATATGACGGGTAATGGTTGGAACGTAATTTATTTTCGTGATTATTTGATTCGCAAGTATGTTTTTCAAACATGTTAGCGTCATCTAAATGCCAACAATAACATGTTTTGTCTGTCCGTATTATTTTAATTTTAATTGTTTACTTCTGACTTTTTTCTTTTAACCCTATGCACTTCTGCTCCTTATTTGAATCCTTTCATTGTCGTTTATTTAAGTCTATCTACATTTTTGTATTTTTAATCATTTCCCATTTTTTGCGATAGTTGATTAACTTCCATTTGTTTTCTTTTCGAATTGATTCTAATAATATGCTTATTTATTATGATATTAATTTGGTACTTTTTAATATATTCTCGTTTGTGGCCTGGATTTCAAAATTTGGTCACTTTCAGTATATGGGCTATTGGGCAGGAATAAATATTTATAACAGAATTTTTTTAGTAAAATAAGTTTTATATGTTGAATAATCTTATAATTGTCGGAACTTTGACAGGAATTGTTTAATTTCTCTGGAAATTATTTCAATAGAAATGTTTCGATAGTTTCAATGAAAACAATTGAGGGGCACTGAAAAAAAAAACCAATAATGTAATAGATATTTTGTATATACACGAAACATGGTCGAATCTTACACCGCAATGGTGCAGTGAACATTAATTAAAACAGGTCCATGAAGACTAACTGGTGGATCGCTAGACAATATTGTTTCTGGGTTATTACCCTTCGTCAGTAGCGATTACCAAGAACCTTAGTTGTTGAAATACCTTTACATGTAGTGGCCATCAAAACTTCTTGGCGCGAGCCAATCACTCCTAACGAACCACTGACAACAGAACACTGACGAGACGATACCTTGTCTAACACCTTGCGGAGACTAAACAAGAGACGACTGTCAAACGTCCAGTGTCAACATATAATAAAAGGATTGCTGCAATTAAGTTCAAAACGACGAAGGGTAATAACCCAGAAACAATATTGTCTAGCGATCCACCAGATAGTCTTCATGGACCTGTTTTAATTAATGTTCACTGCACCATTGAGGTGTTATTTTGCTGTCAGATTTGACAAGACGCATTTTTAATATATATATATATATATATATATATATATATATATATATATATATATATATATATAAAGGAAAAGATATAACGGCTCAAACCCGCAAGGAAGCACGCACCCGCCGACACGTGTTTCAGACTCATTAGTCTTCATCAGGGCGGCATAGCCAAAAAGAAGATGGTCACAATTTCGAGATCTAATATAAACGGAGTCCAACGCAAGCGACCGACCACCACATTGTGGCTCCAGTCAATCTACCCAACTAATTGTGGGCGAAAACCAACCTGGCCACGCGGGAGGACATAGCCACTTACATGAACAACCGTGCCGAGGATATACAATAATAAAAAAAGTCAGGTGTATAACGCGGGGACAATGAATTAAGGAAAAGATATAACGGCTCAAACCCGCAAGGAAGCACGCAGCCGCCGACACGTGTTTCAGACTCATTAGTCTTCATCAGGGCGGCATAGCCAAAAAGAAGATGGTCACAATTTGGAGATCTAATATAAACGGAGTTCAACGCAAGCGACCGACCACCACATTGTGGCTCCAGTCAATCTACCCAACTAATTGTGGGCGAAAACCAACCTGGCCACGCCGGAGGACATAGCCACCATCTTCTTTTTCGCTATGCCGCCCTGATGAAGACTAATGAGTCTGAAACACGTGTTGGCGGCTGCGTGCTTCCTTGCGGGTTTGAGCCGTTATATCTTTTCCTTAATTCATTGTCCCCGCGTTATACACCTGACTTTTTTTATTATTGTATATCCTCGGCACGGTTGTTCATGTAAGTGGCTATGTCCTCCCGCGTGGCCAGGTTGGTTTTCGCCCACAATTAGTTGGGTAGATTGACTGGAGCCACAATGTGGTGGTCGGTCGCTTGCGTTGGACTCCGTTTATATTAGATCTTCAAATTGTGACCATCTTCTTTTTGGCTATGCCGCCCTGATGAAGACTAATGAGTCTGAAACACGTGTCGGCGGCTGCGTGCTTCCTTGCGGGTTTGAGCCGTTATATCTTTTCCTTAATTCATTGTCCCCGCGTTATACACCTGACTTTTTTTATTATTGTATATCCTCGGCACGGTTGTTCATGTAAGTGGCTATGTCCTCCCGCGTGGCCAGGTTGGTTTTCGCCCACAATTAGTTGGGTAGATTGACTGGAGCCACAATGTGGTGGTCGGTCGCTTGCGTTGGACTCCGTTTATATTAGATCTCCAAATTGTGACCATCTTCATTTTGCCTATGCCGCCCTGATGAAGACTAATGAGTCTGAAACACGTGTCGGCGGGTGCGTGCTTCCTTGCGGGTTTGAGCCGTTATATCTTTTCCTTAATTCATTGTCCCCGCGTTATACACCTGACTTTTTTTATTATATATATATATATATATATATATATATATATACAAGGTATCCCAACGATCTGACAAAGTTCCCTTACGGCGTTATGTTTTCGAATTCCAAAAAAGTAATTATCTCCATGTATAGACGATCAATAGGTTCATATTCTAAAAATATTTTGAGCCGACATGGGCGTTTCGACTGTGGGGGCGAAATAAACTTTACTTTGTTTAAATGGAAGATCCTATATATTTTTACATTTTTGAATTCTATGAAGAATTGTGAATACGTCCATGTACAACTTGATTTTGTCAAAACTCGTCAGAACTGGTGATTTTAAATTATTTTAGTGAAATTTTAGATGCAGACTACGCTTCAAAAAATCATCTAACTGAGAGGGTAGTTGGTGGGAGGGTAATTTTTTATCCGTTGACTAAGGGATCATCAATGTAAGTATTAATACATCCGAGGATGCCTTTTCGTATACAGGGTGTTGTCAGTGAATTTTCAATCTCGCACAACTTCAAGAGGCAGAATATCACTTTTTTCAAATGACACCTACTATCAAATTTAACAACAATCGATTCAAAATCAAATTCTGCGTCGACTGATGCTGATGATGATTCCTATACCTATCACTTCAGGTCTTCGAGTAATTTCAGAAAAATACTTTATTCTTTCTCAAAATCAATCCCATTACAAGTTTCGTAATATTAAACATAATAGCCTAGTGTCTGTTTAACTTTTTTTATGACAGTGAGGATCTTTATCAATAAATTTAATAGACGCCTTAGTTAATTATTAGTTAAGCTAATGTCCCGAGCTTGTTTTTGAATGATGAATTTTTCAAAGGAAGCAATGGTATGTATGATTTACACAGTGGGTGAAGCAGACAACAATCATGCTCTATTAGCAAAAGTATCCTGATTTAAAACAACCAAATGTCAAGTGTCTGCAGAAGCTAGTTGATCGCTTCGAGCGCACCGGGAACCGGGAACGAGAACAATGACTTAAACGTTTTTTTTTGGAACTCCAAGAGAACCGACATAGAAGTGTGCGGACAATCAGTTCAAGTTTTAATCTAAGCAGATCTTCACTATATCGGATAATTCTAAACCACAAATTCCACCCATACCATCTAAAATTGCATTAAAAAGCATTAAACGGGAATGACATGGATAATCGAGTTAACTTTCCCAATTTAATGATGGAACGTATCGAGGAAGATCCGGCATTTATCAACAATATGCTTTTCACGGATGAGCCATCGTTTCGTAGCAATGGGATGGTAAACAGGCATAATGTGTATTATTATGCCACCGAAAACCCTCATTGGGTGAGACAAGTTGATCACCAATACCTCTGGTCTCTTATTGTCTGGGGTGGATTATTGGGTAACTTTCTGGTACCGATTATTAGTGGTTTTTGCGAAATGTACTGCATACTTTTTTGGAAGATGTGAATTTGCAAACGTTGCGGGATATGTGGTTGCTGATTTCCATAGAAGGGTAAGAGGATATTTAGATCGTTGGATGCCAAACAGATGCGACTATTTTCTCTGAGGTTTTATAAAACCTCAAGTCTACCTCGAGGCTCCTACCAGAAGAGAAAATATGAAAGTCAGGATTGAAGAATCTTTTAATAATATTACTCCTGAAGTCTTACAGCGTGTCAGAACTAGTTTTAGACATTTGTTTTTTTTGTATTTAAATGCTATTTTGGCGTTTTTTGCATTTAATTATTACTTGTCATTTATCAGAATTAAAGTCGCTATTGCTTGTTCAGGGTATATTTCATTATTTTTAACAACTATCAGCTTACTCGATATTAAGTGGACTACCTTAGCTAAGAAGCGCTTGTTGCCTTTACTTAATTAATCTGATGTGACTTTTTAAAGTTACTTCAACTGCTCGATGCAATTCTAGATGGTATGGATGGAATTTGTACTTTTGAGTTATCCAATGTACTGAAGTGACGCTAGGCTACTATGTTTAATATTACGAAAATTGTAATGCGATTGGTTTTGAGAAATAATAAAGTATTTTTCTGAAATTACTCGAAAACCTGAAGTGATAGGTATAGGAATATGTAGCATCAGTCGACGCAGAATTTGATTTTGAATCGAGTGTTGGCAAATTTGATTGTAGGTGTGATTTGAAAAAAATGATATTTTGCCTCTTAAAGTTGTGCGAGATTGAAAATTCACTGACAACAGCCTGTATACAAAAGGGCATCCTTGGGTGTATTAATACTTACATTGATAATCCCGTAGTCCACGGATAAAAAATTACCCTTCCACCAACTACCCTCTCTGTTAGATGATTTTTTGAAGCATAGTCTGCATATTCAAAATTTCACAAAAAATTGAAAATCACCAACTCTGTCGCGTTTGGCAAACAAGTTGTACATGAATGTATTCACAATTCTTCATAAAATTCAAAAATGTTAAAATATTCAGGGTGTTCTATTTAAACAAAGTAACGTTTATGTCGCCCCCCGCAGACGAACCGCCAATACCGGCTCAAAATTCATTTGAAATTCTCTGCCACCAAGATTTCAAGAACAGATAACGTTTAGATAAAGAAACGGTGATGCACCTAGTGCATACAACTTATTACACGCAGAAACAAGTCGCTTGATGCTCAGTTACAAATTTTAATTGCTCTGAGATTCTATGTTGGTGATTATTTTAAAGTTGGTAAATCTACAGTATGGCGTATAATAAAACAAGTCACGGACCAAATTGCTTCACTTTCTCGACGACATATATAGATGCCTAGATATATGTGGCTTTCTTCGTGTTATAGGTGCCTTAGATTGTAGTCACCTCTGCCAATGCAATTTGAAATGGGTGCATTTGGTAATGGCTTCTTGCTTGGCGATAGCGGATATCCTTGTAAACCAAATCTTTTAACTCCGTTATTAAACCCATTAAACGCCAGTGAATCAGCTTATAATTGAGCGTACATCTTAACACGAAATCCCATTGAACGATTTTTTTGAGTGCTTAAAAGAAGATTTCGATATTTGGCAAATGGCCAACGTCTTAAATTAGACTCAAGTCTAAAGTCATTGTTGCCTATACAGTGTTGAACAACATCTGTAATGAAATTAGAAAACAATTTCATTGAACAATATGACCATGTACAGTCGGGGAATTTAGAAACGAAACGAAAACACCAAGGTGTCGGCAACCCGTGTTGCAAAGAGCCCATTATGATGTAGCCGAATCGTACCGAGATATGTAGGCATGGGGGTGATTCGAAATGTTCGATATAACAGACGCTTCGCTCGCATCCGAGACGTAATTATGAATGTGTAGTTTTTGTAGGAGGTTTTTCTTTCAAATTTGCATATATATTTTTCTTAACGTGTATGAATGTCCGATCGTTACGTTATAAGGTTTAAGCAATTTATTTAAATTTTTCGATAGATTTGTGATATATGATTCTCTAAATAGTATTCAACACGGGGCGAACGACGAAGACAGGAACGACAGGGAAAAGGACAACCTACATTCTGTCGTTCGTTTGAGCGGTGCAGATCTTGTTATCGTCATATTTATCGAGGATGAAGCAAATTAGTTTTTTAATTCCGCTTATATAACTTTAAGGGGGATCCTGCTTTAGGAGGCCTTAAAATAGCGTTTTTGGGGGATTTTTTTTAGGGCAGAAAAAAATGAGCAAATCTAGTGAACTTTTTAGAGCATTTTATTGCATATTTGAGCATTAAAAAAAATATGTCGAGAGAAAAATATTTAAACGGAACCGATTTTTATGCACATTTGTGCAACACCTTTCAATTGCAATTTACAATCGGTGGGAAAGATGTAGCCCGTAATTTTTGTCTGAAACAAAAAAACCAAAGAAAATGGTAATTCTCATATATTTTCTTCTATGTGAACTAAAAAAAAAACCAAAATTTTGAAATTCTAGATTTTTCTCAGGTTTGAAAAACGGGCGTTTCGTTTGTCCGAGCGTTCATGCGTTCGTATATTTTTTGCTCGACACCTCACTTTGTTTAGTGCTGTATCTTTCAAAATATTGCGAATTAGCCGCTATAACTTTTTATATATATTCTTAGATATATTAGGCATAGATTTGAGCAATAAAAAAAAAAGGATTAATAGAGTTGGGTCTGAAAATTAATTTTAACCTGTAGCGTGTAACGTCTACATGAATAATCGAATTTGTGTTTGTTTATAAATTTAGAGCAGTCGGCGCTCGCGCGCGGTTTGCCATCACAGCTAGGGTTCAAATCCTAACTACGGCCGATTTTTACATTCGACAAACGCCCGGAATTTTGAATTTCCCGCCACATCGGACCACTTCCGAAATACGATTTTATTTATTAATATGGAATTTTTACATTCTTATTTATTGTATTGTTATTAAGGTTATTGCCGTATTTATTGTGTTTGAAGGTTTTATTTAATAAAGGTGTAGGGTAATAATTTGTAATTAAAGTAGGTAATGGGACGGTTTGGCCTGAGAACCAAATCTTGGCTCCTGATTGGTCGAGCCGGCATGGCGGGGAATTCAAAATTCCGGACGTGGCCCGATGTGTCGAGAAATTAAAAATTTCGGAAGTGGTCCGATGTGGCGGGAAATTCAAAATTCCGGGCGTTTGTCGAATGTAAAAATCGTCCGTAGGTTGGATTTGAACCCTAGCTGTGATGGCAGACCACGCGCGAGCGCCGACTGCTCTAAATTTATAAACAAACACAAATTCGATTATTCATGTAGACGTTACACGCTACAGGTTAAAATTAATTTTCAGACCCAACTCGATTAATCCTTTAAAGTTATATAAGCGAAATTACAAAACTAATTTGTTTCATCCTCGGTAAATATGACGATAACAAGATCTGCACCGCTTAAACGAACGACAGAATGTAGGTTGTCCTTTTCCCTCTCGTTCCTGTCTTCGTCGTTCGCCCCGTGCTGAATACTATTCAGAGAATCATATATCACAAATCTATCGGAAAATTTAAATAAAATGCTTAAGCCTTATAACGTAACGATCGGACATTCATACACGTTAAGAAAAATATATTTGCAAATTTGAAAGAAAAACCTACAAAAACTACACATTCATAATTACGTCTCGGATGCGAGCGAAGCGTCTGTTATATCGAACATTTCGAATCACCCCCCACGCCTACATATCTCGGTACGATTCGGCTACATCATAATGGGCTCTTTGCAACGCCGGTTGCCGACACCTTGGTGTTTTCGTTTCGTTTCTAAATTCCCCGACTGTACGTACATTAGAATCAAAATATTAACTACGCTATACGAAACGCGCTTATTGCAACAGTTATTGCAAAATAAAATAAATACAAACGTTTACTACTTCTCCATTTCTAACGCCAGCTTTTCATTTTCAATTTAAATAATTTTCTTTTTGCATTATATTCAAAATTATCAGTTTTTCGTTCTTCACGTAAAACTGTCTTCTAAGTTATTCCGTGGTTAATCGCTTTCGCTTAAAAGAATTAGGAGTTTTTTTAGCAATCGGGACAGGTGCATTGGGACTGGTGTTAGAGGTATGAACAACTGGTTCCATAACTTCCTGCATGCTCTCAACTTCGACTAATTTCAGCTTCATCTATTCATAACAATAAGAAGGGTGGTAAAGATGTATAGGAATTATAAAAACTATTACCAACCCGTTCGAAAGAGGCGTCACTTACGCCATAATTTGAGCGAGTAACAATTCATGCTCTTTGTTCAATGCTGACTCATATGAGCCACCACCAGTTTTCATTATCTCTTAAAATTGTAGAAAAATTGTTAATTACCATTATTACTATTTTTAAAAATAGAAATATCTCGTATTTATAAGTTAGCTAGCTATTTCTTTAGCTTCATTAATTTTTGCTAGATAATTTTCATGCTGCAAAATATATAAGTAAAGCTTGTATTATGACTGATAATAATAACAATCAAGTATAACTAAGATTTTTCTAAACTCAAAGCTTACATGTTTTTCGGCCACTGATTTTCTGGGACTACGTTTCAAATTATCGTAGAGAGCCTTTAATAGCTTCACAGTATGAGGCCTGGTTTACAAACCACAACTGAAATAATCCGCAATTTTTTGCCACACATCAACTTTTCGCTGAATGTTCGTGGCCTTTGTGCATTTATTCTCCACAATATCTTTGTATCTAAATGAAACAGGAATGGTATATTACAATGAAGGAAATGGGAAGGAAGTAGTGTGGTACTTGGTCATTAACTCAACAATTACATTTAAGATACTCACTTTCCAACGACGCAACGCAGACGATCCATCTCAATTGCACTGCTACTGTCGTCAAAGCTATAATTTTTGACAAATGACAGCATTCGTACTGTCATCTGTAATTTTCTGCGCTGTTGCTAAACGTACAACGCGTTAACTGTTCATCACATGATGGACCGTTAACTAGCCAATTATTTTATTTTTACACGACCTCTACCGAAACTAATGAATATCATCGTAGTAACCTACTTCAGAAAACTGTCAATACCACATGGCGTGTGATATTATATCACACTAGTGTGATATTTTTGACAAGTACGACAAACTAAAGGTCAACGTACACCATCTGACACATTTTGTACAAACAGAGAAAAAAGATTGACTACTAAATATTCACTGTGGTACACCGGGCCTTTACACAGTTTCGTAACTATCTGCCATTAGGGCTTGTTGGTTGAATATTAGTCAGCTGCTGTGTGAAATGACCTTAATATATTAAAATGAAAGTTTCTGTTTTACCGACTGACTGACTTGAGCATTCTAACGTCACTTTCTCAGGTTTTTTTAAAAATACATTTGAGGTCGTATAAAAAATAGTGTTCATAACTCGCTCGAAAGTGTTATATCGTCTGCTCGTGAGGTTTCTGCATTCAACATTCTCACTCGCACGATATAACTTACTTTCGACACTTGTTATGAAAATAACTATTGTGAAACCCAAACTAATTTCAACAGACCATCAATTTTGACAAAGCGTTAACTAATTCAACATTTTACAATCGTTTGTGAAACCGGGCATAAGTATATTGCAGAAAAAGTAGCAAACGTCCTCATTATATATAAAGGCATACCAAGTAAAATGTATGAGAACCCTAAATATCATAAAGAGGCATACGACCAATAGTTTCTTCGATTAATACACAAACTCTTCACTTTACATTTTACAGATATCCTCACTGTCATTCAACAATAACAACAGTTATTTCACGGGGGACTCTTTACAGTTTGCTATTTCCATAATTATTTCAAGTTAACTGATGACCATGTCCTGGTCAGCCTTGATGTTCTATCAGGAATCTTACATCAATACATTAAAAGAAACTGGAAAAATATAAAAAAAATTCACTTCCATACCACGTAAAGAATTTCGGTAGTTAATACTACTCCCAACTTACTGGTTATCGAAGGGTCGCATCAGTCCCATTCTTGCTCAGTTGGTAATGGACTCTCTCTTAGATACTGCCTAAACTACTGCTCGCATTAGCAAACATGAGAGCTAAGGGGGTGTGGCGAGAGCGGCACTGCTTTTCAACGTAAATTCAGATTAAAAAGTATTTTGGCGGCAAATTTAAAAGGTAGTGTTGCAATAAACTTCTGCCACAATTTAAAGATTAATAACGAACTGAATAAATTAACCATACTATTACAAAATAAGCATATAAAAAAATACATAACATAAAATCTGTCAACTACTGTCTAATGCAGACTTTATTACTTTTACTTCTGATTCAGAATGTCCCAAACCAGTACACTTCAGCGCGATTGGTTGATTATTTTCCCGCTTAAAATATACTGCACCACATAGAAGGGGTGGGAAATTTTGGACCAAATTTGGCAGGAATATTGGACTATTCCAGGGAAATAGTTGATTAAAATTTGAAACCCAATCATCAAGTAGTCATGGGATTTTTGACGTTTGTGTCATTTTTTAGAGGTGGTGACAGACAAGCAATTATCGAGTCATTTTTTGAATTTGTTCCACTTTTTCGGATCCCGTTCTTTAGTTTAAAGTGTTTCAAGTGTTTAATGATGCCTAGAGGAAGGAGGACTTTGACCGAGGGCGGATTGTTGGTTTACGAGAAGCAGGTTTTTCGTTTAGAGAAATCGGCAACCGTTAGGGACGGCACCACTCAACAATAATGCGTGTTTATTAAGCCTGGTCTGAACATGGGGTTGAACGTCGGAGAAGAGGCACTGGGGCTCAAAGACGAACCAATGCACGTCAAGATCGCCGCTTAAGACTAATGGCCTTCAGAGACCGATTCTCTACAACTAGATCAATAGCTGATCAATGGTTAGGTGAACAAGGTTGTCCGATAGGCTCCCGAACAGTTTATAGTCGAATAAGAACCTTTGGCTTGCTGTCTTACCGCCCACATCTTGTGCTAACCATCACTGCTCAACATCGGCAGGAACGTTTGGCCTAGTGCACGAAAAGACTTCACTGGAACTTGGAGTGACATCGAGTTGTCTTTAGTGACGAATCTCGATTTTGTTTAGGAATGCATAATGGTCGGATGACTGTTAGACGAAGACGAGGAGAAAGGCTAAATCCTGATTTTTCGATTGCGAGGCATGATCACCGAACTGTGGGGTTGATGGTGTGGGTGCTATTGCTTACGGCAGTAGGTTACCATTGTTCTTCATTCGGGGCAGTATGACCGCCCGACGCTACATTGACGAAGTGGTAGAACCACATGTTCTTCCATATCTTCGAGGGCTGGAAGACCCACTTTTCCAGTAAGATATGCACGACCTCACGTAGCAAAGGTTTCTCTTGACTTCTTTGAAGAGGCCAATGTTAATCTTTATCGGGAGATCTTGGCCGCCAAGATCTCCCGATTTGTCGCCCATTGAGAACGTGTGGGACATGATGGGTAGAAGATTGAGGAATCTACCGAACTCACCGTTGACAATAGAAGCTCTACGGCATGAAGTACAGGCTGCTTGGGATGCCATACCCCAAGAAGACATTGATCACCTGCTGGAATCAATGCCAAGGCGGGTCAATGAGTGTATCAGAAATAGGGGCGGACCAACACATTATTAAAGAAAAATCAAAAAGGATGAAGTGTTTTCTTTATCAAATTTTAATCAATTGTTACCTTAGACTAGTCTGTTTCAATGTTTCTGGCAAATTTGGTCCAAGAATTCCCACCCTTTCTAGGTGGTGCAGTTTATATGTCACTGAGTATAGCATAGCTTGGACCGGTGTAAAAATACTGGCAACTGAATTTAATCATTGGAAAAGGACATTTCTTGAAATGCGCTAACATTAATTAAAACAGGTCCATGAAGACTAACTGGTGGATCGCTAGACAATATTGTTTCTGGGTTATTACCCTTCGTCAGTAGCGATTACCAAGAACCTTAGTTGTTGAAATACCTTTACATGTAGTGGCCATCAAAACTTCTTGGCGCGAGCCAATCACTCCTAATGAACCACTGACAACAGAACACTGACAAGACGATACCTTGTCTAACACCTCGCGGCGAGTAAACAAGACGACTGTCAAATGTCCAGTGTCAACATATAAAAGGATTGCTGCAATTAAGTTCAAAAACAATACATGTAAAGGTATTTCAACAACTAAGGTTCTTGGTAATCGCTACTGACGAAGGGTAATAACCCAGAAACAATATTGTCTAGCGATCCACCAGTTAGTCTTCATGCACCTGTTTTAATTAATGTTCACTACACCATTGAGGTGTAAGATTAGACCATCTTTCGTGTAAATTTTACATTTTTCTGTCATATTTGACAAGACACATTTTCAATATATATATTTTGTTATTTGCTAACAAGTGCAAATAAAATTTATTGACACAATTTGTTATATATATTTTGTTATTTGCTAACAAGTGCAAGTACTGTTTATTGGTACAATTTGTTATATATATTTTGTTATTTGCTAACAAGTGCAAATAAAATTTATTAACAAAATTTGTTCTTATATTTTTGTTATTTGCTAACAAGTGCAAGTACTGTTTATTGATACAATTTGATATATATATATATATATATATTTTGTTATTTGCTAACAAGTGCAAATAAATTTTATTGACATAATTTGTTATATATATTTTGTTATTTGCTAACAAGTGCAAGTACTGTTTATTGGTACAATTTGTTATATATATTTTGTTATTTGCTAACAAGTGCAAATAAAATTTATTACCACAATTTGTTATACCCTTTTATATTTGCTTATCAAATGCAAATAAATTAACACCTTATGAACTAGCATAATTCATTTAAAATTTATATTTTGCCAAACAAGTTGCAAATTATTCCATTTACCGCTTATCCCATTTGATTGCCCTGTATTCAGGCACCATCAATAAAATATTAGCAAGTTTAAATATTCTTGCCAATTTTTCTGCATCCGGATGGTCACTGAACCGAACTCCCTCTGATTCGTGCTGGTCGCTGGCTCGGACTCCCAACTCCTTCTTCCTTCTTTGGCTCCTCTCCCTTCCTTTTCGGTCTGGTCACTTCGTTGAACTCCTTCTTCTGCCTTGGGCTGGCCGCTGTATTACACTCCTCGTAATTTTCCGTGCATCGGCTTTTATAGCTCAGTCCCTACCTTCTTTTCCCACCCTTGTCTGCATCCCTGCTCCTGCTTTAGCAGGTGATCACCCAGGTGATCTCCCTACCACCTCTTTCCCTTCTCGTCATAATTTTAAATAAATTTAATTTTCCTAATTACAAATAAATTATTCTTATAATTATTTATAAAAAACACAACAATATGTACACCAACATACTTAATTTATATAAATTTTACCCGATAACACACAATTTAAATTTTCCCGCTTGTTAATCTAGTTATTTTTATTTTTATTCCTAATGTTTTACTTTCACTTAACCGCAAAATCGTACAGATGTTTTCATTTATAAGTAATCACGCGCAATTTGTAGTAATATAATATTCTAATTTAGTTTTATTTTTTAACGTAGCTTAATGTCAAACTTGTTTTAAGTAAATAATCAAACAATGTGTAACACATAAGTTTTCATCGTCACTGTACTCAAGTAATACACATATCACGTATTGTTAAATATTAACTAAGAATTTTGGGTGGCAACCTTTTAAAAATGTCGTTTTGGGAAAGTTGTCACCTAGTTTTAAATAATTTCATTCTATTGCTATTTGACTTATAGTTGTCTTGATGATGTGTGATATTACTCACGAAATATTGTTAATAAAACAATAATAAAGTTAATAAATACATAACCAACTTTTGCCAATTTAAGCCCACATAACCCAACGAAACGTTCTTCGAAAGTTTTATATATAAATATATATATACATATATATATATATATATATATATATATATATATATATATATATATTAAAAATGTATCAAATGTAGCAAATGTAAAATTTACACGAAAGATGGTCTAATCTTACACCTCAATGGTGTAGTGAACATTAATTAAAACAGGTCCATGAAGACTAACTAGTGGATCGCTAGACAATATTGTTTCTGGGTTATTACCCTTCGTCAGTAGCGATTACCAAGAACCTTAGTTGTTGAAATACCTTTACATGTAGTGGCCATCAAAACTTCTTGGCGCGAGCCAATCACTCCTAACGAACCACTGACAACAGAACACTGACGAGACGATACCTTGTATAACACCTTGCGGAGACTAAACAAGAGACGACTTTCAAACGTCCAGTGTCAACATATAAAAGGATTGCTGCAATTAAGTTCAAAAACAATTCAAATTAGACCATCTTTCGTGTAAATTTTACATTTTGCTGTCAGATTTGACAAGATACATTTTTAATTTGAATTGTTTTTGAACTTAATTGCAGCAATCCTTTTATATGTTGACACTGGACGTTTGACAGTCGTCTCTTGTTTAGTCTCCGCAAGGTGTTAGACAAGGTATCGTCTCGTCAGTGTTCTGTTGTCAGTGGTTCGTTAGGAGTGATTGGCTCGCGCCAAGAAGTTTTGATGGCCACTACATGTAAAGGTATTTCAACAACTAAGGTTCTTGGTAATCGCTACTGACGAAGGGTAATAACCCAGAAACAATATTGTCTAGCGATCCACCAGTTAGTCTTCATGGACCTGTTTTTATTAATGTTCACTACACCATTGAGGTGTAAGATTAGACCATCTTTCGTGTGTGTGTATATATATATATATATATATATATATATATATATATTGAAAATGTGTCTTGTCAAATATGACAGAAAAATGTAAAATTTACACGAAAGATGGTCTAATCTTACACCTCAATGGTGTAGTGAACATTAATTAAAACAGGTCCATGAAGACTAACTGGTGGATCGCTAGACAATATTGTTTCTGGGTTATTACCCTTCGTCAGTAGCGATTACCAAGAACCTTAGTTGTTGAAATACCTTTACATGTAGTGGCCATCAAAACTTCTTGGCGCGAGCCAATCACTCCTAATGAACCACTGACGAAGGGTAATAACCCAGAAACAATATTGTCTAGCGATCCACCAGTTAGTCTTCATGGACCTGTTTTAATTAATGTTCACTACATCATTGAGGTGTAAGATTAGACCATCTTTCGTGTAAATTTTACATTTTTCTGTCATATTTGACAAGACACATTTTCAATTTGAATTGGTTTTGAACTTAATTGCAGCAATCCTTTTATATGTTGACACTGGACATTTGACAGTCGTCTTGTTTACTCGCCGCGAGGTGTTAGACAAGGTATCGTCTTGTCAGTGTTCTGTTGTCAGTGGTTCATTAGGAGTGATTGGCTCGCGCCAAGAAGTTTTGATGGCCACTTACATGTAAAGGTATTTCAACAACTAAGGTTCTTGGTAATCGCTACTGACGAAGGGTAATAACCCAGAAACAATATTATCTAGCGATCCACCAGTTAGTCTTCATGGACCTGTTTTAATTAATGTTCACTACACCATTGAGGTGTAAGATTAGACCATGTTTCGTGTAAATTTTACATTTTTCTGTCATATTTGACAAGACACATTTTCAATTTGAATTGGTTTTGAACTTAATTGCAGCAATCCTTTTATATGTTGACACTGGACATTTGACAGTCGTCTTGTTTACTCGCCGCGAGGTGTTAGACAAGGTATCGTCTTGTCAGTGTTCTGTTGTCAGTGGTTCATTAGGAGTGATTGGCTCGCGCCAAGAAGTTTTGATGGCCACTACATGTAAAGGTATTTCAACAACTAAGGTTCTTGGTAATCGCTACTGACGAAGGGTAATAACCCAGAAACAATATTGTCTAGCGATGTTAGTCTTCATGGACCTGTTTTAATTAATGTTCACTACACCATTGAGGTGTAAGATTAGACCATTTTCGTGTATATATATATATATATATATATATATATATATATATCGTTGCATAAAACACTTTTAGCAATATTAAAGTTTATTGCGACACCTTTTTTGCAATAAGGTGTTTCGGAAACCCTTGTCAAACAATAAACATTAATATGACAAATGACATTAAATAAAACATATCAAGGTAACAAGGCCGACGTTCTATATACCTCAGTATTTACTGCAAGAACTAGGGAAAACCTAGTTAGGGTATTCCACCAACATTTAGTTCACTACAATTTGTAATAATAATTGTAATAATAATGATCAAAAAATTGTATTGTAGTGAATGAAATATTGGACACTTGGAATTTTGTGACAATATTAATTCAATATTAATAAATCAAAATTAATATTAGAAATTAATATTAAAGCCGCAAAACTCCCATTGTGAAAAGGCTAGCTAAGAAAACTATTAATAAAAGAACAAGAAAATTAATATTAAAACGAAGGAAATTTCTAAAATTGATTAAAATGAATTCAACATTGGTCAGACCTCTTAAAAAATACTTAAATTAATGTGACCAATAATCAACGCAAACGCAGGACCGCTCTAAAAAGATAATGTATAAATTCCAAGTTAATACATGCCAATGCCATAAAAAATGACTATGCAAAAGTAAACACCATCATGCACCAAAAGAGAACCACACATCAACCTATAGATCAGTTCTATAATGAGTTCATTAAAGGCCACATCTCTTAAATATTAATTACTAATTTAATCAATGTTCAAACTAAAGCTATGTGAAAAAGTTAGTTTCAACATTGGTCAAAAAACGTAAACTAAAATTAAATTAACAAATAAAAGAAAAAGAAAAAAATCAATCTAGAAAGATGCAGGATCACAGTAATAAATCTCCAATACCAAACGTTTTTTGTAATTGCACTCTTATATAAGAATTTTGGTGTTATCGAAATCAAAAATATGTCCTGTGTTTTTTGCATGCTTGGATAAAGCTGTGTCAATGGTTTTGTTAGATCTTGTACTGTATTTATGTGTGTATATGCGTATTGTATACAATACAATACTTACCTATTGTTTGACCAACATATGTTGCTGGACAATTTGAACAGTTAATTTTGTATATAGTATGCGTTTGTTTTTGCTTTGGTATTTGCTGTTTAAGTTGTGTAAAAATGTTTTTTATTGTGTTATAGTTTGTATGTGAAATTATAATATCGTATGGCTTTAGAACATGTTTAATGCGTTCCGATAAAAATATTCTCGATTCAGCTTGTAGAATTTTTAAAAAACATTTATTTTGAAGTTACAATAAAAACTACTAAAATTAATATGTACGTGTTACATACTACGTTCTACGACTAACTAATGATGATGTCAATGCATCCGAGGAGTTTTGATCCGAGGATTGCTGCATTTGCATCTTGATAATAAAGTGCATAAAATACAATAATGCACGTGTAATGCAGTGCCGTGTGCACAATAGCGAAACATGTTACATGAAATGATATGCGTATATTAAATAATGTCCATTAGTTAAAGGAATATAATTCCTCCCTTGTGAGATGAAGTCCTACGGATCCTTAGAGTAGAAGGGCTTCGGTTCCAGGGGTAGCTGGGTGTTAGGTGGTTGTGTTGTACGTCTTCGCACATACGGTAGGTACACAAGTCGATATAGACCACAAAAAGTTATTATGGCCACCCGTATATATAGTAAAACAGTCCATAGATTAAACATATAGTAATTTGGTGTAACTTTCGGAATCAGAGGTGTCAGTCGATTGGCATGAGTTTTTAATTCATGTAGGTTGTCTAAGTTGATTTCTTGTAATTTAATTGGGTTAGCGACTTCCTCTTCGTTTTGCATCAGATCCAGGTTAATGTGCGGTAATAGAATGGGTGATGATTTTCCCATACTTTCGTCTTCGTTTGTAAACATGATATCATTCGTTGATAACGTACACCGTTGTGGCAATGTGAACAGGTAATTTCCGATCACTTCCTGGTAATCTTCATGTTGACAGTCTAATTTTATCTTGGTACGGTTGGGGAATATTCCAAGATATTGTGAGTTTGTAACTTTTTCTATAATGGTATGTTGGACTTGTACGTTTTCTTGTGTACACATTCGATAATCATTGGTTAAATGAAGGATTTGGAAGATACAATCCTTTTCGGTTTCTCCGTGTAGCAAGCCATCATAGTTACAATAATATATGCTATTTAAATCTTTACATTTTTCATTAGTATACATATATTGATATTTATTGGAAAGGAAGAATGAATTTTTGGGTATGATGGTTCTATTATTCACAGGAATTGAATAAAGGTGGTAATAGTTATATATTTCGGGCCATACAATTGGTATGGATACGACGAATACGATTTTGGTATTTATATAAAAAGCTTTGATTTGCATAACATCATAGTATTTATGTACGTTATCTGAAGCAATTGGGAACAGCATTTGTTCAGGTGATATCTGTTCTTGCAATTTAAGTAAAGTAATTTCTAGATCTCGTTTTTTAATAATTGCTGTATGTGCAATTTCAAGTTTTGCGAAGGTGAGAGCGGTCTCGATGTCAGATAGCAATTGGGTAATAATAGTAAGAGTTAGATTAATTTGGTCAAGTACATTTTTAACGTACAAGAAATGTTCAAAGTCAAAAACTAATTTATTAAGCTTTGAGCTAATATCTTGTATTTTATTAGCTATCAAATCTTGATTGTGTTTTATAAGCGATAGTGTAATATTAAAATCTTCTACAATTTCTTTTGAGAGAGATGTTTGTTGATTTATTGAATTTATAATTTCGTTTTGATTGGTTTCAAGATTTTTTATTAGTGTATCGTATTTTTCTGCATCTGATGCGTCTAGGTTACCTGTAATAGCCTTAAATATACTACCTAGTCCGTTAATTAAACCGCGTTTATTACGTCGAGATGGGGATATATTATTAAATTTTTGCAAGACGTTATTTAGTTGGAATTGGATTACTTTTTCATAAGTTTCAAGTTCTTCAAAATAGGGTGAACTAAGACCTTCTGCCATGCTTTTTCTAATTGCAGCATATTGCGTCTGTATTGTATTAATTTCTTCGTCAATCGGGCTTAGCTCAAAATAATGCACGAAACTTCGTGAATATTGGTGGATTTTTACTTGTCCTATTTTAAATGGTAGGATTCCTGGATTGTGTTCTAATTTGGTAATGGTTATTTCCTGGGCAAGTGTCATGTGAAGACATCTGAAACAATTCAGATGTGTTAATGTTTTAGTGGTCGCTTTATTTGTGCTTTATGGATTTTAGTTTTATTGTTTGTTTTTACTGTTTTATCTTTACTTTCCAGGACAGTGTTTGGGGTAAATTTATTATCTGATTTATTTCTTTTATTTGTGGCCGCGTATACTCTAGTATCCGGTGAATAATTTATCGGATTTTCGCGAGATACATTTAGTTTATTTATTAGATTATCCTTTTGTTCTGATAGTTTTTCGTTAAGGTGTTTATACATTTCCTTCGTAAGTTCTCTGTGTTTTTGTATATAATTTGTAAGAATGGTCTCTGATAATTGAATATTTAACGGGTCGTCATTTTCGATATGTCCAGACGTTATCTCTATTGGTTTTCTTTTAGTCACAGAGTGAATGCTATTATTATATCCGATTATTGCGTAAGGCATGTGTGTTGTAATTGGTTCGTCGGGGAATTTGTTTTTTACTTTTCGTATTCGCTCTTCAGTTTCATTAATTCCTCTATGATTGGTTTTACTTTCGTGGAACATTTTTATTACTTCTTCAGTATCTTCGTTAGTTAACACATCAGTTAATTTGTGGGTACATTTTTGGAATTTATATGAGGGATATTTAAAAGTGCGACGAATAATTTCGCAAAAAGGTGCATATATCGAATCTGGTGTGAAAAATAAATTATATGTTACGTTAGGTGTGAGGTATTCTTTAACAAATTGAATTACATCGTTTTCAAAGTTACGTTTGGATAATTGGGCGGTTAATCGTAATTTATCGAATAATTTTTCGATTTTTACAGGTGCAGGTGAATGATTGACGCAAAGAAAAATAATTTGATTTTTTCCATAATTCAATGGATTTGTTGTTATAGGGATTCCTACTATGGGGTTTTCTGCGATATTGGAATGTATAGTAGCATCATCAATAGCTTCTTGTGTTTCTTGCCGTTCTGTGTCGGTTATATTCACTTTTACGGAATTGGTGTCGTCTGGTTTAGAAGTAATTTTGTTATTAAATTCTTCCATATACTCGAAAAGTTCTTTAGTGTTAATTTCGACTCGCGATAAAGCGTCGGCATTGAGATTATATTTGCCTTTTTTATATTGGATATCGTAATCAAACTCTTCTAGTTTAAGACGCCATCGAACTAATTTAGAATTTGGTTCTTTAAGTGAAAATAGCCACTGGAGGGGTTTGTGGTCTGTAACTATGGTGAAACGTCGACCATACAAATAAGGTCTGAAATATTTTGTAGCCCAAATTATCGCCAAAAGCTCTTTTTCAATTGTGCTGTAATTTTGTTCTGAGACATTAAGAGTACGTGAAGCGTACGCCACTGGCAAGTCTTTGCCTATTACACCTTGAGATAACACGGCTCCAATCGCGACGTTACTGGCATCGGTCGTAAGTAAAAATGCTTTAGAAAAATCTGGATATTGTAATATGGGTTCATTTATAAGGAGATTCTTACAGGAATTGAAGCATTTAATATATTCGGCATCGTGAATAATTTTTGCATCCTTTTTTAAACAATTAGTCAGGGGTTTAGTAATTTTTGCAAAGTCTTTAATGAAGCGTCTATAATATCCTAGAAGTCCTAGAAATCCTTTTATCTCTTTTGTCGTCTTTGGTATGGGATATTTTTGAATTGCTTTAATTTTATCCGGGTTCGGTTTTATACCGTCAGTTGTAACAATGTGACCCAAATAAGCGACTTCTTTTCGCAAGAATTCAGATTTGTCGAGCTGTATTTTAAAGTTGGTTTCACGGAGTCGTTTAAATATTTTACGTAGATGGACAATATGCTCTTGAAGAGAGGTAGAAAATATTATTATATCATCGAGGTAAACTAAGCAATTTTCATCGTTAATGCCGCGTAAGATATTATCCATCACACGTTGGAAGGTCGCGGGGGCATTTTTTAAACCGAAAGGCATTCTTAAATATTCATAATGTCCTCCTTCTAAACTAAACGCAGTTTTTTGAATATCGTCTGGGTGCATTTCCACCTGATGAAAACCACTGGCTAAGTCTAACGTAGTAAAGTAGTTGGATTTACCTAATTTATCTAGTACATCGGTGATATTCGGAAGTGGGTAGCGATCATCGATTGTTTTTTCGTTTATTTTTCGATAATCGACCACAATACGCCATTTTTTTAACCCTGATGCATCAGCTTTTTTCGGCACAATCCATATAGGAGAGGACCAAGGAGAATTGCTGTGTTGAATTATTTTTTGTTCAAGCATAGATTTAATTTGTTTATCCACCTCTTGTTTATGTACGAATGGATATCTATACGTCTTCGTGTATATTGGAATTTCGTCTTTAGTTTTTATCTGGTGCTTTATTTGATTAGTGAATGATAATTTTGTGTTATCGTCATAAAATATATCTGAAAATTCTCCGCATAATTTATGAATTTCGCGTTTTTCTTCGGCGTTCATATGATCTGAGCGTATTAATGAGTTGAGTTTCAATTTTGGTTTTTTATAATTAGGAGTTTGTTCCAAATGGTAAATTTCAAATGCATCTTTTTTAAATTTTGATACACGCATTGGTTTGTAGAAATTTAGGTTTATTTCTTGATCTGATTTATTTAGAATTTCTACAATAGCAAAGTTATTTTTGGATTTAGAAATTGTTTCGGGTATTTCACAATTTTGAATTGTAGTTTTTGGTATTAGAACATCGCTTTCTTTTATGTCAACTGGAATTTTTACTATCTGTTTAGTGTTAGGAATTAAATTAATTTCGTGAATAGGTTGTCTACCTGATTCTTGATATAATATTTCGAAGCTAGCGTGCGGTGTTACTAAAAGAGAGTTAAAGAAGTCGAGCTGTGCTTGTAATAATTTTAATGTATCTAGGCCAATTAATCCGTCATAACTATCGTGAAAATGAAAAATATAGAATTTTAAGTCTAAAGGCGTTGGAAAATGAAATTCTTTAAAAGCTGGTGTAATTACGTTGTGAGTGTGATTCGACGTTTGAAAAACTGTGGATACCGTAAATGGTTCGTAATTGATATTATTGGGGAAATATTTTTCTGCGATTGAGGGATTTAAAAAAGATTTAGATGAGCCTGTGTCTACTAAGAATTTTAAAGGTGGGTAACGAAGTTTTATATAATGTAATTCTTTTTGATTCGTGCCTGTGTTATATTCGATTATGGTTCTAGGTCTGACGGAGATTCGTCGTAAAAATTTTCTTCTTCGTTTACCGGGATTTGTCTTTCAACAAAAGGCTCGCTGTAAGAACATTCTTGAGTATCGGGATCGATTTGTCTCTCGGTTGCGTCGTTATCTTCGATTAGCTCGGTGTTAAATATCTCTTCGAACGTCATTTTTGGTTTATTTTGGAAACTATTTTGCGGACGATTATATGCATTATACGGTTGTGTATTACGTGTGGAAATACTCATTGGAGTTGGTTTCGGTAATGGGTAATTATTATTACGGTTTTTCCATACGTTAGTGTGATTTTGTTGTGGGAACACCTGTTTATTAGTTAAAAATCGTTGTTGTACCGGTCGGTGTTGAACATTAATTGGTTGGCTAGGAAAATTTTGTTTATTTTGGAAAAACGGCGTTTGTTGTGGCTGTGGCACATAATATTGAGGGGTATACGGCTGCATAAATGGTGTTTGACGTTGTTTATTTACTTGATATGTTGGTTTTGTAATTGGTTTGTTCAGTTCTTGAAAATATTGTACATTTTCTTCGGCCGTTATGAATTGTATTGCCTGAGCAAGGTCTACCGGTCGCATGGAACGTACCATACTTCCCATGGGTTCCTTTAATCCGGCTAGGAAGGTATTAAGCGTTAATTGACGGTAAAATTGTTGCCGCGATGGACGAGTAGCTTGGGGAATATTAATATTAATATATGTAAATATTGTTTGTAACAATGATAAACATCTCTCGTAAAATTGGAGAAAATTTTCGTTAGGTTTTTGCCTTAGCGAAACTAAATCTCGTGTAAGACAACTTTCGTTTCTTTGGTCTCCAAAATTTCGTGTTAATATATTTTTAAGATATGCCCATGTATTTATACTACTTGTATTGGCAATGAGACGTGCTCTACCTTTGAGTTTATTAATTATAATATACACATTTTGAAAATTCGCGAGATTTGCATTATCGTAAAATGCAATAATTATTTGTTCACTTATTTCTAAAAATCTACTTAACTCATCTGTATTCCCATCGAATTCGGGGATACAATCTAAATATCGCGATTCAAATTGCGGTCCGGCCATTGCTTCGGTTTCGTTTGAATTTGAATTTGAATTATCGGTAATTTTAATATTTTCGAATATTTTAATTAACTCGTATTCTACGTCGTTTGCGGACGAGGTTAAGGACATAAATATCAATGTATATATAATTACTTACATAAGAATTATTGTAACCATCATGTTTCGATTCCACAATCCTGGAGAAGGTCCCAAAGTTAATCGAGTTCTCCGTCGGACGAAGTACTGTTGAGAAAGGTCCGTGAAGTCAATCAGGTCCCTCTTCGGTATTCGGTTGTTGAGAATGTGGTGTGAATAACGATTATTCACGGATTTTCACCATAAACGATTAAAATCGATCGAGAAAGTCAAAAATTTGCACTTTTTGTTCCCGATGGTGGATATCCTACCGACTGCGCCAAAAATATTCTCGATTCAACTTGTAGAATTTTTAAAAAACATTTATTTTGAAGTTACAATAAAAACTACTAAAATTAATATGTACGTGTTACATACTACGTTCTACGACTAACTAATGATGATGTCAATGCACCCGAGGAGTTTTGCTCCGAGGATTGCTGCATTTGCACCTTGATAATAAAGTGCATAAAATACAATAATGCACGTGTAATGCAGTGCCTTGTGCACAATAGCGAAACATGTTACATGAAATGATATGCGTATATTAAATAATGTCCATTAGTTAAAGGAATATAATTCGATAAACCCTTAATATACCGAAGTGATGCATATACTAATATCGTTATCAGTAGATATTAGATCTGCATTGTTGTTATATAAATTGTTAATTCTACGCCTAATTAACTTTTCGAAAAATGAATTTGGAAAGTTATTTGTAATTAAAAAATATTTAATTTAGTCTAAATTTGCTTTTCGAAATTTCGGATGTGATCAGAACTAAAGTATATATATTTATCTATTACAATTAGTTTCCTTAATATACCAATTTGTAAAAATGTGTGTGTTAGTGTGTGTAATTTGTATATTTAAAAAAATTATGCAGTTATTTGTCTCTGTTTCTAGTGTAAATTGTAATCGTGGGTGAATTGTAAATGTGTGTTATAGTATCTGATTTAGTAATTGGAATGCAAGCTAAACAGTCATCAACATAACGTTTATAAAATTGAAGGTCAAAATTTAGTTTATTTATACACGTTAGCTTTAAGTCTTCCATTACTATTAGATATTACTGATGAAATGGGTGAACCCATGGCAGTGTCGAATGATTGTGTATAAAAGTTGTTGTATTGGAAGTAACATGAATTTAGACATAACTCATCCCCTTTCAAAAATTGCGATTTCGGAATTTCACAAAATTCTCGCAAAATATTCCATTTTTTTACCAATTATATCCAATGCTAAGTTAGTAGGAATATTTGTATATAAAAATACTACATCTAAACTAACAAGTTGAAAATTCGTAGGAACTGTTTGATTTCTTAAAAACTGAACCTAAATGGTGTAGTGAACATTCATTAAAACAGGTTCATGAAGACCAACTGGAATCTTAGTTATTGAAATACCTTTACATGTAGTGGCCATCAAATCTTGGCGGGAGCCAATCACTCCTAACGAACCACTGACAACATAACACTCACAAGACGATACCTTGTCTAACACCTTGCGGAGTCTAAACAAGAACGACTGTCAAACGTCCAGTGTCAACATATAAAAGGATTGCTGCAATTAAGTTCAAAAACAATTCAAATTGAAAATATGTCTTGTCAAAGATGACAGAAAAATGTAAAATTTACGTGAAAGATAGACTAATGGTGTATTTCCCACCAAACTAACAACAACAGTCGTACGACTGATACACAAAAGGCGATAAATCAGAGCTAACAAATTATAGACCAATAGTTCCAATCTTTAATATTGCGTAGATCTATGAGAAGATATAAAATCAAACGTGTACATTCATGAAAAAGTATCAATCTTGAACAAAATCAAAACGGCTTCATGAAAGGAAGATCAACATCTGGAGCACTTTTCCAGCTGATTACTGAATTAATGGAATTTATAAATGAAGGAGTTCTTGTAACATGTATGTTCATGAACTTTTCCAAAACTTTCGACAATGTACATCATGAGACACTTTTAATAAAATTGGAAGCCATGGGATTCAGAGGAACGCCGTTGAAATTGCGCAGATATTTACAAAACAGAATGAAAATGCATAGCAACTCATCCCCTTTCAAAAATTGCGATTTCGGAATTTCACAAAATTCTCGCAAAATATTCCATTTTTTTACCAATTATATCCAATGCTAAGTTAGTAGGAATATTTGTATATAAAAATACTACATCTAAACTAACAAGTTGAAAATTCGTAGGAACTGTTTGATTTCTTAAAAACTGAACCTAAATGGTGTAGTGAACATTCATTAAAACAGGTTCATGAAGACCAACTGGAATCTTAGTTGTTGAAATACCTTTACATGTAGTGGCCATCAAATCTTGGCGGGAGCCAATCACTCCTAACGAACCACTGACAACATAACACTCACAAGACGATACCTTGTCTAACACCTTGCGGAGTCTAAACAAGAACGACTGTCAAACGTCCAGTGTCAACATATAAAAGGATTGCTGCAATTAAGTTCAAAAACAATTCAAATTGAAAATATGTCTTGTCAAAGATGACAGAAAAATGTAAAATTTACGTGAAAGATAGACTAATGGTGTATTTCCCACCAAACTAACAACAACAGTCGTACGACTGATACACAAAAGGCGAAAAATCAGAGCTAACAAATTATAGACCAATAGTTCCAATCTTTAATATTGCGTAGATCTATGAGAAGATATAAAATCAAACGTGTACATTCATGAAAAAGTATCAATCTTGAACAAAATCAAAACGGCTTCATGAAAGGAAGATCAACATCTGGAGCACTTTTCCAGCTGATTACTGAATTAATGGAATTTATAAATGAAGGAGTTCTTGTAACATGTATGTTCATGAACTTTTCCAAAACTTTCGACAATGTACATCATGAGACACTTTTAATAAAATTGGAAGCCATGGGA
Source organism: Geotrupes spiniger (assembly GCA_959613385.1). Lineage (NCBI taxonomy): Eukaryota > Metazoa > Arthropoda > Insecta > Coleoptera > Geotrupidae > Geotrupes > Geotrupes spiniger. The sequence continues at coordinate 35,421,725 of OY390737.1, forward strand.
TTCAGAGGAACGCCGTTGAAATTGCGCAGATATTTACAAAACAGAATGCAAATGCATAGCAACATATACAAGACAAAACTAATGGATTTCAAAGAATCAAAAGTCAACATATCGATTCAATGAAAATATACTTACTACAATCTCCAGCCGTTGTTCCTATGAGTAGCAGTAGACGGAAAACTAAATTGGACAAAACATGTCAACCAATTAGCTACAAAATTAAATAGCTACAGTGCGCACTGTATGTCATATCTCCTTTTGTAAGCACTGTAAGCCTTGCAGCTTGTCACGCATTTGTAAATTCCGTCTAGCGGATGGTATAATTTTCTAGGTAAACTCAGTTGAAGTAGACAGAATCCATAAGCAACAAAAGTTTAATATCACAGGTCAACATGATTCTGGTAACATTGATGACAATGCTCGTTTTGCACTCATTTAGATAGTTATTAAATCATCTTTTCACAGAAATGAACTAGCAGGTCCCATTTTCAAGTACCTGATTCTCTTTAATATTACGCGGTAATCCTATTATAATTGAAATTATTATTTGTACCTGACTTCCTACGGGACTTTAAATAGGTTTTATGAACTGTTAAGTGCAGTTTTATTGTCGTCTAGAGTTTAGTTTGTTTCTGTTTCGCTTGCAGTACAGTACAGATTTATATAAAACGGCAAGTTCTAGTCGAAGATATTGCAAAAATCCAGCAGATAAGTTTTGTTATATATGCGTACGATTTATTTTATAGTCACAAGTTAAATCTATATCTGAGGAAGTCCAAAAAGTATACTTTTTATATTTTGAATGTCAAATTGGAGATCAATATAAAACTTGGGCTCTTCATGTTTATTGTGTGAGTTGTCATATAAACTTAGTGCAGTGGATGCATCGCAAGAAAAATTCTATGCCGTTTGCTGTTCCTATCGTGTGGAGAGGATCTACCGATCACGTAAGAGATTGTTACTTTCGTATCACTAAAACAAAAGGGTTTCAAAAAAGCAAAGAGATAAAATTCAGTATCCAAATTTGCCTTCTGCAATCAGGCCAGTTCATCATAGCGAGGAACTGCGGGTACAGATTGCACCCTTAAACCTAGACAACATTGTTCCTGGCGATTCTACTTCTTCTTCAGAAACTGATCTACAACTTCCTAAGCATGCCACCGGTGACCCAACATTTTTACCAGTATTAGTACCAGTACTGGTGAACCTCACTTAATAACTTAGAATAAATTAATTGGTGCGTGACCTGGGATTGTCAAGACAAAATCGGAAGTTCTTGCTTCCAGACTTCAGTGTGTTCAGAGTGGAACCTGTTAGATAAAAACACAAATGTTTCATTTTACCGAAAACGAAATATAACATTATCAAGTTTTTTATAAAATCGAAGAATCGCTGTGGTTCTGTTCTGATATTGACGGTTAATGAATGAGCTTAGAGATTGAGATAGATTCGTCTAAATACTGCCTAAAAGCAGTCTTACTTCATAATGGAAACAAAAAAACATCTATTCCGTTAGCCCATTCAGTTAGAATGAAAGAAGCATATGACAACTTAGGAACAATAATAAATCACCTTAAATATCAACAGTTTTTTGTGGAGATTTAAAAGTCATAGGTATATTTCTAGGATTGCAAGGAGGCTTTACAAATTATTGATATTTTTTGCATATATGGGATAGTAGGGCAACAAAAGAACGTTACAGTAAGAAAGATTGGCATAGTAGAACTTCTTTCGAACCTGGCACTTCAAATATAAAATATGTCTTCCTTGTTAATCCTCAAAAAGTGCTTCTTTCGCCATCTTCATATTAAGCTTGGATTAATGAAAAACTATGTAAAAGCCATGGACAAAGAAGGTGATGGCTTCAAGTACGTAAAACTAATATTTCCACAATTAAGTGATGCAAAATTAAAAGAAGGCATATTTATTCAACCCCAAATAAGGAAGCTTCTGGATGATTTGCATTTTCAAGGAAAATTAAATGAAAAGGAATTGGCAGCTTGGAAGTGTTTTGTAGGTGTAGTGAAAGCATTTCTAGGCAACACTATAAAAACCTCAGATGATCTCGTAAAAATGCATTTTTTGCAGTCACATTTGATTTTTTTCAGGATAATTTGGGCGCAGTAAGCGACGAACAAGTTTCCACCAGGACATCAGGGTGATGGAAACAAGATACCAGGGTCGTTGGGATCCATCAATGTTTGGTGATTACTGCTGATTGACACGTAAAGAATTTCGGTAGTTAATACTACTCCCAACTTACTGGTTATCGAAGGGTCGCATCAGTCCCATTCTTGCTCAGTTGGTAATGGACTCTCTCTTAGATACTGCCTAAACTACTGCTCGCATTAGCAAACATGAGAGCTAAGGGGGTGTGGCGAGAGCGGCACTGCTTTTCAACGTAAATTCAGATTAAAAAGTATTTTGGCGGCAAATTTAAAAGGTAGTGTTGCAATAAACTTCTGCCACAATTTAAAGATTAATAACGAACTGAATAAATTAACCATACTATTACAAAATAAGCATATAAAAAAATACATAACATAAAATCTGTCAACTACTGTCTAATGCAGACTTTATTACTTTTACTTCTGATTCAGAATGTCCCAAACCAGTACACTTCAGCGCGATTGGTTGATTATTTTCCCGCTTAAAATATACTGCACCACATAGAAGGGGTGGGAAATTTTGGACCAAATTTGGCAGGAATATTGGACTATTCCAGGGAAATAGTTGATTAAAATTTGAAACCCAATCATCAAGTAGTCATGGGATTTTTGACGTTTGTGTCATTTTTTAGAGGTGGTGACAGACAAGCAATTATCGAGTCATTTTTTGAATTTGTTCCACTTTTTCGGATCCCGTTCTTTAGTTTAAAGTGTTTCAAGTGTTTAATGATGCCTAGAGGAAGGAGGACTTTGACCGAGGGCGGATTGTTGGTTTACGAGAAGCAGGTTTTTCGTTTAGAGAAATCGGCAACCGTTAGGGACGGCACCACTCAACAATAATGCGTGTTTATTAAGCCTGGTCTGAACATGGGGTTGAACGTCGGAGAAGAGGCACTGGGGCTCAAAGACGAACCAATGCACGTCAAGATCGCCGCTTAAGACTAATGGCCTTCAGAGACCGATTCTCTACAACTAGATCAATAGCTGATCAATGGTTAGGTGAACAAGGTTGTCCGATAGGCTCCCGAACAGTTTATAGTCGAATAAGAACCTTTGGCTTGCTGTCTTACCGCCCACATCTTGTGCTAACCATCACTGCTCAACATCGGCAGGAACGTTTGGCCTAGTGCACGAAAAGACTTCACTGGAACTTGGAGTGACATCGAGTTGTCTTTAGTGACGAATCTCGATTTTGTTTAGGAATGCATAATGGTCGGATGACTGTTAGACGAAGACGAGGAGAAAGGCGCAATCCTGATTTTTCGATTGCGAGGCATGATCACCGAACTGTGGGGTTGATGGTGTGGGGTGCTATTGCTTACGGCAGTAGGTTACCATTGTTCTTCATTCGGGGCAGTATGACCGCCCGACGCTACATTGACGAAGTGGTAGAACCACATGTTCTTCCATATCTTCGAGGGCTGGAAGACCCACTTTTCCAGTAAGATATGCACGACCTCACGTAGCAAAGGTTTCTCTTGACTTCTTTGAAGAGGCCAATGTTAATCTTTATCGGGAGATCTTGGCCGCCAAGATCTCCCGATTTGTCGCCCATTGAGAACGTGTGGGACATGATGGGTAGAAGATTGAGGAATCTACCGAACTCACCGTTGACAATAGAAGCTCTACGGCATGAAGTACAGGCTGCTTGGGATGCCATACCCCAAGAAGACATTGATCACCTGCTGGAATCAATGCCAAGGCGGGTCAATGAGTGTATCAGAAATAGGGGCGGACCAACACATTATTAAAGAAAAATCAAAAAGGATGAAGTGTTTTCTTTATCAAATTTTAATCAATTGTTACCTTAGACTAGTCTGTTTCAATGTTTCTGGCAAATTTGGTCCAAAAATTCCCACCCTTTCTAGGTGGTGCAGTTTATATGTCACTGAGTATAGCATAGCTTGGACCGGTGTAAAAATACTGGCAACTGAATTTAATCATTGGAAAAGGACATTTCTTGAAATGCGCTATATAAATGAAAATAAAAATAATATAAATTCAAAACATGGTATCAATAGCCTTAGCATATTGCTATGAATTGACCTTGAATTTTATTTTATTTAGGAAATAACTCACAACTATATAAAATTTTGTCCAAGCTATCCTTTTGTTCAGGTTTGATCGGGTTAAATAATACGATATTTTATATTAAAATAATATATTTACCAAAATCAAATTCTCTAAATGTTCCAAATTAATATACAATATTATATAAATTCCTTTATATACGTTTAAATGTTTACTGTCAACAAGTTCTCGGTGCCTGTAAAAAAAACAAAATTCGTATACGCAAATTATTTCCACATGCCGGGTATGGGCAAGAAATGCTGCGCGACTCCGATGCCTTGACCGGTCCGTCCTTACCATAATCTAATCCCGCGTCGATATTTGTCTTACTTCTCATGCATATTCTAATTTTTAAATTATTTGTTGTGAAAAATTCTCTGTGCTCAATAAGTTGCAATTTAATTGACACACTTTGTTAATATCCTTTTATATTTGCTAACAAGTGCAAATAAAATTTATTAACACAATTTGTTCTTATATTTCGTTATCTGCTAACAAGTGCAAGTACTGTTTATTGATACAATTTGTTATATATATTTTGTTATTTGCTAACAAGTGCAAATAAAATTTATTAACACAATTTGTTCTTATATTTTGTTATCTGCTAACAAGTGCAAGTACTGTTTATTGATACAATTTGTTATATATATATATATATATATATATATATATATATTGTTATTTGCTAACAAGTGCAAATAAAATTTATTAACACAATTTGTTCTTATATTTTGTTATCTGCTAACAAGTACAAGTACTGTTTATTGATACAACTTGTTATATATATTTTGTTATTTGCTAACAAGTGCAAATAAAATTTATTAACAAAATGTGTTCTTATATTTTTGTTATTTGCTAACAAGTGCAAGTACTGTTTATTGATACAATTTGATATATATATATATATTGCTATTTGCTAACAAGTGCAAATAAAATTTATTGACACAATTTGTTATATATATTTTGTTATTTGCTAACAAGTGCAAGTACTGTTTATTGGTACAATTTGTTATATATATTTTGTTATTTGCTAACAAGTGCAAATAAAATTTATTAACAAAATTTGTTCTTATATTTTTGTTATTTGCTAACAAGTGCAAGTACTGTTTATTGGTACAATTTGTTATATATATTTTGTTATTTGCTAACAAGTGCAAATAAAATTTATTACCACAATTTGTTATACCCTTTTATATTTGCTTATCAAATGCAAATAAATTAACACCTTATGAACTAGCATAATTCATTTAAAATTTATATTTTGCCAAACAAGTTGCAAATTATTCCATTTACCGCTTATCCCATTTGATTGCCCTGTATTCAGGCACCATCAATAAAATATTAGAAAGTTTAAATATTCTTGCCAATTTTTCTGCATCCGGATGGTCACTGAACCGAACTCCCTCTGATTCGTGCTGGTCGCTGGCTCGGACTCCCAACTCCTTCTTCCTTCTTTGGCTCCTCTCCCTTCCTTTTCGGTCTGGTCACTTCGTTGAACTCCTTCTTCTGCCTTGGGCTGGCCGCTGTATTACACTCCTCGTAATTTTCCGTGCATCGGCTTTTATAGCTCAGTCCCTACCTTCTTTTCCCACCCTTGTCTGCATCCCTGCTCCTGCTTTAGCAGGTGATCACCCAGGTGATCTCCCTACCACCTCTTTCCCTTCTCGTCATAATTTTAAATAAATTTAATTTTCCTAATTACAAATAAATTATTCTTATAATTATTTATAAAAAACACAACAATATGTACACCAACATACTTAATTTATATAAATTTTACCCGATAACACACAATTTAAATTTTCCCGCTTGTTAATCTAGTTATTTTTATTTTTATTCCTAATGTTTTACTTTCACTTAACCTCAAAATCGTACAGATGTTTTCATTTATAAGTAATCACGCGCAATTTGTAGTAATATAATATTCTAATTTAGTTTTATTTTTTAACGTAGCTTAATGTCAAACTTGTTTTAAGTAAATAATCAAACAATGTGTAACACATAAGTTTTCATCGTCACTGTACTCAAGTAATACATATATCACGTATTGTTAAATATTAACTAAGAATTTTGGGTGGCAACCTTTTAAAAATGTCGTTTTGGGTAAGTTGTCACCTAGTTTTAAATAATTTCATTCTATTGCTATTTGACTTATAGTTGTCTTGATGATGTGTGATATTACTCACGAAATATTGTTAATAAAACAATAATAAAGTTAATAAATACATAACCAACTTTTGCCAATTTAAGCCCACATAACCCAACGAAACGTTCTTCGAAAGTTTTATATATAAATATATATATACATATATATATATATATATATATATATATATATATATATTAAAAATGTATCTTGTCAAATCTGACAGCAAAATGTAAAATTTACACGAAAGATGGTCTAATCTTACACCTCAATGGTGTAGTGAACATTATTGTTTCTGGGTTATTACCCTTCGTCAGTAGCGATTACCAAGAACCTTAGTTGTTGAAATACCTTTACATGTAGTGGCCATCAAAATTTCTTGGCGCGAGCCAATCACTCCTAATGAACCACTGACAACAGAACACTGACAAGACGATACCTTGTCTAACACCTCGCGGCGAGTAAACAAGACGACTGTCAAATGTCCAGTGTCAACATATAAAAGGATTGCTGCAATTAAGTTCAAAACCAATTCAAATTGAAAATGTGTCTTGTCAAATATGACAGAAAAATATAAAATTTACACGAAAGATGGTCTAATCTTACACCTCAATGGTGTAGTGAACATTAATTAAAACAGGTCCATGAAGACTAACTGGTGGATCGCTAGACAATATTGTTTCTGGGTTATTACCCTTCGTCAGTGGTTCATTAGGAGTGATTGGCTCGCGCCAAGAAGTTTTGATGGCCACTACATGTAAAGGTATTTCAACAACTAAGGTTCTTGGTAATCGCTACTGACGAAGGGTAATAACCCAGAAACAATATTGTCTAGCGATCCACCAGTTAGTCTTCATGGACCTGTTTTAATTAATGTTCACTACACCATTGAGGTGTAAGATTAGACCATCTTTCGTGTAAATTTTACATTTTGCTGTCAGATTTGACAAGATACATTTTTAATATATATATATATATATATATATATATAGGTAAAGAGGATTACGAAAAACGTTTCGTTGGGTTATGCGGTCTTAAATCGGCACAATGTTGGTTATGTCTTTATTAATTGTCAATATTTCGTGAGCAATATCTCACATCATCAGGACATCTACAAGTTAAGTAACAATAGGAAAAATCATTTAAAATTAGGTGATAACTTACTCAAAACGACATTTTAAAAAAGGTTGACATCCAATTCTTGGTTAACATAAGTATGATAAAATTTTACGTGATATATGTAAACTTGAGTACATTGACATTGAACACTTATATAAGTTGAACATTGTTTTGTTACTTGAAGGTGATATAAAACTACGTTGATGAAGTAAAAACTAAATTAAAAATATTACATTGCTTACAGTCTGCACGTGTTTGCTTAATGGTGGAAAACAGCTGTTATATTTTAAGGTTAAGTGTAAACTGAGAAAAATTAGGAGTGAAAGTAACTAGATGCAATTGCGGGATGTTTGAAAAGTGGATTGTGGGGTAAAAATGTTTGTCTGAATGTTATAAATTAAGTAAGTTTGTGTAAATTATGCTGAGGTTATTGATGTCATGTTTAGAGTTGATGCTATGTTTATTTTCATTAATGTAACACATTTCAAGAAAGGTCCTTTTTTGATAAGCTTACATATATCACGTACAATTTTATCATACTTATGTTAACCAAGAATTGGATGTCAACCTTTTTTAAAATGTCGTTTTGAGTAAGTTATCACCTAATTTTAAATGATTTTTCCTATTGTTACTTAACTTGTAGATGTCCTGATGATGTGAGATATTGCTCACGAAATATTGGCAATTAATAAAGACATAACCAACATTGTGCCGATTTAAGACCGCATAACCCAACGAAACGTTTTTCGTAATCCTCTTTACCGTTTTATCTTTAACGAGTCGGTCGTGACTACCTCTCAGCGTAAATTACAGGCATGGGTTTCTACCAAGAAATAGAGAACAATTTTGGCCAAGTAACCAGTAGGAACTTGAAATTATGGGCGAAAATTAACACCAAGTTGGCATCCAGTATTAATAGAAAAAGTTTCTTAATTAAATGTCGAAAAACCGGAATCCATCCGAAGCATATTTACAGACAGCTTGCAGAACCTGCATCATCTCCTAGACAACAACGCAGGAAACAATGGACAACAGTTAGAAGCTTTTAATAACAGGTTAAAGATAAAAATCCTATCCTTAGAAATTAAATTCACTTTCAGAAAAATTAGTAATCTCACCACCGAACTGAACCGCGTAAAAAACGAGGTTGCTGACGTATTGCCCTACTTAATTTTTAATGAATTTAACCATAGACAAAAAAGTATTTATAGAAATAATTTCAAAAAGAATAAACTTAACCTCATTAATAAATTCAATCATTTAATTTCCAAAAGAAAGAATTCAATTGTTATTAAAGATAAGTGGATAAAAAACGTCAGTCAAACTGAGTTACCACCAGACATAAAAACTATTATAGCGTTAGGACCAAAATTTTGCATACCCCCCTCTCCGAAAAACATTAATGTCAAAAAGATTCTAGCTGATCTAGAATCTATCATTGAATGTACCTCTGCTTCACAGAGAGACAAACTTAGAGCAACTTTTACTAACATTTTTACTAATTATCTACATAAGAACCACAATTTTGGTGACATATTCAACCACATGTATAACAACACAAACACTGAATTGCTAGTACTAAAGTCTGATAAGGGCAATGTGTCTGTGGTCATAAATAAAACCGATTACATCAATAAAATGAGGTCGTTGTTGGATGACACTAGTTGTTACAGCAAGCTGAATAGAGACCCAACCACGTCTTTTCAAAATAAAAATAATGACATAGTGAAATCATTAAAGAACAAGAAATATATCACAGAAGAAGTAGCAAAAACTCTTACTACATATAAAGGCATACCACCTAAAATGTATGGCACCCCTAAACATCATAAAGAGGGAATACCACTCCGACCAATAGTTTCATCGATCAATACACCAACTCTTCGTCTTACTAAACACTTTACGGATATACTCACTATGTCATACAACAACAACAACAGTTACTTCACGGGGGACTCTTTTTAGTTTGCCGCATTCATCAATGACTTTAAATTACCTGCCAACCATGTCCTAGTCAGCCTTGATGTTGTATCATTCTTTACTAACATACCTAAGAATCTTGTCACAGAATATATCATCAAAGATTGGAACAACATTAAAAATTTCACTTCAATACCACTTAAAGAATTCTTAGATGTCATTAATTTCTTATTTGATTCCAATTATTTCAGTTTCGGTGGTGAATACTACTCTCAACTTACTGGTTGTCCAATGGACTCAAGTATCAGTCCCATTCTGGCTCAGTTGGTAATGGACTCTCTCTTAGATACTGTCATACCTAATTTATCTTTCCAATTACCCTTTTTAAAAAAATACGTAGATGACATAATTTGTGCCATTCCAGTAGGGACTGGCACCGAAATTTTACAAAAATTCAATAATTACAACAACAATATTCAATTTACTATAGAAAAAGAAGATAATAATAATTCAATAGCATTCCTTGACACCAAATTAATTAGAAATAATAATAACACAATAACTTTAGATTGGTACCAAAAAAAACATCTTCAAATCGTTACATTAATTTTTACATATCAACCTCTTAAAATGAAAATCAACTGCATCCTTTGTCTCAAGAATAGAATAAAAAAAAAATTGCCATCCATCCCTTTATCAAGTAAATCTTAGAAAATTATACAATATGCTGAGAGAGAACTCATATCCACCAATTTTATTAAATAAAATTATCTTCAATCTAACTGATCTTCAACAGAGTGGGCCGGTTGTTGAACCCACTGGACAACCTAGTACCCTCAAAATTTATAGATCCTTCCCTTTCATTGAAAATTTCACAAATCACGTAATTAAATCTTTATCCAGTGAAAATATTACAATAGCTAAGTCAAATTTAAAAACAATTCGTAGTTTATTTTCAAATGTTAAGGACCCCGCGGACACTCTTAATAAGTCTGATGTGATTTATGAACTTAAATGCAGCGGTTGCGAGGGTGTTTACATAGGCCAAACTAGCCAACAACTTAAACTTCGTTTGACACAACACAAAAACGACATTAGTAGAAAACCTAATGCTTGTGCGTTAGCTACACACGTTAAATCTACTAAACATAATATAGCATGGACTGATGTAAAGATCCTAGCAACTGAAACCAATTATCAAAAAAGGACCTTTCTTGAAATGTGTTACATTAATGAAAATAAACATAGCATCAACTCTAAACATGACATCAATAACCTCAGCATAATTTACACAAACATACTTAATTTATAACATTCACACAAACATTTTTACCCCACAATCCACTTTTCAAACATCCCGCAATTTTCATCTAGTTACTTTCACTCCTATTTTTTCTCAGTTTACACTTAACCTTAAAATATAACAGCTGTTTTCCACCATTAAGCAAACACGTGCAGACTGTAAGCAATGTAATATTTTTAATTTAGTTTTTACTTCATCAACGTAGTTTTATATCACCTTCAAGTAACAAAACAATGTTCAACTTATATAAGTGTTCAATGTCAATGTACTCAAGTTTACATATATCACGTAAAATTTTATCATACTTATGTTAACCAAGAATTGGATGTCAACCTTTTTTAAAATGTCGTTTTGAGTAAGTTATCACCTAATTTTAAATGATTTTTCCTATTGTTACTTAACTTGTAGATGTCCTGATGATATGAGATATTGCTCACGAAATATTGACAATTAATAAAGACATAACCAACATTGTGCCGATTTAAGACCGCATAACCCAACGAAACGTTTTTCGTAATCCTCTTTACCGTTTTATCTTTAACGAGTCGGTCGTGACTACCTCTCAGCATATATATATATATATATATATATACAGGGTGTCCCAACGATCTGACAAAGTTCCCTTACGGCGTTATGTTTGCCAATTCGAAAAAAGTAAGTATCTACATGTTTAGACGGTCCCTAGGTTCATATTCTAAAAATATTTTGAGCCGACATGGGCGGTTCGTCAGCGGGGGGCGACATAAATTTTACTTTGTTTAAATGGAACACCCTGTATATTTTAACATTTTTGAATTCTATGAAGAATTGTGAATACATCGATGTACAAGTTGTGTGTCAAAACTCAACAGAACTGGTGATTTTCAATTTTTTAGTGAAATTTTAGATATGCAGACTATGCTTCAAAAAATCATATAACTGAGAGGGTAATTGGTGGAAGGGTAATTTTTTATCCGTGGACTAAGGGATCATAAATGTGAGTGTTAATGCACCCAAGGATCTCCTTTTGTATACAGGGTGTTGGCAGTGAATTTTCAATCTCGCGCAACTTTAAGAGGCAAAATATCATTTTTTTCAAATGACACCTACTATGAAATTTACCAACACTCGATTCAAAATCAAATTCTGCGTCGACTGATGCTACATATTCCTATACCTATCACTTCAGGTTTTCGAGTAATTTCTGTAAAATACTTTATTTGGTCTCAAAATCAATCGCATTACAAATTTTCGTAATATTAAACATAGTAGTCTAGTGTCACTTCAGTAAATTGGATAACACAAAACTACAAATTGCATCGAACAATTAAAGTCATTTTAAAAAGTCACATCCGATTAATTAATTTAAACAACAAGGGCTTCTTAGCTAAGGCGGCCCACTTCATCAGAGCCCACTTACCATCGAGTGAGCTGATTGTTGCTAAAAATAATGAAATGTACTCTATACAAGCAAAACCAACTTTAATTATGACAAATGACAAATAATAATTAAATGTAAAAAACGATAAAATAACATTTATATACAAAAAACAAAGTTTATTTTACAAAAGGTGTTCAAATATGTTTCCATTTTGTTGAACACAAATATCCAGTCGATGTCTAAAACTAGTTCTGACACGTTGTAAGACTTCAGGAGTAATATTATTAAAACATTCCAATAAAGTATGCAGTACATTTCGCAAAAACCGGTAACAATCGGTACCAGTAAGATGGTTTTCAAAAAAATAGGGACCGATTACATAGTTACCCTATTTCTATTACTCGAAAACCTGAAGCGATAGGTATAGGAACATGTAGCATCAGTCGATGCAGAATTTGATTTTGAATCGAGTGTTGTTAAATTTGATAGTTGGTGTCATTTGAAAAAAATGATATTTTGCCTCTTAAAGTTGCGCGAGATTGAAAATACACTGGCAACACCCTGTATACAAAAGGGGATCCTTGGGTGCATTAATACTCACATTGATGATCCCTTAGTCCACGGATAATAAATTACCCTCCCATCAACTATCCTCTCAGTTAGATGATTTTTTGAAGCATAGTCTGCATATCTAAAATTTCACTAAAAAAATTGAAAATCACCTGTTCTGTTGAGTTTTGACAAACAACTTGTACATGGATGTATTCACAATTCTTCATAGAATTCAAAAATGTTAAAATATACAGGGTGTACAATTTAAACAAAGTAAAATTTATGTCGCCCCCCGCTGACGAACCGCCCATGTCGGCTCAAAATATTTTTAGAATATGAACCTAGGGACCGTCTAAACATGTAGATGTTTACTTTTTTCGAATTCGCAAACATGACGCCGTAAGGGAACTTTGTCAGATCGTTGGGACAGCCTGTATATATATATATATATATATATATATATATATATATATATATATATATATATATATATATATATAATTGTTATTTCTTGTCCACTGGTATACGTTGAGAAAAGATAATTCTTCGGGAAAATTTGGACAGGTAAATCAATTAAACAATAATTACATCAGTAACGTTTCGTCTTTAGTATAAAAGACATCTTCAGACTAAAATGAATAACACATATGGTAATACAACAATATTAACGTTAATGAATGACTCACCTAATGTAATATTAATTTAATACGCGCATGAAAATTGACTAAAATACACAATCAAACATAAATAAATGTAAAGATTGCTCCTTAAACACTTCACGTAAATACACATATAAACAATTTAAAATTCGATGCGAACTCGACGCAAGTCAAATGCAGAGTAAAATGCAACGTACGCAAAACTTTAGGAAAAAAACAGTTCACAGGGTAAAAAACGATATTATTTCTTCAATCTAAATAAATTCATTAAGCGATCGAAACGGAAGGTCAACTACCTAAGTAATATTTAAGACATTCTTATAAATTGCTGAAGTTAAATTATTTTCACTCTTTATATTGCAAGTGTTGGGGGTCATGGCGATATACAAAGATTCGAGGATTAGTCGCTTATGTAAGTTATTTTCAGTATCTAAAATTACTGGGTTCGAGAAATCAAATGTGTGGTGGTGTTTCCACACATGTGAGCATAATGCAGTGATTTCTGACTTCTTGTCTCTGGTCATAACATTGTTGCAATCCTGTTTATGATTTTGGATTCGTCTCTTTAAGTACTGTTTGGTTTGTCCCACATACGATGAACTACAGTCATTACATTGTATCTTGTAGATTAAATTAGATTGTAATACACTGGGTGTTTTAGATTTTAATTGTGTATATAATAGCCCTACATTTTTTGTGTTGTAGTATGTCAAAATATCAATCTTGTTGTTTAAAATTCTGTTAAGTTGTTCCGACAAACCATTTATATATGGGAAAGAGTAAAATTTTTTATTTAATTTTTCATTACTAATGATTTTCGTATTCTTGTGCACGGTTGAGTGTATGATTTTATTGATAAACTTTCTGGGATAGTTGTTATATTTTAAAATTTTGTGAATAGTCTTATTATTAGTTTGATGGAATACTGCACTACTCACTCTATCCATCCGATGTTTAAGTGCTGTCACCGTGTTGATTTTATGTTTCATGGGGTGTTGCGAAAGAAAATTTAGTACCCTTCCAGAACTTGTTGCTTTTGCAACAAGTTCTTTTGCTTTTGCTTTTAAAATATAACAACTATCCCAGAAAGTTTATCAATAAAATCATACACTCAACCGTGCACAAGAATACGAAAATCATTAGTAATGAAAAATTAAATAAAAAATTTTACTCTTTCCCATATATAAATGGTTTGTCGGAACAACTTAACAGAATTTTAAACAACAAGATTGATATTTTGACATACTACAACACAAAAAATGTAGGGCTATTATATACACAATTAAAATCTAAAACACCCAGTGTATTACAATCTAATTTAATCTACAAGATACAATGTAATGACTGTAGTTCATCGTATGTGGGACAAACCAAACAGTACTTAAAGAGACGAATCCAAAATCATAAACAGGATTGCAACAATGTTATGACCAGAGACAAGAAGTCAGAAATCACTGCATTATGCTCACATGTGTGGAAACACCACCACACATTTGATTTCTCGAACCCAGTAATTTTAGATACTGAAAATAACTTACATAAGCGACTAATCCTCGAATCTTTGTATATCGCCATGACCCCCAACACTTGCAATATAAAGAGTGAAAATAATTTAACTTCAGCAATTTATAAGAATGTCTTAAATATTACTTAGGTAGTTGACCTTCCGTTTCGATCGCTTAATGAATTTATTTAGATTGAAGAAATAATATCGTTTTTTACCCTGTGAACTGTTTTTTTCCTAAAGTTTTGCGTACGTTGCATTTTACTCTGCATTTGACTTGCGTCGAGTTCGCATCGAATTTTAAATTGTTTATATGTGTATTTACGTGAAGTGTTTAAGGAGCAATCTTTACATTTATTTATGTTTGATTGTGTATTTTAGTCAATTTTCATGCGCGTATTAAATTAATATTACATTAGGTGAGTCATTCATTAACGTTAATATTGTTGTATTACCATATGTGTTATTCATTTTAGTCTGAAGATGTCTTTTATACTAAAGACGAAACGTTACTGATGTAATTATTGTTTAATTGATTTACCTGTCCAAATTTTCCCGAAGAATTATCTTTTCTCAATATATATATATATATATTCTGCTTTTTTCTCGGGTAATGAACCGCGTTGTAGAATTATCCCTGTAAGGGTTGTTCCGACGTTTCGGCAATGTCACAATTGCCATCTTCAGGTTGGTCTTCTCGGTCTAAGCGATCGCGATCAGGCTTCATATCTGACTTGCATGCAGTTGTCACCCTTTCATTGTAAATGTAGCTATGCCAGCATGTTTCTCATATCTTAGGATCGTGCCAATTATACTGTACTTGGGACCGACAGCGCGATATAAAATAATGCTGTTTATTTCTTTATGTGGTGCCATTGTAATTTGAATATACATTGTGATTATGAACAGAAAGATGAAAGATGATCTTGACACGTGAATACTTGTGACAAATAAATATTTTATATAAACATATGTGAAAAAACATTTTAATAAACACGGTGTTATACGGTGGAGCAGTTGAAGTTCCATAAGGAACGAATTATGGCCTTAAACAATTTCTTATTAATAAAGGCAGCAGCACCATCTAGAAGTGGTAGGCAAAGTATCGTAATTGAAGATAATCTAGAATCTATATAAATAAATTACAGTAAACGAAGTACCAAAGTTAAATGGAAAAGTCGCCATAGTAAAGACAAATGATGATTCAATTAAGAAAAATTCTATAAATCAGTTTGGAGAAAATGTAGAGCTAAAAGCTGTCTCATGGACAATCCCATCGACGGAGCAAAACTTAATGAAACTGAGGCTGAAGTTTTTGAGAATGGCTCGCAAGTGGGAGATTCATCGCGGACCTAGTTAAACTAAAACCACGCAATAAATAGAAATACGTTGCCAAGGTTGGTGAAAATCAAGCTTTAAAGATGGCATCTACAAAGGTATATATTTGTATCGAGAGTTAACACAATAAATTATGATATCGAAACATTTTTAAGCGGTAAATTTCCAGGGCTTAGCTGCGAAGGTATAGAATCAAAATACCCACAAATATATCCATCATTAAAACTTATTCTCAGTTTTAAGAATGAGGACAAAGTAACGGACCCCATGATGTGGCCAAAGGGTGCGTTTATGTGTTACTATATAATACGCCATTTGAAATTTGAATATTAACGAAGTTCATGTATTGCTAAAATCCATGAATTTTCCGAAGATTGATTGTTTAACAGAAACATGGTGTTCTGATAGTGAAATAAATTCCATAATAATTAATAATTATGTGCTGGCGGATTATTATTGTCTCTCGAGAAACAAAGGAGGTGGAGTCTAGATCTGAATGTAGTGCGATATAGAACGATCGGACCGGCAGTTGGTGGAATTGAGTCTTTATTGGAATAAAAGTGTGCTCCATTGTGCCATTGTTCCGACGTGGGATTCCCCGTGTTTGTTGTTTGATTTGCGTTGAGTCTTCAATTCATTTAGTTGTGTTAAAGTTGTTCGTGTGACTGAGTTCGTAGTACAATGCCGAAACATAAGCCCACCGTCGAAGAATGGATTAAAAACCGTAAGTTTTATTTGCAATTAATATTGTAAAATGTATGACGTGACTAAATTTCTTTTAACAGATGAAGCTACGTGAGCCAGTGTAACAATACGTCATTGCACCAGAAAAAACTAAAGCTATCTCATAGTCAACCCAAGAAACAACAAACTATAGGTACAGTACGCAATCTGTGGCATCAAGTTCTCGCTATACTGAACAATCAAAATTTAATTGTGATCTTCGCAAAGCTTTGATAATAGCAAATATACCTATTTTTAAATTGAGAAACAAATATTTCCATACTTTTTTAGAAACATATGGCGCAATGCACATTCTTGATGAAAGCTATCTCCGCAAAGACAAAAAAGTTATTCAGGAAATAAAAAAATCTTATTGGAAACAATGGTATATGTGTATACGAAAGAACAGGTGTATTTGGAATATTATGATGAAAATTCGTCAAAAATTTTGTAGTACAAAAGAATTAAGTAAAACAAATAATAATACAATAACGACGATTCATGGCGAATGTACACATTTTTTCTTGATAAAATTTCGCTCATACTGTCAGACGCATGGTAAAAGTTGCTTCTAATTTGAAGATTTGTTATCAGAATTATCATTGCACTTGCTTAGCGAACGGAATTGATCGAGTAGCCGAGATTATAATATTGTAGTTCCCGTTAGTAAATAAATTAATAACATGTGGCAAACAAATAATTGTTAAAGCACCCTCACAACCAGTACTAACGATACAGGGAACATGGTTAGATGCAGCTGTGTATTATATAATAACCTTAGACAGTTTCCAAAAAATAATAAATGAATTTCCTTCTACAGCTAGTAAAGCAATTCAAGATTGTCAGACGTACTAAAAGAAGTAGAATTACAAAATAATTTGGCATTTATAAAAACCAATTACAGTTATGTATGTGACTATAAAATCCCTTGAGGAGCACGATTTGCCTGTTAGTTATTGTAGTGCAGATGATGAAATTTCAAGACACGACGTTCTGCGTAAAAATGAAGGATCGACACATAACAAGAAATTGCATCAATATTAAATGATGAAATTGTTACTGATTTTACTATGAATTCCGCATTAATTACAAAATTCAAATATGCACCTATCACAAGTGTCGACATAGAGAGAAGTTTTTCGGCTTACAAGAATATGTTAAGTGATAGAAGATACAACGTTACAATGGAACATTTAGAACAGTATTTAATAATCAGTTTTTGTCGGTATTAGTAGTTTTTTTTTATAAATTTGGTTAGAAATGTATATTTGGTGAAAATAAAATGTGTTGTTTATCTAATTTGTATGCTTTTTTGTGTTTTTTTGTGCCTTTTAGTCTGGTCACTAGTAATAAACCAATTTTTATTTAGCGGTTTCCTGTCAACATTGATTCAAATGTTAATTGTGTGTATGCAGAGTATCCGGGAATTTACAAATGTGGAGGGAACATAATTGACAATATAATTCTGAATTTGTCTCTAAACCCTGTACATAGTGAAATTGTATATACTGGTCTATCAGAAAATTTCTTGCGAATGGTCACTATAAAATGTGTTGCTAGTGTTGGAGCTGCCAGGATATTATTTAAAAATTAATATAATATTCAACACGAAAGTTGGGTGGGCATGAATGCATTTGGAAATTCTGACAACAAATGTAACTATTCTTTCATAACATTATAATTTTTGTGCTTTGGATTTTGTTGAGCAATTTGTGAAAGGCACCAAGAATATTGGGAAACGCATGTCATGGATTACTCTACAAACAACTAATAGGGGTACGTTGGAAATATAGATGTTTTTAAAAACATTATAAATATATTATATTTGTGAATCACAAAGACTGTATAACATTTGCAAGTTTATGCAGCTAAAATAAATATCAAACCAAATATCGAATCGATAGTTTGATAGAAGCGGTACAAGCGTTCAATGAATACTTCCTTGACTAGGACAACTTTACAAAGTTTGACAGTTAAGCGGAGAGATTAAACAAGGGAGATGCGAATGGTTGCAAGTCCATTTTTCTAACCCCAGTGCCAATTACAGATATGCTTACAATTGTACAGAGTATGGCGGTAATCGATTCTGCGGGATGTTAGGGAGTACCATGTTCCCTGATTGCGCGGGTTAAAGGTTGGAGCATGTCTTCGTGATGTTGACGAATGCTTCTTTTGTAGATGGCATTTTTCGTACGAGAAGTGTCGATTGTGTACCTAGGCGTAAAAAGAAAGAAAAAGGGAAGATTTCCAACTATACAGGGCTATTTCGGCAACGTCCATAATGTAAAATAGACGAAGAATCTTTTCATAGCAGATTATCAACGTTTTTAACGAAGTATAAAATTTTAAATCGAAATCAGTGTTGTTTCCGGTGCAGTTTATCAACGTCCGATGCATTTGAGCATTTGGCACTACTTTCGTGTTAAATGAAATTGTAATGGGTGAAAAGTAGCGGCTATATTTTAAACGTGGGTTTGATATGGTCGGTATGGTACGGGAAGAAGAGGGGCTGCTTAAGGGTGGCTGTTATATTTTTTGTATGGCCGAACACAAAAGGTTGTCATCAGAATAGATGGGAAAGAATTCGAATCAGATATCAGAAATGTATTATTAGGGGTTCCACAGGGGAGTATCCTGGGCCAGCTGGTTGTGTCGTAAATGCTTCGCAATTGTGCTAAGCGCTGTTAACCACATATCATTACGCCTATATTCAATATACGACAACGAAATTGTAGGGTAGGTAGTGCAAATAGAATCACTGAAACATTTATGAAGCAGAAACGAATAATAGTTACGACCTATTTAAACAAACGCATCATCATGTAGATCTCATGTATTTCACATTGTGTATTACATATATGAGCGACAAATTTACCACAACAAGTGAAGAACTTTTTGAAATATGGTAACCATTTCAAAATTCCTGCCCACAGATTATTTACGGTCTCCAAGAATTCGTACATCACGCCCATCAAAATATATATCAATATATCTGCAAAACTTAAACAGTCTCAAAAAGGAAAACATCTTAAGGCAATGTGTAAAACACCTAATAACCGGGATAAGTTTTTATTCACAAATACTTTTCTTGCAAATCCTATTACTTCAATTTATACTAGCTATGTGCCTAATAATAGTAACTATGCATTATTACTATATGAATTATGTTTACAAAATTACAGAATACTGAACGTACATTTTAAAAATAAAACCAAGTAAAATATTAAACGGATAATGTACATTTTGTTGCAAGCATTTAAAAACAATTTTTCTATTTTTTCTCGGTGAATTCTGACAGGTTTTTTTAATTATAATATTTTATTCGTTGTTATCAAAGATATGAAATATATTGTACCTTTTCTATGTTTTCAATCCCGACTTTCCATGAAAACTTTCCTGTGGTGTTCACTTGATTCATCCAATCCTGAGTAGGTTGCGTTAGACCACCGAATGATTCACGTATAATGAATTTTTAATTTTTTTGCAAAGAATCCAATAGTACTCAGTTCCCATTACAAACATTTTTAGCACTTATTCATTTATTGTTGCACTTATTCATTTATTCATAATTAAGAGGAGGTCATTTAATCCGCGTATAGTTCGAAGCTGTTAAACGAAGCATCGTTGTTTATTACTATTTCTTAATATAAAACCAATGCCTAAAAATAAATTCCGCTATAGTTTCAATAAATCTGAAAAGTCTGCAAAAATGTTGATACTATTTTTTGTCAATTCTTCAAATAACTAGCATACATCGGTTACTTTCACTTTCCAAATAAATCTTTTCTCGTGACTTGTACCGTAGTGTGAAAAAATGTGTATATATTGGTGGGGAAAAATTGTTAATACACTAATAAATAAAACACAAACACGATTCACTATTTATTATTTGTGTCGTGAATGCGAGAGCGCAAATATTATTCCCGTGAAGTTTATACTAATATCTACACTACATATAATTCACTAATTACATAAAAAAGGTTATGTTAACTCGGGATTAATATCGTTGGTTTCTTGAGTCCGCTTGTTCTGACGAATATTTTCTTTGTCGGCTTGACCACGACGCGTTTCGGCTGTTGCCAGTTTCAAGTGGTGCAGTTTTGATATGCTGTTGATTTGTATGTCGATGATGCGATTGTTAGATTAACATTTACATTATACCTCCTCTAATGTTAACACCACATAGTCGGCTACCAGGCTATGTGGTGTTAAAATTATTAAAAAATTCCAATTCTTTCTTGGTGTTCGGATTTCTGTCACTTAGTATATATACATAGGTCGATGATTCGGAGCGATGCATAATACTACAAATTAATTGCATGTAATTTAAAATCCGATCGAATGCAGAACAATTGAAAACGTCAGTCAACACAATTCAATATTCAGCCCCTAATAAATGTCGACTAATAATAATTGCTTTCCCTATCACAGCCCCGGGCAAGTCAAGTATTTTTCTAGATTACCAAACTCCTGCCCAACGCTAATGTGTACGGGCCGATAGATGATGCTCTCACATGGGCGTGCAGCCTCGTAACCAGATTATAGAGCAATGAACATGAAAAGACAAACAGTAATTAGTGATTGTGAATACCGACCGTAAGTAGTATTAAGATACCGGTTGCTCCAGTACCCTTACTTAAGCACACTTCGTATTGTAACTTCGTAATGTACCTTCTTAATCCGCATCTCTTAATACATTGCTCCTCTATCGATGCTCTTCGTGTACACCTAATCGTCAGTACGCAACATCAATAAGAAGAGAAGAGCGAAAATAGCCAAGTCTCATCCGATGCACTTGCGTGCCCACGCATACTATCTGCCAGAAACTATCTGCTACAATGGACCACTTGATAGCCGGACCAGATCAAGTGACACACGGTGGTTCCTAACCTGTTGTAAATGTGCATACCAACAATTCATAGAATTGTGTCATGTGCTCCAACACCCGCATGACAGAATAGCCGACTTTCGCTATCCATGACACAAGCACATAGCTAGCTATCACGCTGATAACCTTTAATAACGGGACACCACCAGTTGCGTCCCAGGGCAACAACAACAACAATTGTAGCGCTACAATGGCAACCACAACAACAACAACAACAACAGAAACAACAGCTGCACGGCAACCAGAGCAACGTCACTGCATCCGGTCTACCCAACACCACCGCCAATCTGTCGCTAACCTGTATCGTACTCATAGCAGTTGTCATTAATACATCTCAGTAATCAATCAATAATAATAGTCACTGTTCACACTAATGGCTATAGTACTCGTGGCTTAACAACTACGCCATTAACAATACTGCGATAAACAGTTGCCCTTTTTCCCGCACGCCACTTGTGTAGCATCAAACCACTGTGAGGATTCAAACCCGAACTATATTCGTAAACAACCCTTGCGTAACGAGGCAATGCGATTTGATTTTACTATAAATAAAGTTTGCTATGTTATGCTTTTGTTTTTAAAACTTTGACAACATATGTTTTACATATGGTAGATTGGAAATCGTTTTCACTGTTATTGTAAATATAATTCTTTTAAGAACTTAGTAATTGGGGGGGACTGGAATGCAAGAATATAAATGAAAAAGCAGCTGGATGACTGGAGAGCAGTAGAAGGAAGAGAAGGGAGAAGGTCAATTGATGGGGTGACGAATGGAGAAGGAAAAATATTGATCCAGTTGCTGCAACAAAATTACTGGGAAATACTAAATGGAGTGGAACAGGGAGACAAAGAAGTGGAGTTCACGTACGTTTGCCCAAATGGGAGATCAGTTATAGACTATGTGGTCACAAGTAAGGAAACGTTGAGGAAGGTAGAAAACTTTAGGGTGGGGGACAGAGCAGAATCGGACCACTTGCCGCGGGAGATAGAGTTACGTGGGGAAGTAAGAAGGGCAGAGAAGGAAGAGAGAAGAGAGGCAGGAATGGTCAACATATGGAATGAAGAAACGAAAAGAACATACAAGGAGGGGCTAGGCGGGTGGGATTGGAAAAAATAAAGAGGATAGAAGAGATGACAAGTATTATGGATAAAGCAATTACAAGAAGGAGCAAAGGAAAGGGAGAAAGGAAAAGGCCGTGGTTCGATGAAGAATGTAGGAGAGGAAAAAGAGCTTTGAGGGAGGCGTTGAGGGAGGCGAGGAAAGGAAGGAAAGGGACGAATACCTGAAAGATAGGGGCAGGCAGTCATTGTTGTGGAAGAGAAAGAAGGACGAACTGAGAAAAAAATTGAGGGCTTAAGAAGTGAGAAAGAAAGATGGGAATATCTTAAGAAAAGAAGAAAAGGAAGAGGATTAGGGAGTTGGGAAGGAAATAGAAGGAGTAGAGGAATTCACATGTACATAGTTAAGAAAAGTCAAGGACAAGTTGAAAAAGGGGAAGGCGGCAGGGGAAGATGGTGTAGACTTTGAAGGGTGGATAAATGCACCAGAGGAGGTGTGGAGAGAAATGTTGAAGAGGGTCAATGATATATGGACGGGAAGGGAGAAAATGCCAGAAAATTGGAGGATTGGAGGCTGTGTGGACACTCGCATACGCAGACGGTATCGTACTGCTGGCAGAGACGGAGGTAGAACTGCGAGAAATGTTGCGTAGGCTAGAAGGATTCGAGTAACAACTGGGAAGAACATATGATCCATATATGTAAAAAGGTGAGAAGAGCGGAAGAAGGGCTGAAAGAGAGCCTGTGGGGAAATAGGAAGGGGGGATTTGCAGAGTCAATGAGGATCTGGGATATTTGTGCAAGAAGCATAATGCTGTATGGGGTAGAAGATTGGGGGGTAAAAGACCAAAACAGACTAGATCGGGCATATATGGGACAGATGAAGAGAGCGCTAAAATTAGAGAAGTCGACACCAGATTACATTGTGCGACAGGAGACAGGCAGGGATAAATTGGAGGTAGAGGAGAGTGGCAAAGTACGAAGAAATGATAAAGGGAGGGAGAGGCAATAGCTTGGTGAAAAAAGTGATGGAAGAGATGGAGGGACGCGGAAGACAAGGGAATGATTTTTCAAACTGGGAAGAGTGCAGAAGGAAAATGTATGAAAAAGCGGGGTTGTCCACAGAGGAGGTAGAAAGAAGGAGGAGGGAGGGTAGGACAGTTGAGAGGGAGGTAGTGGAGAGGTTCAAACAGGTGGAAGCACAGGAAAGGGCGTGGGGATGGGATGGAACAAGGAGAAGAAAGAGAGAGGTAGAGAGTGGAGGAAGGTGCTGGGAGAGAAACGCGGTGGAGTGGAAATATTGTTGAAAAAAGTATACGAAAAGAGAGAAGAGGGGAGGCAAAGGAGGGTGAATAACATAAATTTGATTGTTGCAAGTAACAGGGATTAGGGCAGAGAGGTGTCCGGAGGGGTGAAGGAGAGGAGTTGGGACAAAGGACAGAAAGGATGTCACAAAAATAATGTAATATTGGGTTATTAATTTGTAATTATCCCAATAAAGGTTTATTTATTTATATTTATATTATATATATATATAATATATATATATATATATATATATATATATATATATATATATAATATATATATATATATATATATATTTTTAATTTAACTATATTTTCTTTTAAAACTCCGATAATAATAATAGGAATATTACAAGTGCTACCTACATGTTTATGTAAATATTGTGTTGTGTCTAGAATTTTAAGATATAGTTTACTATATAGTTTATTGTTAATATTGTTAACAAACTTTGTTAATTTCATTCTTAGTTTTTCGATCGCCTCAGAAAAGCGTGTATTGTTAAACATATTTGCGAATGTTGTAACTTTTGTTATGAATAAAATGTGTTGTTTATATCTTATTGTATTTATATTTTTATATTTATGCCCGTATTCACAAAGGTTCGTAATGCGATATAAAGCATCCTAATACGAAACGGAGCGTTACACTCGTCCATTTTGTATTCACAAACGATTGTAATGTCAAACGCTTCGTTTAAACTGCCGTAAATGTTACGCAGGCTTGCCAGAGGTTTTAAATATTTTACGGCTCGTTAAATACTCGCATCAGTTGACTTCTCTCGTATATAATTTTGAGGTTATAGTGAAAAGTATACGTTTAAAATTAATTTTCGTGCGCATAAATATAAAATACAAAGGTAAAGTATACAATTTGATATGATAATTTTATACTTGTGTACTATTTCGGATGTAGGTACATATTTCAACATGTAATCTTTCGAAAATTTAGATTCGGACATAGAATTTGTGGAGGAAATCTTGGGGGGTATGCCAAGAGAAAGATTTATGTTGGGACGATGCGTA
This sequence comes from Geotrupes spiniger, assembly GCA_959613385.1. Lineage (NCBI taxonomy): Eukaryota > Metazoa > Arthropoda > Insecta > Coleoptera > Geotrupidae > Geotrupes > Geotrupes spiniger. The sequence continues at coordinate 35,446,864 of OY390737.1, forward strand.
AATGTTGGTTCCAGGTTCAACTACTATAAGGATAGGGTCGTGCTTTAGTATTGATAGAAAAGTGATTAATATTATATTACCTGTAATATTCTGGTGATAAGTAGAGTCGGTGTCAAAGGTATTCATATCGGATGCGAAATGCTCTTTCATCATACCAAGAAGGCGTGCGCCATCAACGCCATCTTGAAGGTTCCTTCACCGGTTAAGCGTAGATTAGCCTACGCAATAAAAATAATCAGTTTTTTGTGAATGCATTAAATGTTTACAATCACCTTATCATGTGCTTGCTCTTTCCTAGTTTTTCTTTTAAAATTATCGTAAAAGTATTTTATATTTTTGTGGTTCTTGGGCGGCTGGGGGGGGGGGGGCATGGTTGTAGCTGTTAAATTAAGCAGTAATGTAGTCTCACGAGGCTGCCTTTTCTTTAGACGAAACTGCATCTGTTTTTTATTATTTTCGACGATCTATATGTTTGACTATTACATCGAGTAAAGGAGTAACTTCTCGACCAGAAAAGTGTTTGCCCTTCACGCGTTTTTCCATATTTGTAACAATAAATATTCAACGAGCAGAAAATTAGGGATAAACGGCGATGAGAAATGCAAGAGTACTTTTAAAAGGATCGATGCACGTGTTATCAGAGCGAAGAATAATCCGGATCTGATACTACAACTTCTAATAAACTGTACGCGCAGTCTAACCAAGCGCCCAGCGATGAACCTCCACTCGGCGGCAATGACGACGATTTTAAATCTGCATATAATGTCCGCGCTCTAGTAATAACCCAGAAACAATATTGTCTACCAATCCACAAGTTAGTTTTCATGGACCTGTTTTAATTAATGTTCATAACACCATAGAGTTGTAAGATTAGTCCATCTTTCATGTACACACACACACACACACACACACATATATATATATATATATATATATATATATATATATATATATATATTAAAAATGTGTCTGGTCAAATCTGACAGCAAAATGTAAAATTTGCACGAAATATGGTCGAATCTTACACCTCAATGGTGCAGTGAACATTAATTAAAACAGGTCCATGAAGTTTTGATGGCCACTACATGTAAAGGTATTTCAACAACTAACGTTCTTGGTAATCGCTACTGACGAAGGGTAATAACCCAGAAACAATATTGTCTAGCGATCCACCAGTTACTCTTCATGGACCTGTTTTAATTAATGTTCACTGCACCATTGAGTGTAAGATTCGACCATCTTTCGTATATATATATATATATATATATATATATATATATATATATATATATATATATATTGTTACGTTAGTATTGATTTTGTAAATGGGATTTTATTTTAAATGAAAATAAAATCAAATGAATTGTGAAAGTAGTTTAAAAGACAATTAAAAATACACACGTATACAAAAATGGCTTATTTAACACAAATTACACATATGCAAATAATAACTCAAATTTACACAATTCAAAAGCAAACAACGAAATTCAAATTATCTGAGGTTAAATTTAATGAATAAACATATTATATTTATCGTGAGTTCAGGCAAAAACCCCAGAGCTTATAAACCAATAGACATTTCGTTACATAGGCAAATAATATTAACAATATAAAAGAAACTTACTGGCCGTTATTTGTGCACGAGTGACCCGTATAGAGCGACTGACGAAGACTCTGTTGACTTTTCGACTGTCTGGAGCTACCGAATTTACCCTTATTTATAATTGAGTTACGCTCACATAGATTCCCTCTAACACCGGCAGTCCAGCTCCGTTTCAAAACCACATGACTATCACGTGATCGCACGTGATTTCGTCGGTACCGAGCGCTATAAATCATTTAGATTTAGATTTAGTCAGTCTTTCGCTCGTAAAAACCCACATCGAGTCCTCCGATAGATCCGAATGACCATAAATCGGCCGTGACTTCGAGTTCTTTTTTGACTTAGCTGCAAATCGGCAAAATGTTGGTTATGTCTTTGTTATTGTCAATATTTCGTGAGTAATATCTCACATCATCAGGACATCTACAAAGTTAAGTAACAATAGGACAAGAATTATTTAACTTTTCTTGAAATGTGTTGCATTAATGAAAATAAACATAGCATCAATTCTAAACTTAACATCAATAACCTCAGCATAATTTACACTAACATACTTAATTTATAATATTCATACACAATTTTACCCCATAACCCACTTTTTCAAATTTCCCGCACATTCATCTACTTACATTCACTACTAATTTTTCTGTTTTTCACTTAACCTTAAAATATCACAACTGTTTTCCACCATTAAGTAAACATGTGCAGATTTGGATGTCAACCTTTTTAAAATGTCGTTTTGAGTAAGTTATCGCCAATTTTTAAATAATTCTTGTCCTATTGTTACTTAAATTTGTAGATGTCCTGATGATGTGAGATATTACTCACGAAATATTGACAATTAATAACGACATAACCAACATTTTGCCGATTTAAGACCGCATAACCAATATATATATATATATATATATATATATATATATATATATATATATATATATGTTCTGCTTTTTTCTCGGGTAATGAACCGCGTTGTAGAATTACCCCTGTAAGGGTTGTTCCGACGTTTCGGCAATGTCACAATTGCCATCTTCAGGTTGGTCTTCTCGGTCTAAGCGATCTAGAAGAACTGACGTTAGAAGTTACTGCTCCGTCTTTATATGCTGTGGTTTCGTTCCGGGTCGATGTGCATGCTTGGTTTCTACTCTGGCTTCGGGTCAGTGGGCCGTGTCGTTCTTGTAGCTCAGTGGGTGGTGATATTTTCTTTTTGTCTGTGACGGACTTGATATTTATTTGTGAGTTCCAGAGGATCACCAACTCAACCACTAGCAAGATATCTTGCAAAACAACTCCAACCGTACGCTGAACAATCAAAGTCATATGTAAAAAATGCAGATCATTTGATTGAACTGTTGAAGAACCAGGTAGTACGGCCAGACCAACTGTTAGTAAGTTTTGACGTCGTGTCACTCTTTACTCAAATACCGGTCAAAGAAGCCATAGAGATAATCAAACAGACGCACAAACCAGCTAAACATATAATGGATTTAGCAGAACACTGTTTGAAGAATACTTATTTCATGTACGAAGACCAACGGTACAAACAGATGGAAGGAGCACCAATGGGATCACCGCTGTCACCAGTAATTGCAAATTTATTCATGGATCACCTGGAAACCACAGCATTGCACACTGCGAAACTCAAACCTGATCTATGGCTAAGATATGTTGACGATACTTTCGTAATATGGTCACACGGAAGAACAGAACTAGCTACTTTCCTCAACCATCTAAATGAACAACACGACCAAATTAAATTCACAATGGAAGTGGAGGAATACAATCAGCTGCCGTTCCTAGACGTCCTACTTACGAAGACAGAAGACCATCGCCTGAGCCATACTGTGTACCGAAAGAAGACCCACACCAACCGATATCTCAACGCCGAATCACACCACCATCCAGGACAACTCCACTCGGTGATAAAGACGCTCATTACAAGATCGGAAAGGATTGCAGACGACACCAACAAGGCCGAAGAAATGAAGAATATACACCAGGCATTAGAAGCAAATGGCTACACCAAACGAGAAATACAAAGAGGAACTAAACCAAGACGGAAAAAAACTGAAGATGCAGACAGGAAGCCTATAGCAACAGCTTTCTTGCCGTATGTCAAGGGAACTACGGACAAAATTAGTCGAATCTTGGGCAAGGAAAATATCGACACGGTATTTAAACCACACCTGAAGATAGAAGCGCTATTGAGGAATCCGAAAAGTAAAATTCCCTTAGAGGAACAAGGTGTGTATGAAATTCCATGCAAAGACTGTGACAGCAAGTACATTGGGCAGTCTAACAGAAGAATTGATATCCGAAAGAAAGAACACATAAGAGCAGTGAAACAAAAGGATACATCATCATCTCTAGTGAAGCACATATTAGACACGGGGCACAACATAGATTTTGAGAACACGAAAACCATAGCTAACATACCACACTTCTCGACACGGATAATACGGGAAGCTATTGAAATAGAAAAGCAGCCACAAAATATGAACAAACGGGATGATGCTCAAAGGCTTCCAAGAACATGGAGACCAGCACTTGCTGGCCGGACAAATAACAAGTCCGTCACAGACAAAAAGAAAATATCACCACCCACTGAGCTACAAGAACGACACGGCCCACTGACCCGAAGCCAGAGTAGAAACCAAGCATGCACATCGACCCGGAACGAAACCACAGCATATAAAGACGGAGCAGTAACTTCTAACGTCAGTTCTTCTAGATCGCTTAGACCGAGAAGACCAACCTGAAGATGGCAATTGTGACATTGCCGAAACGTCGGAACAACCCTTACAGGGGTAATTCTACAACGCGGTTCATTACCCGAGAAAAAAGCAGAACAGATTTTACCCGCGAGAATCTACGTATCAACATATATATATATATATATATATATATATATATATATATATATATGTGGTACTTATCTTGTATTATGAGCAGTCAGTCGTTGAATAAAACACTTTTAGCAATATTACAGTTTATTGCGACACCTTTTTTTGCAAAAAGGTGTTTCGAAAACCATTGTCAAGCAATGAACATTAATATGACAAATGACATTAAATAAAACCTATCGCGGTAACAAGGCCGACTTTCTATATATCCCAGTATTTACTGCAAGAACTATGGAAAACCTTGTAAAGAACCTAGTTAGGATATTGGACCAACATTTAATTCACTACAATACAATTTGAAATCACAAAAACGATAAAGAAAAAAACATATATATATATAATAATATAAAAATAATTTAACCAGCAATTATAATAATAATCAAAAATTGTATTATAATGAATGAAATATTGGACACTTGGAATTTTGTGATAATATCAATTCAATATTAATAAATCAAAATTAATATTAGAAATTAATATTAAAGTCACAAAACTCCCATTGTGAAAGGGCTAGCTAAGAAACTATTAATAAAAATCTATTAGAATGACCAATGTTTAATTCATTGAAAAAAATTAAAATTGATTAAAATGAATTCAACATTGGTCAGACCTCTTAAAAAATACAAATCAAAACTTAAATTAATGTGACCAATAATCAACTCAAACGCAGGACCGCTCTAAAAAGATAATGTATAAATTCCAAGTTAATACATGCCAATGTGTTTACCTCCCAATGCCATAAAAAATGACTATGCAAAAGTAAACACCAGCATGCACCAAAAGAGAACCACACATCAAACTTAAAGATCAGCTCTACAATGAGTTAATTAAAGGCCACATCTCTTAAATATTAATTACTAATTTGATCAATATTGAAACTAAAGCTATGTGAAAAAGTTAGTTTCAACATTGGCCAAAAAAGCAAAATGAAACTAAAATTAAATTAACAAATAAAAGAAAAAGAAAAAAATCAATCTAGAAAGATGCAGGATCATAGTAATAAATTATTATAAATTTTGCTTAGATTGAGAATGTCAGTTTTAGAGTTTATAGCGTTAGTGTCTTTTTGTATATGTAACATCTCCAAAACCAAACGCTTTTTATAATTGCACTCTTTTGTAAGAATTTTGGTGTTATCGAAATCAAAAATATGTCCTGTGATTTTTGCATGCTTGGATAAAGCAGTGTCAATGGTTTTGTTAGATGTTGTACTGTATTTATGTGTGTATATGCGTCTGTGTAAGTATTGTAATGTTTGACCAACATAAGTTGCTGGACAATTAGAACAGTTAATTTTGTATATAGTGTGTGTTTGGTTTTGCTTTGGTATTTGTGGTTTAAGTTGTGTAAAAATGTTTTTAACTGTGTTATAGTTTGTGTGTGCAATTATAATATCGTATGGCTTTAGAACATGTTTAATGCGTTCCGATAAACCCTTAATATACGGAACTGATGCATATCTAATATCGTTATTAGTAGATATTAGATCTGCATTGTTGTTATATAAATTGTGAATTCTACGCCTAATTAACTTTTCGAAAAATGAATTTGGAAAGTTATTTGTAATTAAAAAAGATTTAATTTTGTCTAAATTTGGTTTTCGAAATTTCGGATGTGATAATTTAATTCCTTGATCAACAACACTTCTTTTATATATTAAAGGTGTATTGGAACTGAAGTTTATGTATCTATTGCAATTAGTTTCCTTAATATACCAATTTGTAAAAATGTGAGTGTTAGTGTATGTAATTTGTATATTTAAAAAATTTATGGTGTTATTTGTCTCTGTTTCTAGTGTAAATTGTAATCGTGGGTGATAGGAATTGAAAATGTCTGTTATAGTATCTGATTTAGTAATTGGAATACAAGCTAAACAGTCATCAACATAACGTTTATAAAATTGAGTATCAAAATCTAATTTATTTAAACACGTTAGCTCTAAGTCTTCCATTACTAAATTAGATACTACTGCGGATATGGGTGAACCCATAGCAGTGCCGAATGATTGTGTATAAAAGTTGTTTTTGTATTGGAAGTAACATGAATTTAGACATAACTAGATTTCGGAATTTTACAAAAATCTTTCAAAATATTCCATTTTTTACCAATAATATCCAATGCTAAGTTAGTAGGAATATTTGTATATAAAGATACTACATCTAAACTGACAAGTTGAAAATTCGTAGGAACTGTTTGATTTCTTAAAAACTCATCCAGTTCCCACGAATTCTTAACATTATATTGTTGTTTACCAACAATGTTACTTAAAATTTTAGAAAAAAAAATTTGATAAATTGTAAGTAGGACTCTGTACACTTGATATTATTGGTCTCAATGGAATATTTTGTTTGTGTGTTTTAGGCAACCCGTATATTCGCGGTGGATGTGAGTTATGCCTTTTCAATTCGTTGGATAACTTTCTAGTAATAAAATGACCCTTTTCCCATTTATTAATTAAATCATTAACATTGTTTTGAATTTGCAAAGTAGGGTCAAAAGGTTATTTTTTATAAGTGCTGTCATCTTCTAACAAACCAATCATTTTCTTTTCATAATCCACTTTATACATGACAATAGTTTTATTACTTTTATCAGCGCGAGTAACAATTAAATTTGGATTATTTTTAAGAAACTGTTTAGTTTCATAAAAATAACTTTGAAAAGGATTGGATTTGTTATTTTCTTTATAATGTTTTTTGAAATTAGTAATGATGTTTACACATTTAGAACGAATTGAATTTTGAATATTTGGTTCAATTTCATCAATTGCATTTTCAATGCAAGCGATGATATTGTCTATAGGTAAATATTTAGTAGGAATTGAAAATTTTGGACCTAAAGTCAGTACTAACTTCACATTATAAGGGATGTCAACACTTGTCGTAAACGAAACAGTTTATTAAAAAATATGTTGTTGAAAGCCCCGAGTAGAATATCGTTATATAGGGAAGTGTGTCCGAATATTTTGTTACCTCCACAACCAGTAGTTACACTGTGGGGCACTTGGCCAGAAGCCGCATTCTTTTTTTCGAAAAATTTTAATTTATTAAAATTATTTGTTAGCAATTTAAAATAGTATGCTGTCAGTGTTAAAGATTGTAAGTCACTCTTAATTTATGAAAATTTACACTCTGAGTTGAAATTTATTGAGAACAATTTTTCTATATTACGAGAAGCTATTACATTTTTTGAGACTCAGAATTTAAAGCTGTTAATTTGTATCGACATGCTTGAATTGTTATTAACACAACTGAAAAATATAATCTGGCCTTTACAAACTCAATTTAACGACAAAATTGATGCAGTCATTGAAAGAAACCCGGATTTTACAATTTTAAAACAAATATCTTCGAACTCTTTTACAGACAACGTAACTTTTTTAAAATATTCCAACCTTGTCCTCATTTTATATTTGCTCCAGTCACACGTTGCGATGTGGATAGATCTTTTTCTACATTTAAAGACATATTGATATCAAAGCGATCATCCTTCACTGAGGACAATTTAGAAAAATATGTCGTTATACAAGCATATTATTCACATAAAAAGTCATTGCGGAAAGTGTATTCTTTATCTAGGAAAGAATAAGATTTCACTAGTACGGATCTGTTTGTGCTAGTACCCTTGTGTACGAACGCCAGTGAAACGGTGCCAGTCGACCGCTGATGCATTGCTAATACACCTCGCGTGATCAAATACTCTGTCGAGTTCGTCGCTTACCCACTCTGTTGACTTGCATATAATGTCCACGCTCTGCTGATAAGTCATGAGGACCAGTATGTATGCTAGCGCGATCTAGCATATAAATGCCACATCTCCTTTTTTCTTTAAATTACATAAATACTAAATAATACAAATTATAAATTCAATCGCTGTGGTGAACAAATGACACGTCCTGAGCGAGTGGTAAGTGGAGGAACATCGGATTGAATGATATTGTTATCACATCCTTGAACCTCTTTTAGTACATCTCAAACAACTGCAGTTGACGTCCAGTTGGTAGACTCAACGCTGTTAACAATATCGGGAAGTCTTTTGATCCAGCGGGGAAAATTTTCCATTGGTATAAATAACCTTCGTCAGTTTCTATGTTAACTGACCGTGGATGCAAATCTTGGGAGATCTCAGAGCCATGTGTCCAATTACAATGACCAAAATTTACTCGAATCTGATCACCTGTTTGAAATTTTTGTTTTCCCTTGCATGTACGGTTAGCGTAGGACTTTTGTACTAACCGTTGTTTTTCTAATTCTTAATGGACCGTTGCAGGTTCTTACATAATATCATTGCCACTTGGCAGTAGATTTCGGGTAGATCGACCAAACATGCGAATGGCTGGTGATTTGAGCTCACGTCTAAGCGTATTGAGAGAATTCAACAATGCCAACGCAATATCAAAACCATCTTGAATGCATTTCTTGATTACTTGTTTAGCTGTCTGCACATATCTTTCTGAGAATATAATTCACGTGTCATATGGTACATTTTTCATTAATATTATTGGTTAAAATACAAAAACAAAGTCGCAGAAGAGGATATCAAAACGATGATAATTCTATCACTGCATGTCACCTGTGTTTAATGAATGAAATTGTTTCCTGTCAAAGTGACAGAAAGTTTCGGTCGATCACCATCGATAGGGAGATGCTAGCGAGGAAGAGATTCAAAAGTTAATTGAGAAGAAAACCCCAAAAAATACCAAAATGAATAAAGAATCTCATTCATTATATGCTCTTACCAAATGTAACACGTATTATGATTAATCATCGATGATACCACTCGTTAAAACCTATAGAAAATTGAACTCGTGCTTCGCACTAGGTCAATTTTCATTGGTTTTAACTCGGGCACAGATTATCACCGATGATAATCATAATACTAGTTATATTATCCGCAATATATCACTCAAATCTAATAAACCAAATGTTTCGCAATTAAAAAAAAAACGAACCAATAATGCCGATGTTTCTCGAAAATAAATAGCGTCTTTCGAAAACTGTATATTCAGTTTGGTGTTTCACTTTTGCATTGGCTTTTTACGACATCATCTATTTTATCATAGCAAGGATGAGTAACAATAAATGACTTTTCTCAAATATCAGTCGAAGATTTTGAAACTGTCATCACCTACCGAAATGAACTAGAAAAATCGGTTTGCGACTACAACTTCGTCTGAAATTGACAAGAAAATATCGGAGAATAAGCCAAAGAACACAGTGAAGACTCACAAATGCGTATGGAAACAAGTGTTTACAAAGAATCGGAACTTAAAACAATTTGGAACAACATGGCTACATTATTACAAGACAAATATTACAGTGAGTACCAATGAAAAATTGATCCATTCGGCGGCGTGGTTTTTAAAATGGCAAGGGATGCTAGAAATATAATTAGAAGAGTTACAAGCTCTGCACTTTTATCTACAGAAGATTTAAACAAATTTTTACAACAATTCGACGAAGACATTCTGGATGGATTAAACTATTTCAAAGAAATTAATAACAATGAGAGTTTCAGTGATAGAATTGAATATAATTCAATTTTTTCAAAAACTTCACAAGGAGGTGATAAGTGTATAATATCTGACGCGAAATCAAGAGAATCCCAAATTTTGTCCCGTCATTATTCAAAAAACTTATTTCTAAGAGGACCTCCAATATAAAAACTGACAGATTTTTTTAAATTGCCCATAAATATGCCCATTGGTAAAAGCGAAATAAGTAAATGGACCAAAAGTTCGGGCCTGAACACTAAATTGCTAAAAATAACGAACCATTCAAATCGATCCGAGGCTGTTAGTCATTTGGCGAATGCAGGAGTTAGTGAGCAACAGATAATCAAAATTACGGGACATAATTCTACTCATTCCATAAAACCATATTTACATTTCAGTGCCGATAAAAAATTTGGATGTAATTTCATATTTGCATAATTCAAACGTTTCAAGAACAACACAATCACTACAAATGAATATCCAACAAGGAGATCAACTTCAAGAAGTTACGAATAAAAATAACTCAGCCATCAATTACAATAATTGTACTTTCAATATTAATTATTACCAGTCTAAAGTGGAAAGTAATGAAGAAAATCTTTCTTAAAAATGCTTTCAATGTTTATTTTGTTTTGTTCTTTAACAAATGATGTTTTCTTATAATCTTATAATTATTATTGTTATTTTGTGACATAATCATGACAAATATCATTTGATGTTGTCCTTAGGACATTGCAACATCAATTTCGTAATCGAAATTGGGAAAAATATATCCGAATATACGAAAGTGCTCTATGATATTATTACTGATAATCCATTCGATTGAGGATATCCTGGGCTAGACGTAGTGTGAAGAAAGTTACACTTGTTAGTAAAAGTCTTGAATACAGCAGACGAGTATTATGGTGGGTTGTCTGACAACACTTCTTCTGGTATGCCGAACATCACAAGCCATGTCTTCAGACATTTTATAACGGATTCCGATGATGTGGTGGTGATCTCACGGAAGGCGTAGAAACTAGTGTAACTCTCTACTAGTAGCACATACATTCTGTTTTATTTCAAATAAATCGGTTGTTACAATTTGCCAAGGATAGTCGGGAATTCGATGTAATTTTATCGGTTCTCGATAATTGTCTCTTTGTTGAGACCGGCAGACACAACATTTACTCACGAATTCTATTATGTCTGCTGTCATGTTGGGCCAAAACAAAACCTCATGAGCTCTGTTGAGATTGCTTTGGATACCTAGTTGTCCTTGATGTATAATTTCAAGGTATGATGGACGCAGTGCAAGCGTATCGCATAGGCTTTCTTTTCGATCTGTGGATAATTTTGTTGTGAAGAAGAAGATACTGATACTGCATGATTATGTTTGGTTGTCCAATGCCACCCAACATCATTAAGTATTAATTGTCTTAATGCTGCGGTTAGTTCCGAATATTGATGGATGATATTGTCAAAATAATTCACCATGCCGAGAAACCTCTGAAGGGATTTCACATCAGTAGGTGTGCCCAATTGATCAATAGCTTGAAGTTTCACAGGATCAATCTCTAACCCGGCAGGAGAGATTGTGTGTAAAAAATTTACATGCTGGCAATAAAACATGCATTTTTCACGATTGAATCGAACTCCTGCATCGACAAGTTTCATCACAATGTGTTTCGTGATCTTTTTTAGTTCTTCCAACGTTTGGGCAACTATTATTATACATTTGTCTCACCTTCGAGCAGAATCCCTTTTTGCAGTCGAGAATTGGAAAATATTGCGAACCGGAAATCCTAGCTGTCATATCTTCTATAGTTTGTAGCGGTAGTGCCATCGCAATATTTGTTTGTTTAAATCTATTGGATCAACACAAATTCGTTTTTTGCCTTTCTGCTCGACTATTACGGGGGGGCTCACTGCAGGTGTTAGTTCCGATATAGGCGTAATTAGACCCATTTTCACCAACGTGCCTAGTTTTTTTTAAGTACAAACTTTGGATTTTTCACAAAGTTGATGTCAAAGTTTTCAATTTTTCCTAGACCTTTGAAAACAGCTGAGAATTTCTTCTGACACTTGAGGTTCAAGTGCAAGTATGCGGGTTACGAGTTCGACTTCAACACGTTTTCTTGTACCATGATAAATGTGATTAAAAAAGTTTTCTTCTTAATAGCACATTTGACACTGGTCTCACCAAGCATTTGAATTTTATTATCACCAAACGTGAGCAGCCTTTTAATTCTCAAATTGGAGAACCACAACCGTCAGCTATTCTTTTGCTGATGATATCACACTGTGATCTTGTGTCCAGTTTCATATTGAGACGTAAATTGTTTGAAGAATTATTTGTTCGTATCAATTATCATCTTGGTTTGAGTTAGTGTCCTATTCAGACAATTAGTCTGTGAATTAGTTAGGAAGTCATTGAAATTCTCAGACTCATGTTGACGTAGTTTGTAAAATAACCATGAAGTGTACAATTCGTTTTGATTTGGTTTAAATTATTCTGCAAAACTTTTCTTGATTACTTTCAGATCGGTTGTTGTGACCATAGCTTCTTGTCTGATTATAGTCATGAAAATCACTACCTGCGTAACTGGTGATTTTCTATCCAAGTTGGTTGCGGTGGCATAGAATTCAAATGACTGTGTCCACATTTTTCATATTTTGTCCATACCTTCGGTAATTATTTGCAAAGGTGGTGGAGGAAGCATTCCAAGAAGTGAATGATGGGAATTTTTGTTTGTTTTCTTCACTAGTATCACAAACAAACTTTTTCCAATTTCTGATTGCTAACCACTTCCGACACCCTGTAATCTGTTTTAGTATCGTCGAACTTTATATTTATATCGAAAATGTTATGTTAATCACATCACTTAAATTAGTTAAATCAGTAACAAATGAACACGTTTTTAAAAATACATAACTATGATTTATTGTTGTGCACAATTTTCTATAGAAATCTAAGTCAGACTGACTAAATATTTAATTACATATATTTGATTTAATTTATACCGTAGATAAAAATGCTGATGCCGGTGTCTTCTCACGGCTGAGTCGTCTTGTTCTTGCTTGTAACTTGCCAGTAACAACTGGGATATTGTAGGTGAAGTGGGTCCACAAAAATACCTGAGTAATATAAAAGATTTTTCAAATTTTTATGAAACAATGTTCTTTAAACCAACAAAATGATTGCTTTTATGAATTGTATCAAAAGTTATGTAGGTTATGCAGGGTATAAAAAGTCTTGAATAACAAAATCGGGGAAAACTATATTTTTCAAATGATTTCATTTGTAATGGGAAACTTTTTTTGTTATTTATGCTTTATATCTGAATGAGAAAAAAATTTGTATGAAGCACATAGTAAAACGTGTCTCGATTAAAAAAACGCAACATTTTACCTTTTTATATATAAATAACAATTTTATTACCTGTTGTGAAATATTCTTCATTTCCAGACTAGTTTGTGATTTTTGATAATGTTAGTTAAATACTTTACATGTCAAAATTTAACAAGTTTGTTTTGCCGTTATTACTATAAATACACTGCACATTTTGCACACACATTTTGCATGCTCTTTGTTGCACATTTACAAACTGCGTCTTGCTTGATAATTTTGCAGTCAGTCTCGCATTTATTAGTGCCGGCCCTGGTGAAAGGCGTCATCTTCAAATAACTGCAGTGGTATATCTGATGCTGCTCTCTCAAGTATTTAATAATATTCTTGTAACTGCATAACACTAGTTTGCAAAAACAAACTGTGAGCTGAATGAATAGCCGTAATATTATTACTAAATTTCTTTCGAATAAGTCCTTGTTTATATTAAAGAATGTTTTCATTTTCATCATAAATTTAAATTTACAAATGGCAATTTTTTTTGAATAAAACTCGACCAGTTTTATATTAAAGAGGTGTACTTAAAGTCAATTCGTTTCATTTAGTTTGTTTTACTTTCAGTTACAAAATTAGGTCGTAAAAATCAATAGTTTTTATTAGTTATCATATAAAATAATCAAACATTTCAACTTAATATTAAAAAATTACAATCTTTGTCATACAAAATGAACACACGTAAATAAAATGTCATCTATTTACAAGTTGAAATCGTCTCCTATATTCTACCTAATCACAAGCATCGTAAACGATGTCAATGTCAATAACATTGTAACGATGATAACAGAAATAGAAGCGGTGTTCGTTCGTCCTGGATTACAACCATCACCCGTGCACGTGAAAACGCACGTTCTGTACGTTAAGATATCACCTGGTTGCTTGACGTAGTTGCAGTAGTTCCCCAAATCCAAGGAAGAACAAAATCTTTTCGCACCAATGCCACCTAAACAAAGTGGTTTATTAAAGAATTTTGGTAGCACAGTATGAACCGCCCCAGCACAAGCTAGTAGTTCTGGGCCAATTCATGCAAATCACAACTTATAAAAAGGTTAGTGGTCAATCAAGAAAGCAACATACACGAAATTACTGTGAAATAGAAATTATATGCTAATTTTACCATCAAGACTCGTCGATTTAATGCAATATTCCGCTTCAAAAACGTGATCGCAATTTTGTGGCTCCATTTCGGTCAAGTGCAATCGCAATAGACTAATGATCAATATTAGTAAAACAACACTTATGGTTGTCACTCATAAAATCAACATCAACATCTGACCATTCAATGATCAAATTACAATACAAAAACTACGAGATATTGTGTGCTAAATCGTGTAAATTTTTGGGTACTTTTATTGACTTCAATCTAGATTTGAGTGTTCAGATTGATGAGACTTGCACACGTTTAAATCGCGTATTTTTTGCAATTTGTAATTTAAAGAAAAATTGCTTCTTAGATCTTAATACACTATTAAATGTATACTATGCACTGGCATATTCTGTACTATCCTATGGTATAATATAGTAATGTGGGGACAAGCCAAAGACTGGGAAAGTGTTTTTATAATTCAAAAGAGAATAATTAGATGTTCGATTTATGTAAATTAGACTCTTGTGAAATTTTTAAGAAACATTCAATATCAACTTTCATTGGCATTTACATATATAAAGTACTTACGCATGTTTTTCACGTAAGAGACAATATAACACAGTAAGTACTGTGCATAGTCACAATACTGGAATAAGAATGACTAATTTTGGATAATTTTTCATTATGTTTATTTAAAAAATCTCCTAAATATGCGGGCTGTCACATATTTAATTCACTGTAGGAACACATAAAGATCATTGAGCGATAGTGTTCATTTCCGCAAAGAATTAAAAACATATTTATCATCAAAGACGTTGTATACGCTTGGTGAATTCTATCTTAGTCGTTAGTAGCATATGCATTTTTACTGTCTTATAGTTGCATATGTATGTTGTATGTCTTATTTCTATCGATTTTATTTATTTATTTGTTTGACTTTGATGAATTTTTTTATTGTTATTTTAGTATTTAATATTAATTACTGGCATACGTGATGAATAGAGATCTATCTGTCTATCTATCTATCTCGGCCAAAAAATGGAATTAACTCCTGAACATTTCCCTGCGATAATTTTTTACATCTTTCGACGTGGATTATCACAACAACCTTGCATCAATGAACTTAATTCGACTTTTAACGATGAATCACCATCAAAAACCCGTGAATATCGGTGGTATACAGAAATTAATCGTGGCCGTGCTTCGCTCACTGACGAATTCCGTTAAGGTCATCCAAAATCGGTTGTTGTTCCGTAAAACATTGCTGTTGCGCGTGAACTGATATTGCAAGATCGTTATGTCACTTATCGTCAGATGGGGGTATCCTTGGACATTAGTGGGACCAGCATATATTCAATTTTGCACGAACATTTGCTCGTCAAAAAAATTTGTTCGCGTTGGATCCCACATAATTTAATAATCGCTCAAAAACAGGTTCGTGTAGATTGGTCGAAAGAAATGCTCAAAAAATATGATCGCGGGCTTCAAAACACGTCTATGACATATTAACAGGTGACGAATCATGGATCTACACGTATGAGCCCGAAAGTAAACAGCAGTCGCCTGTATGGATCTTTCAAGATGAGCCAAACCCAACAAAAGTTGTTCGCGCACGAAGAATTCGAAGCACATGATCGCTTGTTTCTTCGGACATGTGACAACTGTACCATTAGTGAAACGTCGGACGGTCAATGCTGAATGGTACACAAGCATTTGCATGCCAGAAATATTCGGGCAAATAAGAGAAACCAACCGCCGAAAAAGATCATTCTCCACCAAGACAATGCGAGCTCTCACACATCGGCCCAAACAAGACAGTTTTTGACAACTAGAAAAGTGGAATTGATGGGCTGTACAGCCCTGATTTGGCACCCAATGATCTTTCTATTTCCTCACATCAAGAATAAATTACGAGGTCAACGTTTTTTGACGCCTGGAGAAGCGGTTGATGCTTTCAAAATGCATGTTAGATAATTATTGTCTCTTTGAACGCTAATAAGTGATCATAATCAAAAGCATTTATTGCATCTTTAAAGCACTTTGAATCCTTCGCGTTGATTACGATAATTTATTTGCGTAAACAAGTACCAAGTACAAGTGTCCCATAAACTAAAATGAAAGAGATTTAAGTCTGGTAATTTAGGTATATCCGTTACCATTCCATTTATTTTGGAAATGAGTGTGCAGCCATCGGGCCATTTGTCTCCTTAGGCGAGACATACAAGATATCTGGTATCAGGTGTAGTGGAACATCCAAAAGATCATAAAATGGCGTACAAAATGTTATGGTACCTGTTTGCATTTAAATTCCCCTCAAATACATTTGTATGTATGTAAGTCACCCCAAATATTTTGACCAAAACCCTGCTGCGAATTACGCATTCTGGGTGCATATAAATTACCCAGACTTATTAATACTACAGTGATTTTATTTTAACTGATTTAGTAATAACATTTAGATTTTGATATGCTAAATAATGGCGTCTACGTTTTTTAAAGTGAAAATTTTAAAAGCCTCATAACAGAACAAAGGAAGGTAGGACCTGCGTTTATGTGAATATTTCTTCATGAAATTAAATGTACTTTTCAACGCCAAAGTTTTGTAATGAATCACCCTGTACAAGTATCCCCAGATGAGGCCGGGTACGTTGAACATAAAACTCATGATGAAGAAGCTGCCAAATCCAATTTACCGATTAATGTCTGCCTTAACGACAATAAGGAGGGATCCTGCTTTAGGAGGACTTAAAATATCGTTTTTGAGGGATTTTTTTAGGACAGAAAAAAATGAGCAAGTCTAGTGAACTTTTTAGAGCATTTTATTGCATATTTGAGCATTAAAGAAAAAATATTTCGAGAGAAAAATATTTAAACGGAACCGATTTTTATGCACATTTGTGCAACACCTTTCAATTGCAGTCTACAATCGGTGGGAAAGATGTAGCTCGTAATTTTTGTCTGAAGCAAAAAAAAACCAAAGAAAATTGTAATTCTCATATATTTTCTTCTATGTGAACTAAAAAAAAACCCAAAATTTTGAAATTCAAGATTTTTCTCAGGTTTGAAAATAAATGTGCTCTTTGCAGGAAGAGAAAATCATTTCAACTTGCTAAAAAAGCTGTTTAGAATTTTTTTTTCATTAATCTTTTCAGTTCAAATAAAACAGAATGCTACTGAGGCCAATAAAAGTTTTGTTCAGCCCAATCACGCCCACCAGTTTAGAAAAATCGTAAAAACGAAAACTCGAGAAAACGCGCTCTAAAGTTCGTGCGTTCGTATATTCTATGCTCGACACCTCACTGTGTTTAGTGCTGTATCTTTCAAAATATTGCGAATTAGCCGCTATAACTTTTTATACATATTCTTAGATATATTAGGCATAGATTTGAGCAATAAAAAAAAATTTGATTTTGTGAGCCTTCTAAAGCAGGATCCCCCTTAAAGAATACCGCCTTATTGTGAGGTGCATAATATTACACAGGCAAAACTTATTCGCAACTCTAGTTCATTCAAAAATGTTTTGATTTCACTGGATCGCAGCCATCTTCAAATGAACTATTAAAGGAAAATGAAGCCTGTTTATTTTCTTGTACTAAATGTATAATATAAACGCGGGATTCAATCTTTAAACTGAGTATTCCAAACAGTATTCGAATTTATTACCAACATATGCGCTGTTTTGCGGACTACCTATGATGTGTAACACAAATTAACCATTATCGCTGAAGATCACTATCATCAAGCTCGAACATTGGATTATCACCATAATGGCAAACATGTATCCAATAATTGTTGATTGATTCTGGAGTTACTTGTTGAAACTTCATATTATAATAGGATACAAACATCAAATGTTGTAATGATGAAATAAAACAAATGACTACGTATATACCACAAATAATTTATTGTTAAAAATATATATTACTAAGAATATATATTCAAACAAACACTACACGACTTAAGTTTCGACTTTTTACGGTCATTGTCAAGTGTTGTAAGTTTCAAAATTTATTAATATCACTACATATGTTTCGCCCACACTGTGGCTTCATCAGGTGATGAAATACAAAATAAAATACATAAAATTTTTCCTTAAGTACTAAACTGGAGTTTTAAAGAGGGGGTTTGTTATTACAGGTTTAGATTTAATAGGGGGGAATTGTTTAAGTCTACTTGCTCGTTCAAAATGATGCCTAATTTGTTAAATTTGTTAATTTCTAAATTTTCAAGTAAATTTAGTTTTTTACTTTTTTCTTCAACATGTAGAATTACAAATTTGTTATTAAATTTATGGTTGTTGTCTAAACAGTGATTAGCGAAGGTCGAGTCTGTTTTCTTGAATTTGTAGCTTTTTTCATGTTCATTTATTCTAGTCTCAAAGGATCTTCCGGTTTGGCCTACGTACACTTTATTACAATCGTCACATGTTAACTTATATACCCTAGAGTTCGACTTTTTTGTCTGTTTTATCTTTATTGTTTTTTTATGTGCTTTTGAATGGAGTTGTTAGTTTTAAATGCTATGGTCTGGTTTGTAGATTTTTTGATTATCGTACCTATTTTTTCCGCGCTTTTTCCTATATAAGTGATAGTACTATAGTTCGCGGGTGTTTTTGTATTCTGGGGTAAATAGAGTAAAGTATTTTGGATTTTTGATGTTTCTTGAGAATTCCCTATACCATGTTAATAGAATAACCGTTATTTAACGCTATAGCGATAATCCGTTTCTTTTCTATTTCGAAATTTTCTTTACTCATGGGGGTATTAATGAGTCTATAAATCATTGAATGGTAAGCCGCTAATTTATGGGATATGGGATGAAAAGAACTGTTGTGTATGGTAGTGTCCGTGTGTGTAGGTTTCTGAAATATGAAATTCGCCATAAAAAACTCACAGGAACTCATTAACAAAATATCTAATTTAATAATTCCCACAAACAGCAAACTCATCTTGTTTGACGTTACTAATTTATTCCCGAGTATACCACCCAAGGAAGTAATAGAACTAATCAAATTAAAACTCGAAAATAATAACACCGACCCAGTCCTAAAAACAGAAATAATTAATTGCCTCAACACGTGTCTAGAGCAAAATTACTGTCAATTTCAAGGCGCATATTATAAACAAACAAGGGGTTTAGCAATGGGAAATCTTTTTTATTGTTAGTCCGATTTTAGTAATTTTGTTTCCCAAACGTAGAATACTCATTGCTTTATTTACTCCCAAAAAACCAATTGTCTTCTTTAAATGCAAGGCAACCTGCGATGGCAAAATAAATGGCAAAAATCGAGAAATCACTTTAGGGATTTTTTTATCGAAAAATTTTACTAGTAATAATTGATCAGAATTGCCCAATAAACCTTAAATTCAAAATTTCATGAAAATTAAAAATGTTAAAATTTTCCGTAAAAGTCCGTAAATACTTATTATTAGCTGCGCCGAAGAAAGTATGTTGTGAACATTTTGTTTGAAATAAACCCTGAACTGTCAAAGTTGTTGCTGTTTAGGCGCAGCTACCTCTGCAAATAATATTAACCGAATTGTAACTACTTTTGAAGAAAATTTTCACATTTTTAATTTTCATGAAATTTTGGATTTAGTATTTTTGGGCAATTCTGAACAATTATTAGTAGTAAAATTTTTCGATAAAAAAATCCCTAAAGTGATTTCTTGATTTTTTCCATTTATTTTGCCATCGCAGGTCGCTTTGCATTTAAAGAAGACAATTGGTTTTTTGGGAGTAAATAGAGCAATACGTATTCTACGTTTGGGAAAAAAAATTACTAAAATTGAACTAAAAATAAAAAAAGATTACACCCTTAAGTGAAACACACTGTATATAACAATTTTATATATATATATATATATATATATATATATATATATATATATTTTCTTTTTATTATTATTTCTGTTACGTTTCGGGGCTGTATTCGCACCATTTTCAAACAATCTGTAATTTATTCATAAAAAATAGCCTGTTTACAAAGCGGGCGGTGCACTTAATGATTTGGACTGCAATGAAATGATGAAAATTATGTGCTAAAAAATGTTTTTTCCTAAATAATTCCACTTACCACTTACAAAACACTGTTTTACATTTAAAATTTACATTTCATACGCCACATAACGAATTTACACTTTTACAAAACAACAAATAAATAAATAAAACACCTTATATGTGCAGTGGTTGTTTTTAAAAATTACTGGTGAGCCACGTGCGTTTTACTATTGGATGTCCCCCCCCCCCTGGTACGGTAGGTTATCTCGCGTTGCATATAGATGGCATTGTTATTATATTTTAGTTGTAGACAACATTGTATTTATTAATTTTAGTGTATTGGCTCAATTATGTTAGAGCATATGGATGATAAAGTTTTGATATCTGATCTATCGTTTACACAATTAGAGTTTTATTTAATTTTGATTATTTCATGGACGGATCTTGCTTTGGTGGTTGTTTCTTTTTTAAGACGTTTGGTGTTTGCAAAATCAAATTCGTGTTTTGTTGTATTATTACTGTTTGCTGTGATATTAGTTTTATCATATTTGTATGCGTTGATTCGTTTTCCAAATAATTGTTTTGTTTGTCCGTAGAATATATATATATTGTTTATGTTTTTGTTTTTCTTGTATGTTCTAAATGAGCCAAATGTTTATGTTTATTTATTCTCTTTTTTATGTGTAATATAGAGCAGTATCTGAGTGCTCTTGCTCAGGGTATATCGTGGGCGGATGCGAACACAATAAATCTCAGGTATTCCGATAAAGGTAACAGATAACTTCGGTTTATTAACAATCAAATAACTACTGGTATAATTTCCAAATTTTAAACGGTGGGTGTATAAAAATGTGCAGGGAGTATATTTTGCAACTAATCCCCTATATTAATATATTTTTCTCCCTAAACATTTTATTAGTGAACCAGCTGGTGTGTAAAATCTTAATTCTAAGTGTACTGTGGTATTAGTGGAGTATATGTTTATAAATAAACTTAATTAAGGTGAGTTAAGGTGTGCAGTGTATTCTTATATCTACGTCTACCTGGTAAATTGTAACGTTAGGTTAAGTTCGTGTGTACCCAGCGGTTAGCGTCCAAAATGTGTGCCGCTTGGATCGCTGGATCAACTTTTCCGGGAGCACCGTGGCGAATATTTGGTTTTCTGTACCTCGGGAACCGGCGTCGAGCTGTAGGGTCCTGGCTCTGCAGCTCAGCAAGGCGCCCTTGGGTCCGGAGTTTATGCTCTTCGTTTTTTTTTTTTTTTCGTTTGGATGTGGGAGGTTAGTTCTTTATAGTTCGTATCACTTTGTTTACATTTATAATTAACTTAGTTTATGTTTATAGGTAAGAATATGGTTTAATCGGTCTGTATTCTAAACTGATCGATAAAAAACTCCCCTTGTTTTAAATATGTCTTTTTCGTCGTTACGGGTAATCAAGGCATTGCTTATTTCTTTGTTACAAAAACGCTTTTTGGAGATGATCGAATGTTTCCTGGGTTACGTACATGTTAGTTGATTGGAACAATT
Source organism: Geotrupes spiniger (assembly GCA_959613385.1). Lineage (NCBI taxonomy): Eukaryota > Metazoa > Arthropoda > Insecta > Coleoptera > Geotrupidae > Geotrupes > Geotrupes spiniger. Next base: position 35,468,865 of record OY390737.1, read on the forward strand.
ATTGTGGTGACGTTTTATGTGTATTTAAATTTGAATATACGGTTCTATATTTTCTACACTATGATTACGAATTAAGGTAACTTAATTTTATACAAAGTTTTTTTATTTATAAAAAATGAGCGTATAACTATTTAACTATGTGAATTATTAGATACCTGTTCCAATTTTGACGTTGACATACCCGAGATATATTGCATTATTTGTAAAGCGTACATCATTGTATTTTCCGATATGCCCTTTTTATTTTTATGCATGTATAGATGCAATATCATTACAATATATATATACACACACACGAAAGATGGTCTAATCTTACACCTCAATGGTGTAGTGAACATTAATTAAAACAGGTTCATGAAGACTAACTGGTGGATGGCTAGCGATCCACCAGTTAGGTATCAACAAGATGGAGCGCCTCCACATTTTTCGTTGGATGTGTGAAATTATTTAAATCAAGTTTTTCCCAATCGTTGGATTGGTAGAAGGGGGTCAATTGAGTGGCATGCACGGTCCCCTGATCTTACCTCACTCGATTTCTTTTTGTGGGGCTACCTAAAAAGCAAGGTTTACTTCTATCGGCCAGCTACAGTTGACGATTTAAAGAACAGAATTCGAGCCGAAGCAAGAGCAATTCACCCAGAAGCAATTCGGAATGTTCTACAAGATTTCAGAATCAGTTTGAACATCTCATTTAGTTTATTTTTGATAATTATGTTGCCAACCTGTCCGTTTCTACAGTAAAGTAATGTAAAAAAACTTACCGCTACTTCAGCTTTTTTCATTTTCAAATTTTAAGGTCTGTTATCTGGTAAACTATCAAGGCCAAGGTGATACTTTTCTACTTTTCTAAGAATTTCAAGCTCTATCCAAATTTATCTAAAAAAATATAAATTGCCATTTAAAAAAAATCGATGACGTCATAACTCGAAAACAAGAGGCGATCGATGAATGGAATGGATAAAAAAATGAATTGACCTGTTGACAAATATAACTATTTGTTTGCAATTTAAACGTTTTCGACGTCAAAACACAACGTGGTAATATAATGCCTTCGCCAGTCATCTGCAAAAGTTATAGCCATGGTTATAGGTTCTAATACTTCTTTTGGCGACCAATAAACGATGTCCTTCCTATTCATATCGTGGCGAAATATCTGGATTGTAGATTTGTAAAATTAATCGAAAGATATTAAAAGTAATACGGGAGAATATTGTACCTTACCAATTTACTTTACGATAAAAAAAAAATTTTGAAACACTCAGTTCAACATCATGTTTAAGAACACAAAAGTGTTGGTTCCAAAATTTTAATGTAGACACTACATATTGCTATGAATTATGCCTTTGACTTTATTTTTATTTAGGAAATAACTCACAACTATATAAAATTCTTGTCAAAGCTATCCTTTTGTTCAGGTTTGATCGGGTTAAATAATACGACGGTATTTTAAATTAAAATAATATATTTACCAAAATTAAATTCTCTAAATGTCCCAAATTAATATACAATATTATATAAATTCATATATACATTTAAATGTTTACCGTCAACAAGTTCTCGGTGCCTGAAAAAAAACAAAATTTGTGTACGCAAATTATTTCCACATGCCGGGTATGAGCAAGAAATGCTGCGCGACTCCGATACGTTGACCGGTCCGTCTTTACAATATCTAGTCTCGCGCCGATACCCGTCTTATTTCTCGTGCATATTCTGATTTTAAAACTATTTATTATGAAAATTTCTCTCTCTGCTCAATAAGGGCAATTTAAGTTTATTGAAACAATTTGTGAATAATTTTATTTATTTGCTCGACAATTTGCAAATTTATTGACACACCTTGTTAATATCTTTTGTCATTTGCCTGACAAGTGCAAACAATGTTTATTAATACAATTTGTTACTATATTATTTATTTGCTCGACAATTTGCAAATTTATTGACACACTTTCTTAATATCTTTTGTCATTTGCCTGACAAGTGCAAATAATGTTTATTAATACAATTTGTTACTATATTATTTATTTGCTCGACAATTTGCAAATTTATTGACACACTTTGTTAATATCTTTTGTCATTTGCCTGACAAGTGCAAATAATGTTTATTAATACAATTTGTTACTATATTATTTATTTGCTCGACAATTTGCAAATTTATTGACACACTTTGTTAATATCTTTTGTCATTTGCCTGACAAGTGCAAATAATGTTTATTAATACAATTTGTTACTATATTATTTATTTGCTCGATAAGTTGCAAATTATTGACACACTTTGTTAATATCTTTTGTCATTTGCCTGACAAGTGCAAATAATGTTTATTAATACAATTTGTTACTATATTATTTATTTGCTCGATAAGTTGCAAATTAAGTTTATTGAAACAATTTGTGAATAATTTTATTTATTTGCTCGACAATTTGCAAATTTACTGACACACTTTGTTAATGTCTTTTGTCATTTGCCTGACAAGTGCAAATAATGTTTATTAATACAATTTGTTACTATATTATTTAATTTTGTTATTTGCTAATAATTGCAAATAAAATTTATCGATACAATTTGTTATATATATTTTCGGTTACCTGCTAACAAGCGCAAGTACTGTTTATTGACACAATTTGTTATATATATATATATATATATATTTTTGTTATTTGCTAATAATTGCAAATAAAATTTATTACTACAATTTGATATTCCTTTTCTATTTTGCTTATCACATGCAAATACATTAACACCTTATGAACTAACATAATTCATTTTAAATTTATATTTTGCCAAACAAGTTGCAAATTATTCCATTTACCACTTATCTAGCCATTTGATTGCCCTGTATTCAGGCACCATCAATAAAATATTAGCAAGTTTAAATATTCTTACCAAATTTTCTGCTTCCGGCCGGTCACTGGACCGAACTCTCTCTGCTTCGGGCTGGTCGCTCGCTCGGACTCCCGACTCCTTCTTTGGCTGGCCGCTGCGTTGCACTCTTCTTCCTTCTTGGGCTGGTCGCTTCGTGGAACTCCTTTCCCTTCCTCTTCGGGCTCGTCACTTCGTTGAACTCCTCGTAATTCGCCGTGCGTCTGCTTTTATAGCTCATTCCCTACCTTATTTCTTCCCACACTTGTCTGCATCCCTGCTCTTACTTTACCAGGTGATCACCCAGGTGATCTCCCTACCACCTCTATCCCTTCTCGTCATTATTTTTAAAATAAAATTAATCTTCCTAATTACAAATAAATTATTCTTATAATTATTTTATATTTTAATAAAAAAACACAACATATCCCCAAAGGATATTTATATAAATATTTCTTTGAAATATTTGTACTAAATTCCTTTGTTTCCTATATTTACTATCAATCTTATTCTAACGGTTGCTTATATGCCTGCAGCATACTAATATGGTATCTTCCTTTTATATGGGTCCCTTCCATATTTTCTAATTCGTATGTGGTGTCGTCGAAATTTTCTTTAATTCGGTATGGTCCTATATACGGTAGGTCTAATTTTGCACATTTCTCCTGTTCACGCCTTCCTAATCTGTAACTTCTGACAATTACCAAGTCTCCCTTTGTAAAAATGCTTCTTTTACTTATCTTCTCATTTTCCTTCTGCCTGTAATTTTCATCCTTCCTTTTCAATCTTTGTCGACATTGAACAATCAGGTCTTCTATGTCAACCACATTCCTGCCTCCTGGATCCCATGGCCGTTTTGGTGTTTGTTTCCGCATCAAAACTATCGGGGAGATTTTGGTTACTGTATTTGGTGTTAAATTTATAAACTCTTCTACCTGTTTAACATGTTGTACCCAAGCCTTGTGACGATGATGTGTGAGCATTCTCAAATACTTTATGACCTCCTGTATATACCTTTCCGCTGGATTTCCCTGCGGATGCCTTATACTGCTATAACTTATTGCTACGCCTTTTTCTTTAAGATCATCTTTAAATCGTTGATTATTAAAGTATGTAGCATTATCTGCCAGAATCCTTTTTAGTTTGCCTACTTCATTAATGAATTCTTCGATGCATTTTATTGCGGTTTCCGTGTTGTATTCTCGTGTGGGTATTAATTTTACATACTTTGAGAATACATCCACCATTACCATTATATTCCTTAACCCATATTGACCAGGTATGAGATTTCCTAAGAAATCTATAGCTACGAGATCTAATACGTTTTCCACCTGTACACTACGTACCACATTTTTCAATACTCTATTTTTATTTTTCCCAAGTAGACATTCTGGACAATGATTTATTATTTGTTTAATTATCTTCCTATCATTGCGAAGCAGAATTCGCCAAGCGTCGGATTGTTATATATACCACCAACGGAGAACATGAGCACCTAGAAGGAGAGGTCCTAGCGACATGCGGTAAACGGCGCCTTAATCTAAAAAAAATCCTAAGAACTATTATTAATGGGGTTCTTCTGGTAGGTGGTACCTAGGGGGGGGCAACGGAAATTTTTTTTTTGTAGAATCGTCCGAAAAATTTTATTTTTGGGGGAAATGTTGGCGCAGCCGAGCGCTACACGAAAAGGGGGGACGCAGCCCCCCCCGACGAAAAAACCGAAAATTTTAAAATTTTCAAAAAATTTTAACGGCTGGACGGATCGATTTGGTTCTCACACGGTGCGTGGCAAATGCGAAGGGCTACAAGGGGGGGGCTATCCGCCCCCGAAAAAAAAAAATAAAAAAAAATTTTTTTTTGGTTGGCCGAGTTCGGGCGATTTCCGAGAAGTAATTTCAACAGTGGCGTGTTGGGGGGGGCGAGGGGGGCCACTTTGGGGACCGGTGTTTTGGGGAAAATTGAAGTTTAAAATCGATTTTAAACTCATTTAATGGGCGAAATTTCACGTTCCGACCGTGCATTCTCAATATAGCCGAGGTGGGGCACATTTTGCCGTTGTCAGTTTTTTTCGAAAAATTTTCCAATATGGCGGCCCCAAAAAAAAAAGCTTAAAATGCGAGCTAGCGAGTTGGGGGGGAGGGGCCACCAGAGGTACCCAACGGAACGATGCTGGAGGGGGCGGAGCGCATACGACGAGACCATAAAAAAACCGGTTGCCCCCCCCCCCCCCCCCCCCTACCCCCACTTTTTTCAATTTTGATCGGTCCTAATTGTGCCGGATTTTTTTTTGGTATCGCGAAGAGACGGCCCCGGACAGATGTAAACACTCCTGGAAGGGCGACATTTGGGGCCCGTCCGTTCTCATTTTGAAAATTTGATTTTCGGGGGAGCACTTAACGTTCAACGACAAGTACGGAACATCAGACCGCGCCAAATTTACGGCGGAAAAGACCTACCCCGTCGGAAATTTAACGCTCTACGCGATGCCGTCGTCGTTTTTCATTTTTCATTTTTTTTTTATCCAAGATGGCGGCGAAAAAAATGAAAATTTTTTAAAATTGAGTTTTTTTGTCATATTTCCATGGAAACGATATAAATACACACGACGAACGTAAAACCGGCGACACCCGAATTTTGTTGTCATGGCTACCGTTCGATAAAGTTGAAAAAATCGGACGACCTTGAAACCTTGACGGATCGATTCGGGCGATTATTTAAAAATTTTTATCTATATGAAATATTTTTCTAAAAAAAAAAAAAACTTCAAAAAAATCGAAAAAAAAATTTTAAAATTATAAAAAGTGCGCGGACCCAAATTTCAACCCATTTTGAGTCGTTTATCTAAATGAAATTTTTTTGAAAAATCAAAAAAAAAATTTCGAAAAAAAAATAAAAATTTTTAAAATTTTGAAAACTGCAAAAATGCAAATTCCAACCAATTTTGAGACGTTTATTTATATGAAACTTTTTCGAAAAACGAAAAAAAAATTTTCGAAAAAAAAAAAATTTAATTTTTAAAAATTTAAAAAGTACAAAAATAGAAACTCAGACCCATTTTGAGCCGTTTATTTAGATGAAATTTTTTTGAAAAACGAAAAAAAAGTTTTAAAAAAAATTAAAATTTTTTTAAAATTTTTAAACATGCAAAAATGCAAACTGCCAGCAATTTAAAGGTGTTTATTTAGGTGAATTTTTTTCGTAACGGAGAAAAAAAAAATTTTTTTAACCAAAAAAAAAATTTTAAAAACTGCAAAAATGAAATCTCCTATCAATTATAAAAATTTTATTTACATGAAATTTTTTCGTAAAAGAAAAAACAAAAATAAAAAAAAATAAAAAAAAAATATTTCAATCTCATAAATGGCAAAATGGAAAACTACACCCAAAAATGTACGTTTTATCTATGTAAAATCTTTCTGTGAAAATTACAGAAGAGCAATTTTTAAGGCAAGAAATTTGGAAAAATTGATAAATTACAAAAAAGTGAAGAATTAAACAGTCTATAACAGTTCCAATCGTTGGCCGCGAAGCGGCAGAGTGACAAACAAGGTTGCCGCGTAGCGGCAAAATGACTGGAATGTTTGCCGCGGAGCGGCAGTGTCAGGGCGCTCGCCGCGAAGCGGCAGAGTAATATTCACGCTCGGCGCGGAGCGGCAAAATGACTGGCGGGGCGCTCGCCGCGAAGCGGAAGAGTGATAAATCGCAAAAAAGTGTAGTATCAAACAGCTCAAAACATTTCCAAACGGTCGCCGCGGAGCGGCCGAGGTAGAGTTAAAGGTACGGACATCGCGGAGCGTCAGTGTAAGTAGTGCGCTCGCCGCGAAGCGGCCGAATGACAGGTATGTTTGCCGCGGAGCGGCTGTGTGACAGGGGGGCCCTCGCCGCGAAGCGGCATATTGATACATTGCAAGAAAGTGGAGTATCAAACAGCTCAAAACATTTCCAAACGGTCGCCGCGGGGCGGCCGAGTGACAGGAACGCTCGCCGCCCAGCGCATTTGACGGACATGCTTGCCGCGGGGCGGTAGAGCGACACGGACGAGCATTCCGGAGCGTTAGTGTAAGTCAGGATATTAAATCCTTCAATGACGAAATAGAAGAAGTTAATTCGGCCTTTGTTTGGTGTAAGTAGTACGCTCGCCGCGGAATGACAGGCATGCTTGCCGCGGAGCGGCTGTGTGACAGGGCCCCCTCCGCGAAGCGTCGGATTGATACATTGCAAAAGTTGCGTACCAAACAGCTCAAAACATTTCCAAACGGTCGCCGCGGAGCGGCCGAGTGACAGGAACGTTCGCCGAGCAGCGGCAGTGAACGGGCATGCTTGCCTCGGGGCGTTAAAGTGACAGGGACGAACATCACGAAGCGTTAGTGTAAGTAGTAGAGCGGCGGAATGACAGGCATGCTTGCTGCAGAGCTGCTGAGTGACAGGGCCCTCGCCGCGAAGCGGCAGATTGATACATTGCAAAAAGTGGAGTATGAAACATTTTAAAGCATTTCCAAACGGTCCCCGTGGAGCAGCCGAGTGACAGAGACGTTTGCCGCGAAGCGGCAGTGTGACAGGCATGCTTGCCGGGGGGTGCTAGTGTGATGGGGATGCTCGTCGCGGAGCGTCAGAGTAACAGGGACGCTAGCCGCGAAGCGGCAGGATGATAAGAACGCAAGCTTTGGAGCAGCAGAGTGACGGGCACGTGGTGTTGGAGAGACTGCGAAATGGCCCAGCGAAGCCCCTTGAAAGGACGAAGTATTTGCCAACAACTCTGCCCGTAAAGGTAAGCTCTTTGTAGTCCATATTTTTTTTAATATTTATCTTAATGGTTTATTGTACAAAACCGACCTGTAGCCGAAATTAATTAAAAACAAAACTAATGTTTATTCACATATTTATTTATAATAATAATTTTGACTACAAGTTATTCCATTCAAATTGTAATTTGATTCTTAACTGATATAATAAATCTGTTAAACTTTCAAGTAGACGAGTTACAAAAACCATCGGCTTTTTCTGTTTGAACATTTCTTCGACAACGAAACGGAACTGAACCTGTAAAAACATAACTAATAATTTGGTTATTGTAAAATGACATCTGTTTACTTACACATACGAACAAAGTTTCATTACGATTCATTTTAACGATATACCATGTGCAAATGCAGCGGTAAATCAAGACCACGTGTTCCAGTCAAATAATCTTCCGTCGAAATAAAACCGTCTGAAGTGAACGTGAACATTTATAATTTCGTTCAACGTCAGTTTGCGGACGTGAGTAACCTAAAATATGATGTTGGTCGTTGTTCCGATACCTTACGTTGAATATTTTTCTCATTTTTCAATACAAGTCATTCAAACGATTTTTGTTAATATTATTTCCGTAGAAGTCAATTTACTCATCTGGACAGTTGGTTAATTTGGTATTATCTTCTAATGAAATTTGTTAAAGTTATCATGAAACATTTCCGGCATTATATGAACACATTCCATTCTGTGTCGAGTGTGCAGAAATAATCCTATAAAAATACGAATAATATATTGCAAGTTTAAGAACCATTTGCATACTTACACAAATTGATAATTTTCTAAACAATTTGTTCTCGATGGATTTTACAATTCTAATTGTTTCAGATATATTGTTTGACGTGAAAACATGTAACAACGTCTGGTAGGTTATTGACGAAATCATCTTGAAATCATCATCTTGAAGTCCTTTTCATATTGATTACCTGCAATTAAATATAAATAAATCGTGGTTAACTTAACAAAAATACTTACCATTGTTGTAAGACAACTCAAAAACCGTAGACAGGAGTTCTTCAATAACAATTAATGTTGCATTCCAACAGCGTTAAATATATTAACGAATAATGACTATAAATAACCTAAAACAACTGTCAATGAGGAAAAATCCATAAACTGACAAGCTTCACACGTATCCCAGAATCGCCAATAAAAATTAACCAAATTATTAAAGTTCCTAAGTGCATGGATATATTGACTTATATATATTTTTTAAATAGTATTTTACAATTATAATCGTTTGCGTTTTATGTGGAATATTCATATTATAATTACTTTTCTTTATTATTATTGTTATTCATTTGCAAAATAATTTAATATCGTTATCGCCAAGTTCAAGTTTGCAACTTAAAATTAACAACATAATGTCCCTAAAATTCCAGAATGCGACGAGCAACGTTGTTTAAATGAAGGTTAATACAAAAAGCGTTAGAAATGGTTGTATATGAACTGTAATAGAAATGTGATTTTTCAATTCACACTGCTTTTAATTTATATTATGGATTTTTTTGTTCAGCTTAGGGATATTTGTGAACGAAATTTGGGGAATTTGCATTTGGCTCTATTTTGGTTTCAAACCGTCATTTATTGTTTGAATTGCGACTAGTAAACGGTATGCCTCTTGAGTATAATATTAAAGCACTGTTACTTTAATTAAATCTGTACATTTGGTATTTGCGCTTTTCCTTAATCAAATGTTTCTTTTTTAATAATTTTGATTACTGTTACAGAAAAACGTCATGACTATCTTCCTCGGCGACAGCATATTGCGAAATATGCGAACTGACTGTTATGCTGAGCGAACCTGCAGGAATAAAGACGGAAAATTTGCGATAGGAATGTGTGTTGGCGATCAAACTGTGGGACAGTTGATTAAGCGCGTGAAACGAGCTCGATCTACCGGATGCACGTTTCAAGGCGATGGCAATGTTGTGTGTCTGATAGGCACGAATGACATTCTGAAAAATCGAAGCGTACCCGACATCATCAGGGATTTCAGGTGGTTAAGGAGAGAGTTGCGAGCTGAAAAGGTCACTTTTTGCACGTTGCCACCTATACCCAAGCTTGACAGTAGGGGTCGTGACAAGTTGACCGTCTTGAACAGCTTCATCGTCGATAATCTGCCCAATCTTGTGGACTTGAATGCGGCCTTCAGAGGAATCACAAATGGGTCATTGTTTAAGAAAGACGGATTGCATCCTAACAGGAAGGGGTCGATGCTTATCCGTGACGCAATCAAAAAACAAACAGAAATACCGTAGTGAAGTATGACATATTATTTACATATTATATCCATCAGTAACAAAGATCAAAAAAAAGCTCACAATTAACAATGGTTACAATTATCAAACAAATATTGTTCACAAAAATGTATATATAAATATTGTGCATTTCCGTAATAGAGCAGAATACTCTATTACGGAAATGCACAATATTTATGTATACATTTTTGTGAACAATATTTGTTTGATAATTGTGAGCTTTTTTTTTTGATCTTTGTTACTGATGGATATAATATGTAAATAATATGTCATACTTCACTACGGTATTTCTGTTTGTTTCTTGATTAATCCATATGAACAAGAACAAGAGTTAAAGGGGGGATAAAATATTCAAATTCATCCCGTAGGGGTGAAGGACTTTGAATCTTCATAAACAGAGATTTGATATCTAACCAAAATATGTGTCACAAAACTTTGTTGAATTTAATAACACAGAAATACAACAATTTAACAACACAACAGTTTAATTTTATTCATTTTAAATGATTTGTTTATACAAAAGCTATGATAATTATGCATCCATGTTACATTACACGTGTTGTTCAATTGAACAAATGTCTAAGAATGTTTGTGTTATTCTGTATTCTTCGATGCATTTCTTTTTTTAAAAGCAACAGTTTGAAGTCGATCGTGTTTCATCTTCAATTGCTTTTGTAGCCTGTAATTAAAATAATAATTTAGAATTATATTACTTTAATTTATTGGTGATGTTTCAACTAGTCGAGTCATGCATTAAAACATTAATAAACGAATATGTATGGTAATAGTCCATTTAAATTCAAAGAGAATTTGTTGGTGGTATTTAATATCCATTGTAATTTATGTTTACATTTTAATGTAGGAACTTACCAATGCATATGTCTAAATGGGATGCGTTTTAGTTTCTTGTAGCTGGAAGTAACACGTTTACTTTTTCCATTGATTTGAAGTCCACATTGTAATGGATGGTATCATGAGAATTGTCACAAAGTGAACGTTTGTTTGATATACCTGTAAAATGTAAATTAATTAATTAGTTAAATTATGTAAGCCATTTATATTGGAATGTGATTGGTAATTGTTGTCAATAAAATTGTATTCCACTCCAAATTTATCTGTCGACATAAAACTATCTGAAGCGAACATAAATATTGTAATGAAGATGTTCAGGTACATGTCACTTTATGAACATGGCGTGAAATACAATTCAGTTAGCAAACATATTACCATGTTTCTTTCCTCATTTCAAAAAACTCACACAAATTCATCCGATACGAATGCGAGTTTGATGTTTTCCATATATTTCAATACATGTTGATTATGTGAAAGGTTTACGGGTACATTTTCTTGTCATGTATTCGATGAAATCAATTTGTTACTTTCCATACGTATGCGTAACTGTATTTAGAATCCTTGGCATTTAGTAAGATATATGTTCAACTATCGCAGAAAATCAACGACATAAGGATATATTCTTGACTTTTGTTTCAACTGTACAACAACAATCCTGAAAAATACAAATGTATACTATTTTAATAACGTTAAGATCTACTCGCATACTTACTCAATTGGTAGTTTTCAAAACAATTCAATAGGCATTCCTTTTATTTTGAAGTGCATTATTGTCATCGTTAAATCTAATGGGCGTTCCAATATTTATTCATTCTGAAATGCATTTGTAATCACAGAAGCCAGCAATTCGTAAATTCCGTACCATATCATTGTTTCTACACGATTGCATCTCTTGAGCGTAAATATAGTGGCGATTATTTGTAACTTAACCCCACTTTAGAAACATAATTGTAAACACACATTTCACAACCAACCAGTACTACGGCAATGAAAATCAATCAATGAGTACAATATGTACATATTTTTCTTATAGATTTATGTTAATATCACTTATTAACAACATTAATATCGATAAACGATTTGCAATATATCTCCGCCATCTGTCGGATTTTCATATAACGTGACCGGTGCACGAACCTTTGGGAAAATGATTTCATTACCGTCGATCTTTGTAGTTTAGTTAGCGTCCGTAAGAGGGCGCCAAATATATTTGTGGTGGTTAATGTACACATAAAACATGACGTTTTAATATAACGTGTGGCTAATGTAGACGACTTTAACATTTAATCATTTCATTGAGATTTTAACTTGAGCGTTCACTTACGAATGAAACACAAACACCACAAACTAAACTTTATTGTGTCACAACACCGGTGTAATTAATTACACAATATTTACTTACCAATGTTTAAACATAAACATTATGCATATAAACACAATATTTTTGGACCCATTTTAAAGAATTATTTTAAATTGCGTTTAGTTCTACGCGAAACGCACAGAGAAAGTTTAATTTTGCGATATATTTGTACTTGCAATTTATAAAATTAGTATTCGACATGTTTTAGAATGAAAAAATTTTTAATTTTAATCTGCATAAATGACTGTTCTTTTTTAATCTATAGAATTTAAACAAAATTCTTTGTTTGTATAGCTGTCTACCGAAAGGGCATTCGCAAAAAAATTATTAAAAATTTAATTAAAAACAACGAATATTTGTAAAAACACTTAATGTTTATTCTTACATTCATTTATAACAATTTTTTCCATTTAAATTGTAAATTGATCGTTGTCTCAAATAATTAATTAGTTAAATTTTGAAATGGGTGTCATGGTCTGTTGAATCAACATAATTTATTATCACGAGCGGCTTTTTCTGTTTGAATATTTCTCCAACAACAGAAAAGAGAACCTGTAAAAAGCATAAGTGATCATGTGTTATTGTAAAATGACATTTGCTCACTTACACATATAAAAGGATATATTTCATGACAATTCATCATCAATGCACACTAAGTGATATGCTATTTCCATCGATAAATCTAGAGCGTGTGTTAGTTTCAAAAATTCTTGCATCGAAATGAAACCTTCTGAGGTAAACGTGAACCTTGTGATAATGAAACGCTCAATTAAATTTTAGTTTGTGGAATGTTATTTACTGAACACACTATGTTAATAATTGATCTACACAAACTCTTCCATTGCATCGTTCAATTAATGTTTTCCATATACTTCAATACATGTTGGTAATGTGAATTTTTCATTTATGTACTCGATGAAATCAATTTATTACTTTTCACATATTTGGCTAACCGTATACACAATCCTTGCCATTTAGTAAGAGCTTGGTGTAAATGTTGTCGATAATGTACAACATAAATTCACGTTCTTGCTTCTTGCCTCAACAGTACAAAAATAATCCTGAAAAAATACAAATGTATAACATCTTAATAATTTCAACATCTACTCACGTACTTATTTGAATTGGTAGTTTTTGGAACAATTCATTATGCATTATTTTTACTGTGATGGGCATCGCTGTTGTGAATCTATTGGGTTTCCAATATGAAATCTTTCGGAAGATAGCAATTTGTGACTTTCACCTACCAAATACCCTACTACTGTTCACATAAAATTGCATCTCTCGAGAGCAAATATAGTGGTGATTATCTGCAATTTAATCTCAGTTTAGGAACTTAACTTGAAATACACATTAGCTATTGTTGTTTGCGAAATTTCGAAACTGTGATCTCTCTCGAAAATTCATGGCAAATCTGAAACGATACGGAACATCTAAACAAGTAAACATGTTCTGAACAAATCAAAAGGATATGATGTCTTGGATTATAGAAATACAAGATCAATAAAATCAATAAAGTAATTAAATATGTACTTTAAAAGTGCACATATTTTTTTTCATAAATTAATTTTAGGAAAGTTACCTTACAATAATTTAATACAAATGATGAACTGATGTTAATCATTTCGTAATTATTTTCTTTTAATTAATTATGAGTTAAAACATTGAGAGAATTTTGACAATTGTCTCTTGAAACTGATATGTGTGAATTGCATTATGTGAGGCAATTTTTCTAAAATTTCAACACCTTAATGGTTGGTATTTATTTTACAAATATATATGTCGATTACTCTTTACCATTAAAAAAAAAAAACAATTTTTGCATCCAACAGTCCATTAAAATATCTTTCAATTTTCAAACAACGGTCGAAAAAGTTCCATTTTGTGACATAGTGGCAATATCGTTAATCGTAGTTGCAATTTTTTAAGTTCAGTGATCGATATTTGCATTTTAAAATGACTATAAATAAATTAAAATAATTTTAACCTGTACGAATGTCAAAATGACAGTTATGACGTGGCCTTTTCCTATTGGTCGTTTCGAATGGGAGACGTTAATGCCGACGTGGATAGGCCGATCAACGTTAAATCGTCTTTGGACGTCGAGCAGTGCGGAAGTATCTGTTTGTTACTTGGCTACCGAAAGTAGTGCGTTTGTAAAAATTTCTATCACGCCATTTCGAAAATTGTGTTAGTGTTAGTGCAAGTTAATTGTCGATTGTCGGCTGCTTTAAGGTAATGTAAATTTTCATTTCATCTTTAGTTTAATAGTTCATTTAAGAAATGGCCCTCTTATCTCGCAAGATGCGTCCAGTAATAATTTATTATTTATTTTGCAAAAAATATGAACAGTCATCCAGTGCACAATTAAGTGAAAATTGTCATAAAAAAAAACAATTGCCTTTTTTCAAATATTATTTCCATAATCCATAATTCAAAAATTCAAAACTTTATTTCATTTCATTCTGGTCAAGTGTTAAAATTGTAGTTTATTATCGACCGAAACAATACCAGTCATCTTCTTTTAAATAAATTACTTGCAATAAATAATATTTCACAAAATATAAACATTAAGAGTAATTGATGGCACCGATCACTCGAAGGACGTTGTTAGATATACACTACGTTTGCATAGTGATACTCAATTTGTAATGTTTAGAAAGAAAACTTGATGTTTATTGCAACAAATTGTCATCAATAATCGGTAGTATCTCCTGTTCATATTTTAGTTAGAAATGAATCCCTAAAGATATGGCCAATCTGTCTTTAACTGTAAAAACCATATTTATGTCTTTATTATTGTGAAGTAGGGGCCACAAAGCCACGTTATTTGCGCAGAAACATGTCGATTAAAGTTTCTATTCGTTAATATATATGGTGTTTAATGGTAACTGCTGGATTGTAAAAAATCAAACCATAGCTGAAATGTATAAGTTAATTAAAAACAAAAGAAATGTTTGTAAAAACATGTAATGTTTATTTTCAAATTTATTTATAATAATAATGATGATTATAATGTATTCCATTCAATGTATAATTTGATCGTTGGCCCAAATAATTAATTAATTAAATTTACAAATAGTGATTGAGTTATAAATGTTTTGTTTGACATAAAATTTTACAACGGTATGTGGTCTGTTGAACATTTCTTCAACAACGAAACGAAATTGGTTATTGCAAAATGATATTTGTTCACTCACACACGAATTAAGTTTCACGACGATACATTTTGATGGTTGTGTCATGTACAACGGTAAATAAAGAGCATGTGTTGCACACAAATAATCTTCCATCGGAATAAAACCGTCCGAAGCGATCATTTATAATTATGTTCAACGTTAGTTTGTGAACGTGAGTAATTTAAAATATGTTGCTTATTGTTCCGATAGCCTTCTTAGGGTATTTTTCACATTTTTCAATACATTTACGTTGTTCAAACGATTTTTGTGAACCTTATTTTTAGCATATCCTGTAGGAATCGATTTACTCATCCGGAGAGTAGGTAAATTTGGGGGTAGCCAAATTTGGTAACGACCTCCTAATAAAAGTTGATACAGTTATCGGAAAATATGTCCGTCCAATGTACGAACATGTGCAATTCTGTGTCGAGTGTGCAGTAATAATCCTATAAAAATACGAATAATATTTTGCACGTTTAACAACCGCTCACATACTTACACAAATTGATAATTTTTTAAACAGTTTGTTCTCGATGGATTTTTTAATTTAAATTGTTTCAAATACATTGTTTGACATCGAAACATGTGTAACAACATCTGGCAGGTCACTGACATAAAATCCACTTCTTGAACGTCCTTTTTATATCGATTACCTACAACAAATAAATTTTTGTGGTTAACCTAACAAAAATACTTACTTACAATTGTTGTAGTACAACAATTACCGTAGACGGTAGTCTTTCAATAACAATTAATGTTAAATTTCAACAATGTTAAATATAACGTGCGTTCAAGAAAAATCTTAATTTAGGAGGGCTCTGAAATTCAATTGATGTTTAAAGTACTTTAGCCACAACCAAAATGTCAATAAAAATGGTTATCACAACAGAGCAGAAAGCAAAATTATTGGAATGCTATTTTCGAACAGGGCAAAAAGTTGATGGTGTTTGGCATTATTCCATACCTGAGAGCTTTACAGATTTCCATGAAGAATATATAATGTGTTTTTTGAGGTTAGAACCTCATCTGTCAACACTGACATTATTGTAGTTTCTTTTGGTTGTGGTTAAAGTATCTTTAAACACCAATTGATTTTCACAGCCCTCCTAAATTAGGATTTTTCTTGAACGCACGTTATTAACGAACAATGATTATAATTTATCAAAAACAATTGCCAGTAAAGTGAAGTCGTAAACTGACAAGTTTCCCATGTATTCCAGGGTCACCAATAAAAGTTAACCAATGAATTAAAATCCCCTGAGTGCATGGATATTTTTATTAAATGGCGCATTTCACGCTGATATTCTTTTACAACTGTTTACAAAAAAAAAACCACAACTGGATAATACCCAAGTATCGAATTATTACATAATTATAATTCATATAATCATAAAAAAGAAAATGTAACGTAATCGCGTTAAACGTCTATAAGATCGTTGATGTGCGTTCCACAATGAATTTTACATATAAATGTAAAATTATATAAACAATGATTAAAAATAAATAAATGAATAAATATTTTGATGTTTCGTATAGAACATTCACATTGGAATTACTCTTTATTCAAATAACTGATTTGTTAGACATTTTTACGTTAATCAAATTTATGAGAACTTTAAAACATTTACAATACATTTTAAAATTCAATTTTGCAACTTCAGTAACTGTGATTCATTTTGTTTTCTTAATGCAATATTTTTTTTTTTACAATTACGAACCAAAAATTTTCATGTTCGATGCGCCATTCATTAATACGTTTTATTGAAAAATTTGATGTTTTCAATAAATATGATTTTTTTGCAGTTTGAACAATTTCGTATTAACGAAACGATTCACACCAAGGCGCAGATAATCTTTTATTAACGTCTTAATATTAACCAAGTTAAGAAATGGCACGTAGAAATAGAAGAAACGAAGAGGGCAATGTGCCCAATGTCACCGATGCGTTAGAGGTAAGTATAATTAGATTAAGCGATGCCGTTTTAGAAGCATACGACAGGGATCGGGTATTGATCGTGCGATTGAAAAGACTGAGCGACTTGTCGGGATGCGCAACGCCGATTGTAAAGCTACGACCAATTGACGAATCTACGGTGGCACAATCGCCCACGCAAGCGTCAATTACTCCCGTTGCAGATCGAAACGAACCTTCTCCGGCCGCTCCACAACCGATCGAAGAACCGGTTTTTCGAATACCTGCCGTACCACCACCGAGAAGACGCCACGCCGTTGTACCACATAGGGTTACGTATCAAGTAGCCGGTCTATTATCGAACGATACTGCGGAAGATGTGGAACGGTATCACATCGGCGAATTTGTTCCGAGATGTCGTTACTGCTCGGCAAAGTTCTTTACGCGTGAACATCGATCGAGAACGGGCGATTACAACATGTGCTGCAAGTTCGGCAAAATCATGTTGCCACCTTTAGGGGCGTGCCCTAACGAATTGAGACGATTGTTGACCGCAGATAATAGAAGAGCCAACGAATATCGGAACAACATCAGAGTGGCCAACAGTAATTTCGCGATGGCCATAATTAAGGCCAAGATACCGGAACACGTCAATGCAGCACGAGGAGCGTGGTGCTTTACGGTTTGTGGTCAAATGTATCACATGTTGGACGCGTTGCCCGTTACTCTGGACAATACTAGTGACTTGGAAAGAAGTCATTTGTATTTTGTCGAAGCAGATCGGGCCATCGACAGGCGCTCGACGATGCTGCAGGGTCGATTGTCAGACGACACGATAGCGACGTTGGAAAACATGTTGCGCAGAGTGAACCGTTGGGTGCAATCGTACGCGAGCATCGGAGAGGAATTGCGCGAGAGTGGGGCAACGCTTACAAACGTGGTACTGGCGTTTAAAGAGAACATGCGCGCCGATCTTAGGACATACAATCTGCCGGAATCGCGAAATGAAGTGGCCGCGATATTTCGCGGAGTAGATCCGCCGTTCAACGTAGAATTGAGATTGTATCCGCGAGATAGGAGGCAATCGAACAGCATAAAGAATTTGAATCGATTGGCCGATCCGTTCGTTTATCCGTTGATGTTTCCGCGTGGTGAGTACGGATACGACAACTCCTTACGACACACGGGTGTCAACGCGAATAAAATAGTCACGTTTCTGGAATTTTATTCTTTTCGGTTACAAGTGCGCAATGATTTCTCAATCATTCGCAATTCGGGCAAACTTTTTCAACAGTATATAGTCGACGCGTACATTAAAATCGAGGCAAATAGGTTGTGGTATCTGCGAACTCACCAGCAAGAACTGCGAACGGAAAACTACGCGGGATTAGCGCGATATCTCGAAGAAAGGGCGCGCGAACGGCAGGCACGCGTGGGTAAATTGACACTACTGCCGGCTGCTTACATCGGTTCACCGCGGCACAAAAACCGCATGTATTTAGATGCGATGGCAATATTTGCGCGGCACGGAATGCCCGATTTGTTAATAACTTTTACATGCAATCCGCGCTGGCCCGAAATAACGGATAATTTAGAGTTTCGTCAAAAGCGAGAACACCGTCCCGATCTAATAAGTAGAGTTTTCAACGTAAAATTGAGAGAATTCATAGACGACGTTGCAAACAAACAGCTCTACGGAGTGATTACGAATTACATGTACGTCATTGAATTTCAAAAAAGAGGATTACCGCACGCGCATATATTAGTGACGCTCGTAAACGACGATAAAATCACGGATCCGGATTCGTGCGACAAAATTATACGGGCGACCATACCGGACGCAGAAACAGAACCCCTGCTTCACGCCATAGTTACCGAACATTATGTACACAAGCCCTGCGGACAGGAAAATCCACTCGCGTCGTGCATGAAAGACGGAAAGTGTTCGAAACACTATCCGAAAAATTTCGCCGAAAATACCACGTTGGAAAATAACGCGGTAAATGTTCGCGGTCGTCACGTCTATCGTAGACCGAACGACGGGAGAGGTTTTTTAATGGGCAACACTCTGATCGACAATCGTCGGATTGTACCGTACAATCCGTACGCGGCTGTAAAATACGATTGTCACATCAATTTTGAAATGTGCCTGTCTCTGTTACCCGTGAAATATCTGTACAAGTACATACACAAGGGGCCGGATTGCGTCACGGTGCAAGCCCAAGGAGAAACCGATGTCGAGATTGACGGCGTAGCGGGAGAAAACAACGTTCAAAACGACGACGTACGTGAAAGAGTATTAGATTGGGACGAGATAAAAACGTATCTCGATTGCAGATACGTTAGTTCCATCGAGGCCGCGTGGAGAATTTTCGAATTCCCAATGCACGGTCGATCGCATTCGGTATTGACGTTGACCGTGCATTTGCCCGGGGAACAGGCGGTGCGGTTCAGGGAAAACGAGGACATCGAAAATGTGCTCGAGGGTAGGGGCGCGAAAAATTCAACGTTAATGGGGTGGTTCGATTTAAACGCGAGAAACGAATCGGCTCGGAGATACAAATACGTTCAAATGCCGGAACATTATACTTGGGAAGACAGAGCCGCCGAATGGAAACCAAGGAGACAGATTTCCAAGCAAATCGGGTGTTTGGCCGAAGTGTCGCCGCAGAACGTGAATTTGTTTCACTTGCGAATGTTGCTCGTGAATAGACCGGGAGCTCGGTCATTTGAAGATTTGCGCACCGTCAACGGCGTCGTTTGTGACACTTTTGTGGAAGCTTGCCGAATGCTAAACCTGTTGGAAAACGTAGACGAATACGATCGATGTATGCTCGAAGTTGCGACCTACAAACATCCTAGTCGTCTGCGAAAATTCTTCGCTCTTATATGCACTACCGCCACTGAGCAAGTTTTACCGCGAATGCACACACTGTGGGAAACATATAAGAGAAGCATGATGGAGGATTTTCTTAGAGCAGGGATGGCGGAACGGCAAGCCGAATCATCCGCGTTACTCAGAATCTCGGTGACACTTCGTGACAACGGTTCTTTGACTTTGCGTTCGTTGGGTCTTCCGGAAGTAGATGAACATCTCTTGAACATGTATCTCGACGATCGTTTCGATGAATACGTTCCGTTGGAAGGGGACGACGTAAACGCGGCGGCGGAAATAGATCGCGATATTGAAAATTTGAACGCGGATCAAAGGTCTTTTTACGACGCGGTTGTTAACGCGATATACGGTGCGGAAACCGGACGGAAAGTTTTTTATTTGGACGGAGCCGCCGGAACGGGCAAAACTTTTGTTTATAACGTGTTGTTAAATGCCATCGCGGCGAGGGGAGATACGACGATCGCGGTAGCGTGGACGGGCATAGCGGCGGCGCTTTTGAAAAACGGCAGAACTGTACACAATGTGTTTAGACTTCCGTTGTGGATACAGGAAGAATCTGCTGTCGGCTATCCCATTCAAGATGACAGGTCAAGAATCATAGCGGCGAGCAAGCTGATCTTGTGGGACGAAGCTCCGATGGCGCCGAAGATGGCGTTACACGCCATCGATCGCTATCTGAGAGATTTGATGATGCAACCGACCCAGTTGATGGGCGGTAAAGTCGTGGTTCTCGGAGGCGATTTCAGACAAGTGCTGCCGGTAATTCCGCGAGCTCACAGAACGTCGATAATAGCAGCGTCTATTATAACGAGCGATTTGTGGCAGTTGATGGACCATCGGAGTTTAAGCATAAACATGCGCGCCGAAGAACAAGAACAGCTGTTCTCGGATTGGCTGTTGGAGTTGGGAAGCGGGAATGTAGCTCATGTTTGCGTCAAGAATGGCCCGGTAGATTTAATACGGATACCGCAGGACATGTTGGTCGCCGACGTGGAAAGTTTATTGAGGGAAACATTCGGTGACGATTGCGCTGCCGACGAAGCGGCGCACAGGGTAATCGTTTGCCCGACAAACGCGGCCGTGAACATGATAAACGAACGCGTCCTGGAAAATGTACACGGAGAGGTGAGGATTTTCCTAAGTCGCGACGAGTTCGAAAACGATCCGGAAAGCGACTTCTTCGCGCCGTTAGAACTCTTAAATTCGGTGAACGTGCCATCATTGCCGCCACACGAATTAATATTAAAGAACGGTTGCGTCGTAATATTACTTCGAAATTTAGATGTGGCGGCCGGACTTTGCAACGGAACCAGGTTCAGGGTGGTCGCGATGAGCGACATAGTTTTGCAGGTCCAACATCTCGCGGAAGAACGTCGAGGAGAGATCGTGTACATACCGAGAATAAAAATGCAGGCGCATGGAGGTATTCTTCCCAAACCCATGACGCGACTGCAATTTCCGGTGAAACTCGCGTTCGCGATGACCATTAATAAGGCACAGGGACAAACTTTCGATAAAATCGGTATTTATTTGAACGAACCGTGCTTCGCGCACGGCCAGTTATACGTCGCGTTTTCTCGCGTCCGAACGTTCGCGGACGTCAAAGTATTTATCATAGATACGCAGAAGCAGGGAAAATTTTCTTATCGAGACGGTCGGAAAATGACGCGGAACGTCGTGTACGATACGGTCGTAAATCGTGAGCGATTGCCAATAAACACCGACGCAATCTCGAGAACGCACACTGTCAACGTCGATAACGTTCAGGTGCCCAGACACGTGAGTCAAGAAGCGCGCGATTCGAACGAAATTACAGGTCAACACGTGACCGGCTCCGTCGGAAACGATGAAAACGTGCATAGACGCGACAAAGGAAAAAGTCTCAAGAGAGACCGGGACCGTGACCTTATAAATATAGACGGGCAAATGTACGTGTTGGACAGTGACGAATATATCGATGCAAAAAAAGAAAAAGAAGCGAGAGAAAATCGCGAAAAAGCGATAAAAGAATTATTAAAAAACGTGTCCAAAGGTGAAATCGCGGGAACATCGGGAGCCGTAATAAAAAAAATGCGCGATGACTCACGTCTCTATTTATACGAAAGTGAACGAATCCTGTATTTTGTGCTGTCGTTAAATTTACATCGTGCATTTTCTTTTCCACTCGCATTATCGCATTGCAGGTAGACAGCTATTCGTTTCTCGTACTTTTTATTTTTTTTTAAAACTTATTATTGTAACTAGTAAAATTTTAAACATTCACGAAACAAATTTTGAACTTGGAACAAAACGTTAAATATAATAAATTAAATTAAATATAAAAAGTGTAATAATATATTTAGTCGGACTCAAATTAAAAATTTTACAATTACGGGAAACGAATGTCTAATAAATAATACGAGTGGGAAAGGAATGGCACGGTGCAAAATTAACGACAACCAAAAACATATCTGATAATCTGACGTACAGGTTTGTGTCGTTCAGGTTAGTCTCGAAAAGAAAATTTTCCCACGTAAATAAAACATTTGCAGTGATCCGCGCACTGCACTCGGTTATATTTAGATATATTTCGCGAACGCGGCATCGTTTCGTAAATACGTTCGTATAGGTTAGATATATCCAACAGCCTCGGCAAGAGTCCCCGCTACTGTGATCGCGTCCGGGGAAATTTATCGTTCGTTGTTATAACTGTAAAGAATTTTTCCAAGTCGTGTAAAATTTCGTTATTTTTAATTAATATAAGGTTCATCAGTTCGGGAGTTAGAGCGCGCGCACACACACACACAACACAATAGAAAAGCAATGAAGGTTCGTTAAGTTTGATCTGCAACGGCACAGAAGGAATTTTAACAATGAAGTAGAAAGACGAAAGATATTCATTTTCTCGTTTGAAACTGTTGGTGTTTTTCGTTATTTCCAGGAGTTTCTTTATTATGTTTAAATTGTAGCATTTTGAAGTCAGGTCGATATTTTAAATGTTGTGGTATGTGTTAGGTGATGGGCGACTACAGTTCTTTTTGTAAATGTTCACAAAGTGTAAAATTTTTCCATGTTTCTTCCACTTCTTCTGCATCGTAATCCCGATCGTTGTCTAATTGCGCCGTGTATTTTTTTTTTTTTAGCAAAACAAGTTGAACAGATTAATAAAACGGGCATAACGAGGCACACACAAATAATTTCGACGATGCACTAACGCTTTTACATTGGCCGTCGAAAGATGGCGTTGGAAAGTCGTTACAGTGCAAATCACGACGATACGTGCGAACAACTACTTTTACATTGGCCGTCAAGAGATGGCGTTGGAGAGTATTTTTCGCACGTGAACCGAGTGGTACTAAACGTTCGCAGAGCAATTGAAATAATTGAGCACAACGAGGGACAAACAGATGAATTCGTCGAAACGCACAAACGCTTTTACATTGGCCGTCAAGAGGTGGCGTTGGAAAGTCGTTATAGTGCAAAGGACGAGTGAAACGGTACGTGCGAGCGTCGCTCGCGCGTTAACCGAGTGGAATAGGCCTATTGGGGAAACCACTAATAAAAAAAACGCGCCACGTGTCCTACCTCTAAGGTGGTGTGGAAATGGTCACGGGAATTAAACTGAAAATACGCATGTGGTATGAAATTCGAACCAATTGTATAATTTTCCACATCAAAAACTGCTCACACAAATTTTTCCAATATGAAAGTGAATTGGATGTTTTCCATATACTTTCATACATGTAGGTTTTGTAAAAGTAAACCTACTACTACCAAGTAAGTACTAAAGTACTCCATGAAATTAATTTATTACTTTCCACACATTTGGACAATTGTATTCACCATCTTTGGCATTTAATAAGATCATTGTGCAACTGTTGCAGAAAATGTACGACTTGAGGAATATTTTTGACTTTTGTTTCAACTGTAAAAAAAATAATTCTGAAAAATACATATGTATAATATTTTAATAACGTTACTCGCACACTTACTCAAATTGCTAGAAATCAGAACTATTCTATATGCATTCTTTTTATTTTGAAGTGCATTATTGGCATCGTTAAATCTAATGGACGTTTCAATATGTATTCATTCAGAAATACGAACACGAACCTGTAAAAATATATCTAATAATTTGGTTTTGTACGATATTAGTTCACTTACCCATATAAACAGATAGGTGATGTGCAGCAATAAATCAACACGTGTTAGCCTCTAAAATAATTCTAGTGAAATAAAACTAACTGAAGCAAACGTGAACATTGTTACAATTATGTTCAATTAAACGTTAGTTTGTAGACGTAAGTAACCTAAAATACAAGCTTGGTTCTTTCTCCGATACCCTTCGTTAAATATTTTTCACATTTTTCAATTCATTCATGTTAATTTAACAGTTTTTGCGTTGTAAGTGTATCAATCAATTTACTCAGCTGAACAGTCTGGTAATCTTGGCCATGTCCTTTGATTTTTAATGAAATGTTGATAACGTTATGGTGCAACATGTTTGTTCATTACATCAACACGATCCATTTTGTGTCGAGTGTGCAGAAATAATCCAACAAAAATATTAATAATATCTTGTAAGTTTAAGGACCACTCGCATACTTACACTAATTGATAACTTTCTCAACAATTCGTTTTCAATTTAAATTGTTTCATAGACATCAAACATGTAACATATGGCAGGTTACTGACATTAATTCCTCTACTTGAACGTCCTTATTATATTGATTACCTACAATTAAATATAAGTTTTTGTATGTAATCTAAAACAAAATACTTACTTATCATTGTTGTATGTATGTATTTTTTAGGACAATTGAAGTAAAATTATCGTGTTAATGAATAATGGGCATTATTATCGGCAATCGACTTGCAAAATATAGGCGCCATCTGGCAGACCTTTGGGAAGACAATCTAATTACCGTCCTCATTGTAGTTCAGCTACCGTCCGTACGAGGCCGCCAAATATATTTGTGGTGGTTAATGTCAACATAAAAGAATTAATAGAACGTGTGGTTAAAGTAACGACGTTAGTGTGACAGGGATGCACGTCGCGGATCGTCAAAGTAACATGGAATGCTTGCCGCAGAGCGGCTGAGTGACAGAGCGCTCGCCGCGAAGCGGCAGAGTGATACATTACTAAAAGTGGAGTATCAAACATTTCAAAACATTTCCAAACGGTCGCTGCGGAGCGGCCGATTGATATAGACGTTCGCCGCGAAGCGGCAGTGAGACAGGCATGTTTGCGGCGGGGTGGTAGAGTAACAGTGATGCACGTCGCGTAACATGCAAGCTAGCCGCGGAGCGGCAGGATGATAAGAACGCAAGCCTTGGAACAGCAGAATGACGTGCACGTGGTGTTGGTTGGCTGTTGCGCGCCGAAGAGTCTGCGAGACGGCTCAGCGAAGTCCCTTAAAGCGACGAAGTACTTGCCAAAAACTTTGTGCGTTAACACGACGTTGGAGACTGGTATAGATTAAATTAAAATGGTCGTCAAGTAAATTCAAATAATGAAAAATGTATTTAATTTTAAAAGTTGCAAAAATACAAACTGCTAACATGTTTAAACCTATGAAATATTATCGTAACATTTAAATTTAAAAAATTCAAAATTATGAAGAATATTTTAAAATTCGAATTGACCTAGAAATCTTCATTTCTTCCCCGTATAGGTGAATTACATTAGAATTCTTCCCGAAGGAATAATAAAGAAACACAACAATTTAACAATATAAGACTTTAGTTTTATTCATATTAAACGATTTGTTTATACAAAAGCTGTAATGACTATGCTCTATATTTCATTACACCTGTTGTTCAATGCAACAAATGTCTAATAATTCTTATGTCATTCTGTCTTACTGGATGCATTTCTTTTGCAGCCTGTAATTAAAATAATTAAAATTATATTATTGCAATTTATTTGTCACATATTAACAAGTCAAGTCATGCATAAACACATTAATAAACTAATATGTAGGATAATAGTATATTTCAAAATTAAAACACCTGCATTTCAGCATTTGATGGTATTGAATTCAAAGAGAATTTGTTGGTGGTATTTAATATCGATTGTAATTTGTTTACATTTTAAAATAAGTACCTACCCATAAATATGCCTAAATGGGATACGATTTTATTTCTAATAGCTGGACGTAACCTGCTCAACTTTTTCATTGACAATTAATGTGAAATTTTCGTGTTAACGAATAATGGCCATTATTATCGGCAATCTACTTGCAAAATATCGGCGCCATCTGACAGATTTTCATGAAACATTCCCGGTGCACAAACCTTTGGGAAAACAATCTCATTATCGTCGTCATTGTAGTTCAACTACCGTCCGTACGACGCCGCCAAATATATCTGTGGTGGTTAATGTGACATAAAATGTCACCTATTAACACAACGTGTGGTTAAAGTATCGACATTTATATTTAATCATTCCAATTTCGATTTTAACTTCAGCGTTGACTTACGAATTAAACACAAATACTACAAATTAACCTTTATTACATCACCCGCATAATTAATTACACAATCTTTAAACATAAACAATTACACACACAAATAAAACATTTTAAGATTCACTTAACGGTATCCTTTGATTATCATCGCCTCAATCGTACTGAAGCTAAATTCGTAGCCATCTTTCCTCTGTAAATTCAACAGCGTAGTTTTAATTACCCACATTTACTCAAACACGTCGCAAACATCTCTCTACAAAAAAAAAAAAAACAAAAAAAAAAAATTCCTCATCAACAAAAACCACTTAATAATAAGCCCATTTATGAAAACTCTGACCACTTGTTATTATATATACCACCAACGGAGAACATGAGCACCTAGAAGGAGAGGTCCTAGCGACATGCGGTAAATTTTTTTTTTGTAGAATCGTCCGAAAAATTTTATTTTTGGGGGAAATGTTGGCGTAGCCGAGCGCTACACGAAAAGGGGGGGCGCAGCCCCCCCCCGACGAAAAAACCGAAAATTTTAAAATTTTCAAAAAATTTTAACGGCTGGACGGATCGATTTGGTTCTCACACGGTGCGTGGCAAATGCGAAGGGCTACAAGGGGGGGCCCATCCGACCCCGAAAAAAAAAAAAAAAAAAAAATTTTTTTGGTTGGCCGAGATCGGGTGATTTCCGAGAAGTAATTTCAACAGTGGCGTGTTGGGGGGGGGCGAGGGGGGCCACTTTGGGGACCGGTGTTTTGGGGAAAATTGAAGTTTAAAATCGATTTTAAACTCATTTAATGAGCGAAATTTCACGTTCCGACCGTGCATTCTCAATATAGCCGAGGTGGGGCACATTTTGCCGTTGTCAGTTTTTTTCGAAAAATTTTCCAATATGGCGGCCAAAAAAAAAAAGCTTAAAATGCGAGCTAGCGAGTTGTGGGGTAGGGCTCACCAGAGGTACCCAACGGAACGATGGTGGAGGGGGCGGAGCGCATACGACGAGACCATAAAAAAAACCGGTTGCCCCCCCCTACCCCCACTTTTTTCAATTTTGGTCGGTCCTAATTGTGCCGGATTTTTTTTTGGTATCGCGAAGAGACGGCCCCGGACAGATGTAAACACTCCTGGAAGGGCGACATTTGGGGCCCGTCCGTTCTCATTTTGAAAATTTGATTTTCGCGGGGGCACTTAACGTTCAACGACAAGTACGGAACATCAGACCGCGCCAAATTTACGGCGGAAAAGACCTACCCCGTCGGAAATTTAACGCTCTACGCGATGCCGTCGTCGTTTTTCATTTTTCATTTTTTTTTAAATCCAAGATGGCGGCGAAAAAAATGAAAATTTTTTAAAATTGAGTTTTTTTGTCATATTTCCATGGAAACGATATAGATACACACGACGAACGTAAAACCGGCGACCCCCTAATTTTGTTGTCATGGCTACCGTTCGATAAAGTTGAAAAAATCGGACGACCTTGAAACCTTGGCGGATCGATTCGGGCGATTATTTAAAAAATTTTATCTATATGAAATATTTTTCTAAAAAAAAAAAAAAACTTCAAAAAAATAGAAAAAAAAATTTTAAAATTATGAAAAGTGCACGGACCCAAATTTCAAGCCATTTTGAGTCGTTTATCTAAATGAAATTTTTTTGAAAAATCAAAAAAAAATTTTCGAAAATAAAAATAAAAATTTTTTAAATTTTGAAAACTGCAAAAATGCAAATTCCGACCAATTTTGAGACGTTTATTTATATGAAACTTTTTCGAGAAACGAAAAAAAAATTTTCGAAAATTTTTTTTTTTAATTTTTAAAAATTTAAAAAGTGCAAAAATACAAACTCCGTCCCATTTTGAGCCGTTTATTTATATGAAATTTTTTTGAAAAGCGAAAAAAAAGTTTAAAAAAAAAATTAAAATTTTTTTAAAATTTTTAAACATGCAAAAATGCAAACCACCAACAATTTAAAGGTGTTTATTTAGGTGAATTTTTTTCGAAATGGAGAAAAAAAAAAATTTTAACCAAAAAAAAATTTTTAAAAATTTTAAAACTGCAAAAATGAAATCTCCTATCAATTTTAAAAATTTTATTTACATGAAATTTTTTCGTAAAAGAAAAAAAAAATAAAAAAAAATAAAAAAAAATTATTTCAATTTCATAAATCCCAAATTAGAAAACTACACACAAAAATATACCTTTTATCTATGTAAAATGTTTCTGTGAAAATTACAGAAGAGCAATTTTTAAGGCAAGAAAGTTTGTAAAAATTGATAAATTACAAAAAAGTGAAGAATTAAACAGTCTTAAACACTTCCAAACGTTGGCCGCGAAGCGGCAGAGTGACAAGGATGGTCGCCGCGAAGCGGCAAATTGATTGGAATGTTTGCCGCGGAGCGGCAGTGTCAGGGCGCTCGCCGCGAAGCGGCAGAGTAATATTCACGCTTGCCGCGGAGCGGCAAAATGACTGGCGGGACGCTCGCCGCGAAGCGGAAGAGTGATAAATTGCAAAAAAGTGTAGTATCAAACAGCTCAAAACATTTCCAAATGGTCGCCGCGGAGCGGCCGAGGTAGAGTGAAAGGTACGAACATCGCGGAGCGTCAGTGTAAGTAGTGCGCTCGCCGCGAAGCGGCCGAATGACAGGTATGTTTGCCGCCGAGCGGCTGTGTGACAGGGGGCCCTCGCCGCGAAGCGGCAGATTGATACATTGCAAGAAAGTGGAGTATCAAACAGCTCAAAACATTTCCAAACGGTCGCCGCGGGGCGGCCGAGTGACAGGAACGCTCGCCGCGCAGCGGCAGTTGACGGACATGCTTGCCGCGGGGCGGTAGAGTGACACGGACGAGCATTCCGGAGCGTTAGTGTAAGTCAAGATATTAAATCCTTCAATGACGAAATAGAAGAAGTTAATTCGGCCTTTGTTTGGTGTAAGTAGTACGCTCGCCGCGGAATGACAGGCATGCTTGCCGCGGAGCGGCTGTGTGACAGGGCCCCCTCCGGCGGATTGATACATTGCAAAAGTTGCGTACCAAACAGCTCAAAACATTTCCAAACGGTCGCCGCGGAGCGGCCGAGTGACAGGAACGTTCGCCGAGCAGCGGCAGTGAACGGGCATGCTTGCCTCGGGGCGTTAAAGTGACAGGGACGAACATCACGAAGCGTTAGTGTAAGTAGTAGAGCGGCGGAATGACAGGCATGCTTGCCGCAGAGCTGCTGAGTGACAGGGCCCTCGCCGCGAAGCGGCAGATTGATACATTGCAAAAAGTGGAGTATGAAACATTTTAAAGCATTTCCAAACGGTCCCCGTGGAGCAACCGAGTGACAGAGACGTTTGCCGCGAAGCGGCAGTGTGACAGGCATGCTTGCCGGGGGGTGCTAGAGTGATGGGGATGCTCGTCGCGGAGCGTCAGAGTAACAGGGACGCTAGCCGCGAAGCGGCAGGATGATAAGAACGCAAGCTTTGGAGTAGCAGAGTGACGTGCACGTGGTGTTGGAGAGACTGCGAAATGGCCCAGCGAAGCCCCTTGAAAGGACGAAGTATTTGCCAACAACTCTGCCCGTTAACACCACATTGAAGAATGGTATAATTGTGTATTTGTTATAGTGTACCAGAGGCCGTAAAGGTAAGCTCTTTGTAGTCCATATTTTTTTTAATATTTATCTTAATGGTTTATTGTACAAAACCGACCTGTAGCCGAAATTAATTAAAAACAAAACTAATGTTTATTCACATATTTATTTATAATAATAATTTTGACTACAAGTTATTCCATTCAAATTGTAATTTGATTCTTAACTGATATAATAAATCTGTTAAACTTTCAAGTAGACGAGTTACAAAAACCATCGGCTTTTTCTGTTTGAACATTTCTTCGACAACGAAACGGAACTGAACCTGTAAAAACATAACTAATAATTTGGTTATTGTAAAATGACATCTGTTTACTTACACATACGAACAAAGTTTCATTTTAACGATATACCATGTGCAAATGCAGCGGTAAATCAAGACCACGTGTTACAGTCAAATAATCTTCCGTCGAAATAAAACCGTCTGAAGTGAACGTGAACATTTATAATTTTGTTCAACGTCAGTTTGCGGACGTGAGTAACCTAAAATATGATGTTGGTCGTTGTTCCGATACCTTACGTTGAATATTTTTCTCATTTTTCAATACAAGTCATTCAAACGATTTTTGTTAATATTATTTCCGTAGAAGTCAATTTACTCATCTGGACAGTTGGTTAATTTGGTATTATCTTCTAATGAAATTTGTTAAAGTTATCATGAAACATTTCCGGCATTATATGAACACATTCCATTCTGTGTCGAGTGTGCAGAAATAATCCTATAAAAATACGAATAATATATTGCAAGTTTAAGAACCATTTGCATACTTACACAAATTGATAATTTTCTAAACAATTTGTTCTCGATGGATTTTACAATTCTAATTGTTTCAGATATATTGTTTGACGTCAAAACATGTAACAACGTCTGGTAGGTTATTGACGAAATCATCTTGAAATCATCATCTTGAAGTCCTTTTCATATTGATTACCTGCAATTAAATATAAATAAATCGTGGTTAACTTACAAAAATACTTACCATTGTTGTAGGACAACTCAAAACCCGTAAAAGTAGTCCTCCAATAACAATTAATGTTATATTTCCACAGCGTTAAATATATTAACGAATAATGACTATAAATAACCTAAAACAACTGTCAATAAGGAAAAATCCATAAACTGACAAGCTTCACACGTATCCCAGAATCGCCAATAAAAATTAACCAAATTATTAAAGTTCCTAAGTGCATGGATATATTGACTTATATATATATTTTAAATAGTATTTTACAATTATAATCGTTTGCGTTTTATATGGAATATTCATATTATAATTACTTTTCTTTATTATTATTGTTATTTATTTGCAAAATAATTTAATAACGTTATCGCCCAGTTCAAGTTTGCAACTTAAAATTAACAACATAATGTCCCTAAAATTCCAGAATGTGACGAGCAACGTTGTTTAAATGAAGGTTAATACAAAAAGCGTTAGAAATAGTTGTATATGAACTGCAATAGAAATGTGATTTTTCAATTCACACTGCTTTTAATTTATATTATTGATTTTTTTTGTTCAACTTAGGGATATTTGTGAACGAAATTTGGGGAATTTGCATTTGGCTCTATTTCGTTTTCAAACCGTCATTTATTGTTTCAATTGCGACTAATAAACGGTATGCCTCTTGAGTATAATATTAAAGCACTGTTACTTTAATTAAATCTGTACATTTGGTATTTGCGCTTTTCCTTAATCAAATGCTTCTTTCTCAATAATTTTGACTACTGTTACAAAAAAACGTCATGACTATCTTCCTCGGCGACAGCATATTGCGAAATATGCGAAGTGACTGTTACGCTGAGCGAACCTGCAGGAATAAAGATGGAAAATTTGCGATAGGAATGTGTGTTGGCGGTCAAACTGTGGGACAGTTGATTAAGCGTGTGAAACGAGCTCGATCTACCGGATGCACGTTTCAAGGCGACGGCAATGTTGTGTGTCTGATAGGCACGAATGACATTCTGAAAAATCGAAGCCTACCCGACATCATCAGGGATTTCAGGTGGTTAAGGAGAGAGTTGCGAGCTGAAAATGTCCCTTTTTGCACGTTGCCACCTATACCCAAGCTTGACAGTAGGGGTCGTGACAAGTTGACCGAGGTGAACAGCTTCATCGTCGATAACCTGCCCAATGTTGTGGACTTGAATGCGGCCTTCAGAGGAATCACAAAAGGGTCATTGTTTAAGAAACATGGATTGCATCCTAACAGGAAGGGGTCGATGCTTATCCGTGACGCAATCAAAAAACAAGCAGAAATACCGTAGTGAAGTATGACATACATATTATTTACATATTATATCCATCAGTAACAAAGATCAAAAAAAAAGCTACGGTATTTCTGTTTGTTTTTTGATTAATCCATATGAACAGAAAATAATTTGCAAATATGCTATATTTTTTATTAAATTATAAAGATATAGTAGAAAATGAATTTGCACAATTTTAACTACTTTAATGAACATTTTGATTCTCTTTTAAAGGTATGGAGTATTTTGTGATTAATTTTATTGTTGTGATGTATGTAACTCGAATTGATCTAGAAATTTCCATTTTTGCCTGAAGAGGGGATAAAATGTTCAAATTCATCCCGTAGGGATGAAGGACTTTGAAGTGTTTATGAAGATTTGATATCTAACCAAAATATGTGTCACAAAACTTTGTTGAATTTAATAACACAGAAATACAACAATTTAACAACACAACAGTTTAATTTTATTCATTTTAAATGATTTGTTTATACAGAAGCTATGATAATTATGCATCCATGTTACATTACACCTGTTATTCAATGCAACAGCAACAAATGTCTAAGAATTTTTGTGTTATTCTGTCTTCTTCGATGCATTTCTTTTTTAAATGCAACAGTTTGAAGTCGATCGTGTTTCATCTTCAATTCCTTTTGTAGCCTGTAATTAAAATAATAATTTAGAATTATATTATCTTAATTTATTGGAGATGTTTTAACTAATCGAGTCATGCATTAAAACATTAATAAAGGAATATGTATGGCAATAGTCCATTTAAATTCAAAGAGAATTTGTTGGTGGTATTTAATATCCATTGTAACTTATGTTTACATTTTAATGTAGGAACTTACCAATGCATATGTCTAAATGGGATGCGTTTTAGCTTCTTGTAGCTGGAAGTGACACGTTTACTTTTTCCATGGATTTGAAGTCCACAATGTAATGGATGGTATCATGAGAATTGTCACAAAGTGAACGTTTGTTTGATATACCTGTAAAATGTAAATTAATTAATTAGTTAAATTATGTAAGCCATTTATATTGGAATGTGATTGGTAATTGTTGTCAATAAAATTGTATTCCACTCCAAATTTATCTATCGACATAAAACTATCTGAAGCGAACATAAATATTGTAATGACGATGTTCAGGTACATGTCACTTTATGAACATGGCGTGAAATACAATTCAGTTAACAAACGTATAACCATGTTTCTTTCCTCATTTCCAAAAACTCACACAAATTCATCCGATACGAATGCGAGTTTGATGTTTTCCATATATTTCAATACATGTTGATTATGTGAAAGGTTTACGGGTACATTTTCTTGTCATGTATTCGATGAAATCAATTTGTTACTTTCCATACGTATGCGTAACTGTATTTAGAATCCTTGGCATTTAGTAAGATATATGTTCAACTATCGCAGAAAATCAACGACGTAAGGATATATTCTTGACTTTTGCTTCAACTGTACAACAACAAACCTGAAAAATACAAATGTATACTATTTCAATAACGTTAAGATCTACTCGCATACTTACTCAATTGGTAGTTTTCAAAACAATTCAATAGGCATTCCTTTTATTTTGAAGTGCATTATTGTCATCGTTAAATCTAATGGGCGTTCCAATATGTGTTTATTCTGAAATGCATTTGTAATCACAGAAGCCAGCAATTCGTAAATTCCGTACCATATCATTGTTTCTACACGATTGCATCTCTTGAGCGTAAATATAGTGGCGATTATTTGTAACTTAACCCAACCAACGTTCACCAACCAGTACTACGGCAATGAAAATCAATCAATGAGTACGATATGTACATATTTTTCTTATAGATTTATGTTAATATCACTTATTAACAACATTAATATCGATAAACGATTTGCAATATATCTCCGCCATCTGTCGGATTTTCATATAACGTGACCGGTGCACGAACCTTTGGGAAAATGATTTCATTACCGTCGATCTTTGTAGTTTAGTTAGCGTCCGTAAGAGGGCGCCAAATATATTTGTGGTGGTTAATGTACACATAAAACATGACGTTTTAATATAACGTGTGGCTAATGTAGACGACTTTAACATTTAATCATTTCATTGAGATTTTAACTTGAGCGTTCACTTACGAATGAAACACAAACACCACAAACTAAACTTTATTGTGTCACAACACCGGTGTAATTAATTACACAATATTTACTTACCAATGTTTAAACATAAACATTATGCATATAAACACAATATTTTTGGACCCATTTTAAAGAATTATTTTAAATTGCGTTTAGTTCTACGCGAAACGCACAGAGAAAGTTTAATTTTGCGATATATTTGTACTTGCAATTTATACAATTAGTATTCGACATGTTTTAGAATGAAAAAATTTTTAATTTTAATCTGCATAAATGACTGTTCTTTTTTAATCTATAGAATTTAAACAAAATTCTTTGTTTGTATAGCTGTCTACCGAAAGGGCATTCGCAAAAAAATTATTAAAAATTTAATTAAAAACAACGAATATTTGTAAAAACACTTAATGTTTATTCTTACATTCATTTATAACAATTTTTTCCATTTAAATTGTAATTTGATCGTTGTCTCAAATAATTAATTAGTTAAATTTTGAAATGGGTGTCATGGTCTGTTGAATCAACATAATTTATTATCACGAGCGGCTTTTTCTGTTTGAATATTTCTCCAACAACAGAAAAGAGAACCTGTAAAAAGCATAAGTGATCATGTGTTATTGTAAAATGACATTTGCTCACTTACACATATAAAAGGATATATTTCATGACAATTCATCATCAATGCACACTAAGTGATATGCTATTTCCATCGATAAATCTAGAGCGTGTGTTAGTTTCAAAAATTCTTGCATCGAAATGAAACCTTCTGAGGTAAACGTGAACCTTGTGATAATGAAACGCTCAATTAAATTTTAGTTTGTGGAATGTTATTTACTGAACACACTATGTTAATAATTGATCTACACAAACTCTTCCATTGCATCGTTCAATTAATGTTTTCCATATACTTCAATACATGTTGGTAATGTGAATTTTTCATTTATGTACTCGATGAAATCAATTTATTACTTTTCACATATTTGGCTAACCGTATACACAATCCTTGCCATTTAGTAAGAGCTTGGTGTAAATGTTGTCGATAATGTACAACATAAATTCACGTTCTTGCTTCTTGCCTCAATAGTACAAAAATAATCCTGAAAAAATACAAATGTATAACATCTTAATAATTTCAACATCTACTCACGTACTTATTTGAATTGGTAGTTTTTGGAACAATTCATTATGCATTATTTTTACTGTGATGGGCATCGCTGTTGTGAATCTATTGGGTTTCCAATATGAAATCTTTCGGAAGATAGCAATTTGTGACTTTCACCTACCAAATACCCTACTACTGTTCACATAAAATTGCATCTCTCGAGAGCAAATATAGTGGTGATTATCTGCAATTTAATCTCAGTTTAGGAACTTAACTTGAAATACACATTAGCTATTGTTGTTTGCGAAATTTCGAAACTGTGATCTCTCTCGAAAATTCATGGCAAATCTGAAACGATACGGAACATCTAAACAAGTAAACATGTTCTGAACAAATCAAAAGGATATGATGTCTTGGATTATAGAAATACAAGATCAATAAAATCAATAAAGTAATTAAATATGTACTTTAAAAGTGCACATATTTTTTTTCATAAATTAATTTTAGGAAAGTTACCTTACAATAATTTAATACAAATGATGAACTGATGTTAATCATTTCGTAATTATTTTCTTTTAATTAATTATGAGTTAAAACATTGAGAGAATTTTGACAATTGTCTCTTGAAACTGATATGTGTGAATTGCATTATGTGAGGCAATTTTTCTAAAATTTCAACACCTTAATGGTTGGTATTTATTTTACAAATATATATGTCGATTACTCTTTACCATTAAAAAAAAAAAACAATTTTTGCATCCAACAGTCCATTAAAAAATCTTTCAATTTTCAAACAACGGTCGAAAAAGTTCCATTTTGTGACATAGTGGCAATATCGTTAATCGTAGTTGCAATTTTTTAAGTTCAGTGATCGATATTTGCATTTTAAAATGACTATAAATAAATTAAAATAATTTTAACCTGTACGAATGTCAAAATGACAGTTATGACGTGGCCTTTTCCTATTGGTCGTTTCGAATGGGAGACGTTAATGCCGACGTGGATAGGCCGATCAACGTTAAATCGTCTTTGGACGTCGAGCAGTGCGGAAGTATCTGTTTGTTACTTGGCTACCGAAAGTAGTGCGTTTGTAAAAATTTCTATCACGCCATTTCGAAAATTGTGTTAGTGTTAGTGCAAGTTAATTGTCGATTGTCGGCTGCTTTAAGGTAATGTAAATTTTCATTTCATCTTTAGTTTAATAGTTCATTTAAGAAATGGCCCTCTTATCTCGCAAGATGCGTCCAGTAATAATTTATTATTTATTTTGCAAAAAATATGAACAGTCATCCAGTGCACAATTAAGTGAAAATTGTCATAAAAAAAAACAATTGCCTTTTTTCAAATATTATTTCCATAATCCATAATTCAAAAATTCAAAACTTTATTTCATTTCATTCTGGTCAAGTGTTAAAATTGTAGTTTATTATCGACCGAAACAATACCAGTCATCTTCTTTTAAATAAATTACTTGCAATAAATAATATTTCACAAAATATAAACATTAAGAGTAATTGATGGCACCGATCACTCGAAGGACGTTGTTAGATATACACTACGTTTGCATAGTGATACTCAATTTGTAATGTTTAGAAAGAAAACTTGATGTTTATTGCAACAAATTGTCATCAATAATCGGTAGTATCTCCTGTTCATATTTTAATTAGAAATGAATCCCTAAAGATATGGCCAATCTGTCTTTAACTGTAAAAACCATATTTATGTCTTTATTATTGTGAAGTAGGGGCCACAAAGCCACGTTATTTGCGCAGAAACATGTCGATTAAAGTTTCTATTCGTTAATATATATGGTGTTTAATGGTAACTGCTGGATTGTAAAAAATCAAACCATAGCTGAAATGTATAAGTTAATTAAAAACAAAAGAAATGTTTGTAAAAACATGTAATGTTTATTTTCAAATTTATTTATAATAATAATGATGATTATAATGTATTCCATTCAATGTATAATTTGATCGTTGGCCCAAATAATTAATTAATTAAATTTACAAATAGTGATTGAGTTATAAATGTTTTGTTTGACATAAAATTTTACAACGGTATGTGGTCTGTTGAACATTTCTTCAACAACGAAACGAAATTGGTTATTGCAAAATGATATTTGTTCACTCACACACGAATTAAGTTTCACGACGATACATTTTGATGGTTGTGTCATGTACAACGGTAAATAAAGAGCATGTGTTGCACACAAATAATCTTCCATCGGAATAAAACCGTCCGAAGCGATCATTTATAATTATGTTCAACGTTAGTTTGTGAACGTGAGTAATTTAAAATATGTTGCTTATTGTTCCGATAGCCTTCTTAGGGTATTTTTCACATTTTTCAATACATTTACGTTGTTCAAACGATTTTTGTGAACCTTATTTTTAGCATATCCTGTAGGAATCGATTTACTCATCCGGAGAGT
Source organism: Geotrupes spiniger (assembly GCA_959613385.1). Taxonomy (NCBI): domain Eukaryota; kingdom Metazoa; phylum Arthropoda; class Insecta; order Coleoptera; family Geotrupidae; genus Geotrupes; species Geotrupes spiniger. Next base: position 35,506,959 of record OY390737.1, read on the forward strand.
AGGTAAATTTGGGGGTAGCCAAATTTGGTAACGACCTCCTAATAAAAGTTGATACAGTTATTGGAAAATATGTCCTTCCAATGTACGAACATGTGCAATTCTGTGTCGAGTGTGCAGTAATAATCCTATAAAAATACGAATAATATTTTGCACGTTTAACAACCGCTCACATACTTACACAAATTGATAATTTTTTAAACAGTTTGTTCTCGATGGATTTTTTAATTTAAATTGTTTCAAATACATTGTTTGACATCGAAACATGTGTAACAACATCTGGCAGGTCACTGACATAAAATCCACTTCTTGAACGTCCTTTTTATATCGATTACCTACAACAAATAAATTTTTGTGGTTAACCTAACAAAAATACTTACTTACAATTGTTGTAGTACAACAATTACCGTAGACGGTAGTCTTTCAATAACAATTAATGTTAAATTTCAACAATGTTAAATATAACGTGCGTTCAAGAAAAATCTTAATTTAGGAGGGCTCTGAAATTCAATTGATGTTTAAAGTACGTTAGCCACAACCAAAATGTCAATAAAAATGGTTATCACAACAGAGCAGAAAGCAAAATTATTGGAATGCTATTTTCGAACAGGGCAAAAAGTTGATGGTGTTTGGCATTATTCCATACCTGAGAGCTTTACAGATTTCCATGAAGAATATATAATGTGTTTTTTGAGGTTAGAACCTCATCTGTCAACACTGACATTATTGTAGTTTCTTTTGGTTGTGGTTAAAGTATCTTTAAACACCAATTGATTTTCACAGCCCTCCTAAATTAGGATTTTTCTTGAACGCACGTTATTAACGAACAATGATTATAATTTATCAAAAACAATTGCCAGTAAAGTGAAGTCGTAAATTGACAAGTTTCCCATGTATTCCAGGGTCACCAATAAAAGTTAACCAATGAATTAAAATCCCCTGAGTGCATGGATATTTTTATTAAATGGCGCATTTCACGCTGATATTCTTTTACAACTGTTTACAAAAAAAAAACCACAACTGGATAATACCCAAGTATCGAATTATTACATAATTATAATTCATATAATCATAAAAAAGAAAATGTAACGTAATCGCGTTAAACGTCTATAAGATCGTTGATGTGCGTTCCACAATGAATTTTACATATAAATGTAAAATTATATAAACAATGATTAAAAATAAATAAATGAATAAATATTTTGATGTTTCGTATAGAACATTCACATTGGAATTACTCTTTATTCAAATAACTGATTTGTTAGACATTTTTACGTTAATCAAATTTATGAGAACTTTAAAACATTTACAATACATTTTAAAATTCAATTTTGCAACTTCAGTAACTGTGATTCATTTTGTTTTCTTAATGCAATATTTTTTTTTTTACAATTACGAACCAAAAATTTTCATGTTCGATGCGCCATTCATTAATACGTTTTATTGAAAAATTTGATGTTTTCAATAAATATGATTTTTTTGCAGTTTGAACAATTTCGTATTAACGAAACGATTCACACCAAGGCGCAGATAATCTTTTATTAACGTCTTAATATTAACCAAGTTAAGAAATGGCACGTAGAAATAGAAGAAACGAAGAGGGCAATGTGCCCAATGTCACCGATGCGTTAGAGGTAAGTATAATTAGATTAAGCGACGCCGTTTTAGAAGCATACGACAGGGATCGGGTATTGATCGTGCGATTGAAAAGACTGAGCGACTTGTCGGGATGCGCAACGCCGATTGTAAAGCTACGACGAATTGACGAATCTACGGTGGCACAATCGCCCACGCAAGCGTCAATTACTCCCGTTGCAGATCGAAACGAACCTTCTCCGGCCGCTCCACAACCGATCGAAGAACCGGTTTTTCGAATACCTGCCGTACCACCACCGAGAAGACGCCACGCCGTTGTACCACATAGGGTTACGTATCAAGTAGCCGGTCTATTATCGAACGATACTGCGGAAGATGTGGAACGGTATCACATCGGCGAATTTGTTCCGAGATGTCGTTACTGCTCGGCAAAGTTCTTTACGCGTGAACATCGATCGAGAACGGGCGATTACAACATGTGCTGCAAGTTCGGCAAAATCATGTTGCCACCTTTAGGGGCGTGCCCTAACGAATTGAGACGATTGTTGACCGCAGATAATAGAAGAGCCAACGAATATCGGAACAACATCAGAGTGGCGAACAGTAATTTCGCGATGGCCATAATTAAGGCCAAGATACCGGAACACGTCAATGCAGCACGAGGAGCGTGGTGCTTTACGGTTTGTGGTCAAATGTACCACATGTTGGACGCGTTGCCCGTTACTCTGGACAATACTAGTGACTTGGAAAGAAGTCAGTTGTATTTTGTCGAAGCAGATCGGGCCATCGACAGGCGTTCGACGATGCTGCAGGGTCGATTGTCAGACGACACGATAGCGACGTTGGAAAACATGTTGCGCAGAGTGAACCGTTGGGTGCAGTCGTACGCGAGCATCGGAGAGGAATTGCGCGAGAGTGGGGCAACGCTTACAAACGTGGTACTGGCGTTTAAAGAGAACATGCGCGCCGATCTTAGGACATACAATCTGCCGGAATCGCGAAATGAAGTGGCCGCGATATTTCGCGGAGTAGATCCGCCGTTCAACGTAGAATTGAGATTGTATCCGCGAGATAGGAGGCAATCGAACAGCATAAAGAATTTGAATCGATTGGCCGATCCGTTCGTTTATCCGTTGATGTTTCCGCGTGGTGAGTACGGATACGACAACTCCTTACGACACACGGGTGTCAACGCGAATAAAATAGTCACGTTTCTGGAATTTTATTCTTTTCGGTTACAAGTGCGCAATGATTTCTCAATCATTCGCAATTCGGGCAAACTTTTTCAACAGTATATAGTCGACGCGTACATTAAAATCGAGGCAAATAGGTTGTGGTATCTGCGAACTCACCAGCAAGAACTGCGAACGGAAAACTACGCGGGATTAGCGCGATATCTCGAAGAAAGGGCGCGCGAACGGCAGGCACGCGTGGGTAAATTGACACTACTGCCGGCTGCTTACATCGGTTCACCGCGGCACAAAAACCGCATGTATTTAGATGCGATGGCAATATTTGCGCGGCACGGAATGCCCGATTTGTTAATAACTTTTACATGCAATCCGCGCTGGCCCGAAATAACGGATAATTTAGAGTTTCGTCAAAAGCGAGAACACCGTCCCGATCTAATAAGTAGAGTTTTCAACGTAAAATTGAGAGAATTCATAGACGACGTTGCAAACAAACAGCTCTACGGAGTGATTACGAATTACATGTACGTCATTGAATTTCAAAAAAGAGGATTACCGCACGCGCATATATTAGTGACGCTCGTAAACGACGATAAAATCACGGATCCGGATTCGTGCGACAAAATTATACGGGCGACCATACCGGACGCAGAAACAGAACCCCTGCTTCACGCCATAGTTACCGAACATTATGTACACAAGCCCTGCGGACAGGAAAATCCACTCGCGTCGTGCATGAAAGACGGAAAGTGTTCGAAACACTATCCGAAAAATTTCGCCGAAAATACCACGTTGGAAAATAACGCGGTAAATGTTCGCGGTCGTCACGTCTATCGTAGACCGAACGACGGGAGAGGTTTTTTAATGGGCAACACTCTGATCGACAATCGTCGGATTGTACCGTACAATCCGTACGCGGCTGTAAAATACGATTGTCACATCAATTTTGAAATGTGCCTGTCTCTGTTACCCGTGAAATATCTGTACAAGTACATACACAAGGGGCCGGATTGCGTCACGGTGCAAGCCCAAGGAGAAACCGATGTCGAGATTGACGGCGTAGCGGGAGAAAACAACGTTCAAAACGACGACGTACGTGAAAGAGTATTAGATTGGGACGAGATAAAAACGTATCTCGATTGCAGATACGTTAGTTCCATCGAGGCCGCGTGGAGAATTTTCGAATTCCCAATGCACGGTCGATCCCATTCGGTATTGACGTTGACCGTGCATTTGCCCGGGGAACAGGCGGTGCGGTTCAGGGAAAACGAGGACATCGAAAATGTGCTCGAGGGTAGGGGCGCGAAAAATTCAACGTTAATGGGGTGGTTCGATTTAAACGCGAGAAACGAATCGGCTCGGAGATACAAATACGTTCAAATGCCGGAACATTATACTTGGGAAGACAGAGCCGCCGAATGGAAACCAAGGAGACAGATTTCCAAGCAAATCGGGTGTTTGGCCGAAGTGTCGCCGCAGAACGTGAATTTGTTTCACTTGCGAATGTTGCTCGTGAATAGACCGGGAGCTCGGTCATTTGAAGATTTGCGCACCGTCAACGGCGTCGTTTGTGACACTTTTGTGGAAGCTTGCCGAATGCTAAACCTGTTGGAAAACGTAGACGAATACGATCGATGTATGCTCGAAGTTGCGACCTACAAACATCCTAGTCGTCTGCGAAAATTCTTCGCTCTTATATGCACTACCGCCACTGAGCAAGTTTTACCGCGAATGCACACACTGTGGGAAACATATAAGAGAAGCATGATGGAGGATTTTCTTAGAGCAGGGATGGCGGAACGGCAAGCCGAATCATCCGCGTTACTCAGAATCTCGGTGACACTTCGTGACAACGGTTCTTTGACTTTGCGTTCGTTGGGTCTTCCGGAAGTAGATGAACATCTCTTGAACATGTATCTCGACGATCGTTTCGATGAATACGTTCCGTTGGAAGGGGACGACGTAAACGCGGCGGCGGAAATAGATCGCGATATTGAAAATTTGAACGCGGATCAAAGGTCTTTTTACGACGCGGTTGTTAACGCGATATACGGTGCGGAAACCGGACGGAAAGTTTTTTATTTGGACGGAGCCGCCGGAACGGGCAAAACTTTTGTTTATAACGTGTTGTTAAATGCCATCGCGGCGAGGGGAGATACGACGATCGCGGTAGCGTGGACGGGCATAGCGGCGGCGCTTTTGAAAAACGGCAGAACTGTACACAATGTGTTTAGACTTCCGTTGTGGATACAGGAAGAATCTGCTGTCGGCTATCCCATTCAAGATGACAGGTCAAGAATCATAGCGGCGAGCAAGCTGATCTTGTGGGACGAAGCTCCGATGGCGCCGAAGATGGCGTTACACGCCATCGATCGCTATCTGAGAGATTTGATGATGCAACCGACCCAGTTGATGGGCGGTAAAGTCGTGGTTCTCGGAGGCGATTTCAGACAAGTGCTGCCGGTAATTCCGCGAGCTCACAGAACGTCGATAATAGCAGCGTCTATTATAACGAGCGATTTGTGGCAGTTGATGGACCATCGGAGTTTAAGCATAAACATGCGCGCCGAAGAACAAGAACAGCTGTTCTCGGATTGGCTGTTGGAGTTGGGAAGCGGGAATGTAGCTCATGTTTGCGTCAAGAATGGCCCGGTAGATTTAATACGGATACCGCAGGACATGTTGGTCGCCGACGTGGAAAGTTTATTGAGGGAAACATTCGGTGACGATTGCGCTGCCGACGAAGCGGCGCACAGGGTAATCGTTTGCCCGACAAACGCGGCCGTGAACATGATAAACGAACGCGTCCTGGAAAATGTACACGGAGAGGTGAGGATTTTCCTAAGTCGCGACGAGTTCGAAAACGATCCGGAAAGCGACTTCTTCGCGCCGTTAGAACTCTTAAATTCGGTGAACGTGCCATCATTGCCGCCACACGAATTAATATTAAAGAACGGTTGCGTCGTAATATTACTTCGAAATTTAGATGTGGCGGCCGGACTTTGCAACGGAACCAGGTTCAGGGTGGTCGCGATGAGCGACATAGTTTTGCAGGTCCAACATCTCGCGGAAGAACGTCGAGGAGAGATCGTGTACATACCGAGAATAAAAATGCAGGCGCATGGAGGTATTCTTCCCAAACCCATGACGCGACTGCAATTTCCGGTGAAACTCGCGTTCGCGATGACCATTAATAAGGCACAGGGACAAACTTTCGATAAAATCGGTATTTATTTGAACGAACCGTGCTTCGCGCACGGCCAGTTATACGTCGCGTTTTCTCGCGTCCGAACGTTCGCGGACGTCAAAGTATTTATCATAGATACGCAGAAGCAGGGAAAATTTTCTTATCGAGACGGTCGGAAAATGACGCGGAACGTCGTGTACGATACGGTCGTAAATCGTGAGCGATTGCCAATAAACACCGACGCAATCTCGAGAACGCACACTGTCAACGTCGATAACGTTCAGGTGCCCAGACACGTGAGTCAAGAAGCGCGCGATTCGAACGAAATTACAGGTCAACACGTGACCGGCTCCGTCGGAAACGATGAAAACGTGCATAGACGCGACAAAGGAAAAAGTCTCAAGAGAGACCGGGACCGTGACCTTATAAATATAGACGGGCAAATGTACGTGTTGGACAGTGACGAATATATCGATGCAAAAAAAGAAAAAGAAGCGAGAGAAAATCGCGAAAAAGCGATAAAAGAATTATTAAAAAACGTGTCCAAAGGTGAAATCGCGGGAACATCGGGAGCCGTAATAAAAAAAATGCGCGATGACTCACGTCTCTATTTATACGAAAGTGAACGAATCCTGTATTTTGTGCTGTCGTTAAATTTACATCGTGCATTTTCTTTTCCACTCGCATTATCGCATTGCAGGTAGACAGCTATTCGTTTCTCGTACTTTTTATTTTTTTTTAAAACTTATTATTGTAACTAGTAAAATTTTAAACATTCACGAAACAAATTTTGAACTTGGAACAAAACGTTAAATATAATAAATTAAATTAAATATAAAAAGTGTAATAATATATTTAGTCGGACTCAAATTAAAAATTTTACAATTACGGGAAACGAATGTCTAATAAATAATACGAGTGGGAAAGGAATGGCACGGTGCAAAATTAACGACAACCAAAAACATATCTGATAATCTGACGTACAGGTTTGTGTCGTTCAGGTTAGTCTCGAAAAGAAAATTTTCCCACGTAAATAAAACATTTGCAGTGATCCGCGCACTGCACTCGGTTATATTTAGATATATTTCGCGAACGCGGCATCGTTTCGTAAATACGTTCGTATAGGTTAGATATATCCAACAGCCTCGGCAAGAGTCCCCGCTACTGTGATCGCGTCCGGGGAAATTTATCGTTCGTTGTTATAACTGTAAAGAATTTTTCCAAGTCGTGTAAAATTTCGTTATTTTTAATTAATATAAGGTTCATCAGTTCGGGAGTTAGAGCGCGCGCACACACACACACAACACAATAGAAAAGCAATGAAGGTTCGTTAAGTTTGATCTGCAACGGCACAGAAGGAATTTTAACAATGAAGTAGAAAGACGAAAGATATTCATTTTCTCGTTTGAAACTGTTGGTGTTTTTCGTTATTTCCAGGAGTTTCTTTATTATGTTTAAATTGTAGCATTTTGAAGTCAGGTCGATATTTTAAATGTTGTGGTATGTGTTAGGTGATGGGCGACTACAGTTCTTTTTGTAAATGTTCACAAAGTGTAAAATTTTTCCATGTTTCTTCCACTTCTTCTGCATCGTAATCCCGATCGTTGTCTAATTGCGCCGTGTATTTTTTTTTTTTTAGCAAAACAAGTTGAACAGATTAATAAAACGGGCATAACGAGGCACACACAAATAATTTCGACGATGCACTAACGCTTTTACATTGGCCGTCGAAAGATGGCGTTGGAAAGTCGTTACAGTGCAAATCACGACGATACGTGCGAACAACTACTTTTACATTGGCCGTCAAGAGATGGCGTTGGAGAGTATTTTTCGCACGTGAACCGAGTGGTACTAAACGTTCGCAGAGCAATTGAAATAATTGAGCACAACGAGGGACAAACAGATGAATTCGTCGAAACGCACAAACGCTTTTACATTGGCCGTCAAGAGGTGGCGTTGGAAAGTCGTTATAGTGCAAAGGACGAGTGAAACGGTACGTGCGAGCGTCGCTCGCGCGTTAACCGAGTGGAATAGGCCTATTGGGGAAACCACTAATAAAAAAAACGCGCCACGTGTCCTACCTCTAAGGTGGTGTGGAAATGGTCACGGGAATTAAACTGAAAATACGCATGTGGTATGAAATTCGAACCAATTGTATAATTTTCCACATCAAAAACTGCTCACACAAATTTTTCCAATATGAAAGTGAATTGGATGTTTTCCATATACTTTCATACATGTAGGTTTTGTAAAAGTAAACCTACTACTACCAAGTAAGTACTAAAGTACTCCATGAAATTAATTTATTACTTTCCACACATTTGGACAATTGTATTCACCATCTTTGGCATTTAATAAGATCATTGTGCAACTGTTGCAGAAAATGTACGACTTGAGGAATATTTTTGACTTTTGTTTCAACTGTAAAAAAAATAATTCTGAAAAATACATATGTATAATATTTTAATAACGTTACTCGCACACTTACTCAAATTGCTAGAAATCAGAACTATTCTATATGCATTCTTTTTATTTTGAAGTGCATTATTGGCATCGTTAAATCTAATGGACGTTTCAATATGTATTCATTCAGAAATACGAACACGAACCTGTAAAAATATATCTAATAATTTGGTTTTGTACGATATTAGTTCACTTACCCATATAAACAGATAGGTGATGTGCAGCAATAAATCAACACGTGTTAGCCTCTAAAATAATTCTAGTGAAATAAAACTAACTGAAGCAAACGTGAACATTGTTACAATTATGTTCAATTAAACGTTAGTTTGTAGACGTAAGTAACCTAAAATACAAGCTTGGTTCTTTCTCCGATACCCTTCGTTAAATATTTTTCACATTTTTCAATTCATTCATGTTAATTTAACAGTTTTTGCGTTGTAAGTGTATCAATCAATTTACTCAGCTGAACAGTCTGGTAATCTTGGCCATGTCCTTTGATTTTTAATGAAATGTTGATAACGTTATGGTGCAACATGTTTGTTCATTACATCAACACGATCCATTTTGTGTCGAGTGTGCAGAAATAATCCAACAAAAATATTAATAATATCTTGTAAGTTTAAGGACCACTCGCATACTTACACTAATTGATAACTTTCTCAACAATTCGTTTTCAATTTAAATTGTTTCATAGACATCAAACATGTAACATATGGCAGGTTACTGACATTAATTCCTCTACTTGAACGTCCTTATTATATTGATTACCTACAATTAAATATAAGTTTTTGTATGTAATCTAAAACAAAATACTTACTTATCATTGTTGTATGTATGTATTTTTTAGGACAATTGAAGTAAAATTATCGTGTTAATGAATAATGGGCATTATTATCGGCAATCGACTTGCAAAATATAGGCGCCATCTGGCAGACCTTTGGGAAGACAATCTAATTACCGTCCTCATTGTAGTTCAGCTACCGTCCGTACGAGGCCGCCAAATATATTTGTGGTGGTTAATGTCAACATAAAAGAATTAATAGAACGTGTGGTTAAAGTAACGACGTTAGTGTGACAGGGATGCACGTCGCGGATCGTCAAAGTAACATGGAATGCTTGCCGCAGAGCGGCTGAGTGACAGAGCGCTCGCCGCGAAGCGGCAGAGTGATACATTACTAAAAGTGGAGTATCAAACATTTCAAAACATTTCCAAACGGTCGCTGCGGAGCGGCCGATTGATATAGACGTTCGCCGCGAAGCGGCAGTGAGACAGGCATGTTTGCGGCGGGGTGGTAGAGTAACAGTGATGCACGTCGCGTAACATGCAAGCTAGCCGCGGAGCGGCAGGATGATAAGAACGCAAGCCTTGGAACAGCAGAATGACGTGCACGTGGTGTTGGTTGGCTGTTGCGCGCCGAAGAGTCTGCGAGACGGCTCAGCGAAGTCCCTTAAAGCGACGAAGTACTTGCCAAAAACTTTGTGCGTTAACACGACGTTGGAGACTGGTATAGATTAAATTAAAATGGTCGTCAAGTAAATTCAAATAATGAAAAATGTATTTAATTTTAAAAGTTGCAAAAATACAAACTGCTAACATGTTTAAACCTATGAAATATTATCGTAACATTTAAATTTAAAAAATTCAAAATTATGAAGAATATTTTAAAATTCGAATTGACCTAGAAATCTTCATTTCTTCCCCGTATAGGTGAATTACATTAGAATTCTTCCCGAAGGAATAATAAAGAAACACAACAATTTAACAATATAAGACTTTAGTTTTATTCATATTAAACGATTTGTTTATACAAAAGCTGTAATGACTATGCTCTATATTTCATTACACCTGTTGTTCAATGCAACAAATGTCTAATAATTCTTATGTCATTCTGTCTTACTGGATGCATTTCTTTTGCAGCCTGTAATTAAAATAATTAAAATTATATTATTGCAATTTATTTGTCACATATTAACAAGTCAAGTCATGCATAAACACATTAATAAACTAATATGTAGGATAATAGTATATTTCAAAATTAAAACACCTGCATTTCAGCATTTGATGGTATTGAATTCAAAGAGAATTTGTTGGTGGTATTTAATATCGATTGTAATTTGTTTACATTTTAAAATAAGTACCTACCCATAAATATGCCTAAATGGGATACGATTTTATTTCTAATAGCTGGACGTAACCTGCTCAACTTTTTCATTGACAATTAATGTGAAATTTTCGTGTTAACGAATAATGGCCATTATTATCGGCAATCTACTTGCAAAATATCGGCGCCATCTGACAGATTTTCATGAAACATTCCCGGTGCACAAACCTTTGGGAAAACAATCTCATTATCGTCGTCATTGTAGTTCAACTACCGTCCGTACGACGCCGCCAAATATATCTGTGGTGGTTAATGTGACATAAAATGTCACCTATTAACACAACGTGTGGTTAAAGTATCGACATTTATATTTAATCATTCCAATTTCGATTTTAACTTCAGCGTTGACTTACGAATTAAACACAAATACTACAAATTAACCTTTATTACATCACCCGCATAATTAATTACACAATCTTTAAACATAAACAATTACACACACAAATAAAACATTTTAAGATTCACTTAACGGTATCCTTTGATTATCATCGCCTCAATCGTACTGAAGCTAAATTCGTAGCCATCTTTCCTCTGTAAATTCAACAGCGTAGTTTTAATTACCCACATTTACTCAAACACGTCGCAAACATCTCTCTACAAAAAAAAAAAAAACAAAAAAAAAAAATTCCTCATCAACAAAAACCACTTAATAATAAGCCCATTTATGAAAACTCTGACCACTTGTTATTATATATACCACCAACGGAGAACATGAGCACCTAGAAGGAGAGGTCCTAGCGACATGCGGTAAATTTTTTTTTTGTAGAATCGTCCGAAAAATTTTATTTTTGGGGGAAATGTTGGCGTAGCCGAGCGCTACACGAAAAGGGGGGGCGCAGCCCCCCCCCGACGAAAAAACCGAAAATTTTAAAATTTTCAAAAAATTTTAACGGCTGGACGGATCGATTTGGTTCTCACACGGTGCGTGGCAAATGCGAAGGGCTACAAGGGGGGGCCCATCCGACCCCGAAAAAAAAAAAAAAAAAAAAATTTTTTTGGTTGGCCGAGATCGGGTGATTTCCGAGAAGTAATTTCAACAGTGGCGTGTTGGGGGGGGGCGAGGGGGGCCACTTTGGGGACCGGTGTTTTGGGGAAAATTGAAGTTTAAAATCGATTTTAAACTCATTTAATGAGCGAAATTTCACGTTCCGACCGTGCATTCTCAATATAGCCGAGGTGGGGCACATTTTGCCGTTGTCAGTTTTTTTCGAAAAATTTTCCAATATGGCGGCCAAAAAAAAAAAGCTTAAAATGCGAGCTAGCGAGTTGTGGGGTAGGGCTCACCAGAGGTACCCAACGGAACGATGGTGGAGGGGGCGGAGCGCATACGACGAGACCATAAAAAAAACCGGTTGCCCCCCCCTACCCCCACTTTTTTCAATTTTGGTCGGTCCTAATTGTGCCGGATTTTTTTTTGGTATCGCGAAGAGACGGCCCCGGACAGATGTAAACACTCCTGGAAGGGCGACATTTGGGGCCCGTCCGTTCTCATTTTGAAAATTTGATTTTCGCGGGGGCACTTAACGTTCAACGACAAGTACGGAACATCAGACCGCGCCAAATTTACGGCGGAAAAGACCTACCCCGTCGGAAATTTAACGCTCTACGCGATGCCGTCGTCGTTTTTCATTTTTCATTTTTTTTTAAATCCAAGATGGCGGCGAAAAAAATGAAAATTTTTTAAAATTGAGTTTTTTTGTCATATTTCCATGGAAACGATATAGATACACACGACGAACGTAAAACCGGCGACCCCCTAATTTTGTTGTCATGGCTACCGTTCGATAAAGTTGAAAAAATCGGACGACCTTGAAACCTTGGCGGATCGATTCGGGCGATTATTTAAAAAATTTTATCTATATGAAATATTTTTCTAAAAAAAAAAAAAAACTTCAAAAAAATAGAAAAAAAAATTTTAAAATTATGAAAAGTGCACGGACCCAAATTTCAAGCCATTTTGAGTCGTTTATCTAAATGAAATTTTTTTGAAAAATCAAAAAAAAATTTTCGAAAATAAAAATAAAAATTTTTTAAATTTTGAAAACTGCAAAAATGCAAATTCCGACCAATTTTGAGACGTTTATTTATATGAAACTTTTTCGAGAAACGAAAAAAAAATTTTCGAAAATTTTTTTTTTTAATTTTTAAAAATTTAAAAAGTGCAAAAATACAAACTCCGTCCCATTTTGAGCCGTTTATTTATATGAAATTTTTTTGAAAAGCGAAAAAAAAGTTTAAAAAAAAAATTAAAATTTTTTTAAAATTTTTAAACATGCAAAAATGCAAACCACCAACAATTTAAAGGTGTTTATTTAGGTGAATTTTTTTCGAAATGGAGAAAAAAAAAAATTTTAACCAAAAAAAAATTTTTAAAAATTTTAAAACTGCAAAAATGAAATCTCCTATCAATTTTAAAAATTTTATTTACATGAAATTTTTTCGTAAAAGAAAAAAAAAATAAAAAAAAATAAAAAAAAATTATTTCAATTTCATAAATCCCAAATTAGAAAACTACACACAAAAATATACCTTTTATCTATGTAAAATGTTTCTGTGAAAATTACAGAAGAGCAATTTTTAAGGCAAGAAAGTTTGTAAAAATTGATAAATTACAAAAAAGTGAAGAATTAAACAGTCTTAAACACTTCCAAACGTTGGCCGCGAAGCGGCAGAGTGACAAGGATGGTCGCCGCGAAGCGGCAAATTGATTGGAATGTTTGCCGCGGAGCGGCAGTGTCAGGGCGCTCGCCGCGAAGCGGCAGAGTAATATTCACGCTTGCCGCGGAGCGGCAAAATGACTGGCGGGACGCTCGCCGCGAAGCGGAAGAGTGATAAATTGCAAAAAAGTGTAGTATCAAACAGCTCAAAACATTTCCAAATGGTCGCCGCGGAGCGGCCGAGGTAGAGTGAAAGGTACGAACATCGCGGAGCGTCAGTGTAAGTAGTGCGCTCGCCGCGAAGCGGCCGAATGACAGGTATGTTTGCCGCCGAGCGGCTGTGTGACAGGGGGCCCTCGCCGCGAAGCGGCAGATTGATACATTGCAAGAAAGTGGAGTATCAAACAGCTCAAAACATTTCCAAACGGTCGCCGCGGGGCGGCCGAGTGACAGGAACGCTCGCCGCGCAGCGGCAGTTGACGGACATGCTTGCCGCGGGGCGGTAGAGTGACACGGACGAGCATTCCGGAGCGTTAGTGTAAGTCAAGATATTAAATCCTTCAATGACGAAATAGAAGAAGTTAATTCGGCCTTTGTTTGGTGTAAGTAGTACGCTCGCCGCGGAATGACAGGCATGCTTGCCGCGGAGCGGCTGTGTGACAGGGCCCCCTCCGGCGGATTGATACATTGCAAAAGTTGCGTACCAAACAGCTCAAAACATTTCCAAACGGTCGCCGCGGAGCGGCCGAGTGACAGGAACGTTCGCCGAGCAGCGGCAGTGAACGGGCATGCTTGCCTCGGGGCGTTAAAGTGACAGGGACGAACATCACGAAGCGTTAGTGTAAGTAGTAGAGCGGCGGAATGACAGGCATGCTTGCCGCAGAGCTGCTGAGTGACAGGGCCCTCGCCGCGAAGCGGCAGATTGATACATTGCAAAAAGTGGAGTATGAAACATTTTAAAGCATTTCCAAACGGTCCCCGTGGAGCAACCGAGTGACAGAGACGTTTGCCGCGAAGCGGCAGTGTGACAGGCATGCTTGCCGGGGGGTGCTAGAGTGATGGGGATGCTCGTCGCGGAGCGTCAGAGTAACAGGGACGCTAGCCGCGAAGCGGCAGGATGATAAGAACGCAAGCTTTGGAGTAGCAGAGTGACGTGCACGTGGTGTTGGAGAGACTGCGAAATGGCCCAGCGAAGCCCCTTGAAAGGACGAAGTATTTGCCAACAACTCTGCCCGTTAACACCACATTGAAGAATGGTATAATTGTGTATTTGTTATAGTGTACCAGAGGCCGTAAAGGTAAGCTCTTTGTAGTCCATATTTTTTTTAATATTTATCTTAATGGTTTATTGTACAAAACCGACCTGTAGCCGAAATTAATTAAAAACAAAACTAATGTTTATTCACATATTTATTTATAATAATAATTTTGACTACAAGTTATTCCATTCAAATTGTAATTTGATTCTTAACTGATATAATAAATCTGTTAAACTTTCAAGTAGACGAGTTACAAAAACCATCGGCTTTTTCTGTTTGAACATTTCTTCGACAACGAAACGGAACTGAACCTGTAAAAACATAACTAATAATTTGGTTATTGTAAAATGACATCTGTTTACTTACACATACGAACAAAGTTTCATTTTAACGATATACCATGTGCAAATGCAGCGGTAAATCAAGACCACGTGTTACAGTCAAATAATCTTCCGTCGAAATAAAACCGTCTGAAGTGAACGTGAACATTTATAATTTTGTTCAACGTCAGTTTGCGGACGTGAGTAACCTAAAATATGATGTTGGTCGTTGTTCCGATACCTTACGTTGAATATTTTTCTCATTTTTCAATACAAGTCATTCAAACGATTTTTGTTAATATTATTTCCGTAGAAGTCAATTTACTCATCTGGACAGTTGGTTAATTTGGTATTATCTTCTAATGAAATTTGTTAAAGTTATCATGAAACATTTCCGGCATTATATGAACACATTCCATTCTGTGTCGAGTGTGCAGAAATAATCCTATAAAAATACGAATAATATATTGCAAGTTTAAGAACCATTTGCATACTTACACAAATTGATAATTTTCTAAACAATTTGTTCTCGATGGATTTTACAATTCTAATTGTTTCAGATATATTGTTTGACGTCAAAACATGTAACAACGTCTGGTAGGTTATTGACGAAATCATCTTGAAATCATCATCTTGAAGTCCTTTTCATATTGATTACCTGCAATTAAATATAAATAAATCGTGGTTAACTTACAAAAATACTTACCATTGTTGTAGGACAACTCAAAACCCGTAAAAGTAGTCCTCCAATAACAATTAATGTTATATTTCCACAGCGTTAAATATATTAACGAATAATGACTATAAATAACCTAAAACAACTGTCAATAAGGAAAAATCCATAAACTGACAAGCTTCACACGTATCCCAGAATCGCCAATAAAAATTAACCAAATTATTAAAGTTCCTAAGTGCATGGATATATTGACTTATATATATATTTTAAATAGTATTTTACAATTATAATCGTTTGCGTTTTATATGGAATATTCATATTATAATTACTTTTCTTTATTATTATTGTTATTTATTTGCAAAATAATTTAATAACGTTATCGCCCAGTTCAAGTTTGCAACTTAAAATTAACAACATAATGTCCCTAAAATTCCAGAATGTGACGAGCAACGTTGTTTAAATGAAGGTTAATACAAAAAGCGTTAGAAATAGTTGTATATGAACTGCAATAGAAATGTGATTTTTCAATTCACACTGCTTTTAATTTATATTATTGATTTTTTTTGTTCAACTTAGGGATATTTGTGAACGAAATTTGGGGAATTTGCATTTGGCTCTATTTCGTTTTCAAACCGTCATTTATTGTTTCAATTGCGACTAATAAACGGTATGCCTCTTGAGTATAATATTAAAGCACTGTTACTTTAATTAAATCTGTACATTTGGTATTTGCGCTTTTCCTTAATCAAATGCTTCTTTCTCAATAATTTTGACTACTGTTACAAAAAAACGTCATGACTATCTTCCTCGGCGACAGCATATTGCGAAATATGCGAAGTGACTGTTACGCTGAGCGAACCTGCAGGAATAAAGATGGAAAATTTGCGATAGGAATGTGTGTTGGCGGTCAAACTGTGGGACAGTTGATTAAGCGTGTGAAACGAGCTCGATCTACCGGATGCACGTTTCAAGGCGACGGCAATGTTGTGTGTCTGATAGGCACGAATGACATTCTGAAAAATCGAAGCCTACCCGACATCATCAGGGATTTCAGGTGGTTAAGGAGAGAGTTGCGAGCTGAAAATGTCCCTTTTTGCACGTTGCCACCTATACCCAAGCTTGACAGTAGGGGTCGTGACAAGTTGACCGAGGTGAACAGCTTCATCGTCGATAACCTGCCCAATGTTGTGGACTTGAATGCGGCCTTCAGAGGAATCACAAAAGGGTCATTGTTTAAGAAACATGGATTGCATCCTAACAGGAAGGGGTCGATGCTTATCCGTGACGCAATCAAAAAACAAGCAGAAATACCGTAGTGAAGTATGACATACATATTATTTACATATTATATCCATCAGTAACAAAGATCAAAAAAAAAGCTACGGTATTTCTGTTTGTTTTTTGATTAATCCATATGAACAGAAAATAATTTGCAAATATGCTATATTTTTTATTAAATTATAAAGATATAGTAGAAAATGAATTTGCACAATTTTAACTACTTTAATGAACATTTTGATTCTCTTTTAAAGGTATGGAGTATTTTGTGATTAATTTTATTGTTGTGATGTATGTAACTCGAATTGATCTAGAAATTTCCATTTTTGCCTGAAGAGGGGATAAAATGTTCAAATTCATCCCGTAGGGATGAAGGACTTTGAAGTGTTTATGAAGATTTGATATCTAACCAAAATATGTGTCACAAAACTTTGTTGAATTTAATAACACAGAAATACAACAATTTAACAACACAACAGTTTAATTTTATTCATTTTAAATGATTTGTTTATACAGAAGCTATGATAATTATGCATCCATGTTACATTACACCTGTTATTCAATGCAACAGCAACAAATGTCTAAGAATTTTTGTGTTATTCTGTCTTCTTCGATGCATTTCTTTTTTAAATGCAACAGTTTGAAGTCGATCGTGTTTCATCTTCAATTCCTTTTGTAGCCTGTAATTAAAATAATAATTTAGAATTATATTATCTTAATTTATTGGAGATGTTTTAACTAATCGAGTCATGCATTAAAACATTAATAAAGGAATATGTATGGCAATAGTCCATTTAAATTCAAAGAGAATTTGTTGGTGGTATTTAATATCCATTGTAACTTATGTTTACATTTTAATGTAGGAACTTACCAATGCATATGTCTAAATGGGATGCGTTTTAGCTTCTTGTAGCTGGAAGTGACACGTTTACTTTTTCCATGGATTTGAAGTCCACAATGTAATGGATGGTATCATGAGAATTGTCACAAAGTGAACGTTTGTTTGATATACCTGTAAAATGTAAATTAATTAATTAGTTAAATTATGTAAGCCATTTATATTGGAATGTGATTGGTAATTGTTGTCAATAAAATTGTATTCCACTCCAAATTTATCTATCGACATAAAACTATCTGAAGCGAACATAAATATTGTAATGACGATGTTCAGGTACATGTCACTTTATGAACATGGCGTGAAATACAATTCAGTTAACAAACGTATAACCATGTTTCTTTCCTCATTTCCAAAAACTCACACAAATTCATCCGATACGAATGCGAGTTTGATGTTTTCCATATATTTCAATACATGTTGATTATGTGAAAGGTTTACGGGTACATTTTCTTGTCATGTATTCGATGAAATCAATTTGTTACTTTCCATACGTATGCGTAACTGTATTTAGAATCCTTGGCATTTAGTAAGATATATGTTCAACTATCGCAGAAAATCAACGACGTAAGGATATATTCTTGACTTTTGCTTCAACTGTACAACAACAAACCTGAAAAATACAAATGTATACTATTTCAATAACGTTAAGATCTACTCGCATACTTACTCAATTGGTAGTTTTCAAAACAATTCAATAGGCATTCCTTTTATTTTGAAGTGCATTATTGTCATCGTTAAATCTAATGGGCGTTCCAATATGTGTTTATTCTGAAATGCATTTGTAATCACAGAAGCCAGCAATTCGTAAATTCCGTACCATATCATTGTTTCTACACGATTGCATCTCTTGAGCGTAAATATAGTGGCGATTATTTGTAACTTAACCCAACCAACGTTCACCAACCAGTACTACGGCAATGAAAATCAATCAATGAGTACGATATGTACATATTTTTCTTATAGATTTATGTTAATATCACTTATTAACAACATTAATATCGATAAACGATTTGCAATATATCTCCGCCATCTGTCGGATTTTCATATAACGTGACCGGTGCACGAACCTTTGGGAAAATGATTTCATTACCGTCGATCTTTGTAGTTTAGTTAGCGTCCGTAAGAGGGCGCCAAATATATTTGTGGTGGTTAATGTACACATAAAACATGACGTTTTAATATAACGTGTGGCTAATGTAGACGACTTTAACATTTAATCATTTCATTGAGATTTTAACTTGAGCGTTCACTTACGAATGAAACACAAACACCACAAACTAAACTTTATTGTGTCACAACACCGGTGTAATTAATTACACAATATTTACTTACCAATGTTTAAACATAAACATTATGCATATAAACACAATATTTTTGGACCCATTTTAAAGAATTATTTTAAATTGCGTTTAGTTCTACGCGAAACGCACAGAGAAAGTTTAATTTTGCGATATATTTGTACTTGCAATTTATACAATTAGTATTCGACATGTTTTAGAATGAAAAAATTTTTAATTTTAATCTGCATAAATGACTGTTCTTTTTTAATCTATAGAATTTAAACAAAATTCTTTGTTTGTATAGCTGTCTACCGAAAGGGCATTCGCAAAAAAATTATTAAAAATTTAATTAAAAACAACGAATATTTGTAAAAACACTTAATGTTTATTCTTACATTCATTTATAACAATTTTTTCCATTTAAATTGTAATTTGATCGTTGTCTCAAATAATTAATTAGTTAAATTTTGAAATGGGTGTCATGGTCTGTTGAATCAACATAATTTATTATCACGAGCGGCTTTTTCTGTTTGAATATTTCTCCAACAACAGAAAAGAGAACCTGTAAAAAGCATAAGTGATCATGTGTTATTGTAAAATGACATTTGCTCACTTACACATATAAAAGGATATATTTCATGACAATTCATCATCAATGCACACTAAGTGATATGCTATTTCCATCGATAAATCTAGAGCGTGTGTTAGTTTCAAAAATTCTTGCATCGAAATGAAACCTTCTGAGGTAAACGTGAACCTTGTGATAATGAAACGCTCAATTAAATTTTAGTTTGTGGAATGTTATTTACTGAACACACTATGTTAATAATTGATCTACACAAACTCTTCCATTGCATCGTTCAATTAATGTTTTCCATATACTTCAATACATGTTGGTAATGTGAATTTTTCATTTATGTACTCGATGAAATCAATTTATTACTTTTCACATATTTGGCTAACCGTATACACAATCCTTGCCATTTAGTAAGAGCTTGGTGTAAATGTTGTCGATAATGTACAACATAAATTCACGTTCTTGCTTCTTGCCTCAATAGTACAAAAATAATCCTGAAAAAATACAAATGTATAACATCTTAATAATTTCAACATCTACTCACGTACTTATTTGAATTGGTAGTTTTTGGAACAATTCATTATGCATTATTTTTACTGTGATGGGCATCGCTGTTGTGAATCTATTGGGTTTCCAATATGAAATCTTTCGGAAGATAGCAATTTGTGACTTTCACCTACCAAATACCCTACTACTGTTCACATAAAATTGCATCTCTCGAGAGCAAATATAGTGGTGATTATCTGCAATTTAATCTCAGTTTAGGAACTTAACTTGAAATACACATTAGCTATTGTTGTTTGCGAAATTTCGAAACTGTGATCTCTCTCGAAAATTCATGGCAAATCTGAAACGATACGGAACATCTAAACAAGTAAACATGTTCTGAACAAATCAAAAGGATATGATGTCTTGGATTATAGAAATACAAGATCAATAAAATCAATAAAGTAATTAAATATGTACTTTAAAAGTGCACATATTTTTTTTCATAAATTAATTTTAGGAAAGTTACCTTACAATAATTTAATACAAATGATGAACTGATGTTAATCATTTCGTAATTATTTTCTTTTAATTAATTATGAGTTAAAACATTGAGAGAATTTTGACAATTGTCTCTTGAAACTGATATGTGTGAATTGCATTATGTGAGGCAATTTTTCTAAAATTTCAACACCTTAATGGTTGGTATTTATTTTACAAATATATATGTCGATTACTCTTTACCATTAAAAAAAAAAAACAATTTTTGCATCCAACAGTCCATTAAAAAATCTTTCAATTTTCAAACAACGGTCGAAAAAGTTCCATTTTGTGACATAGTGGCAATATCGTTAATCGTAGTTGCAATTTTTTAAGTTCAGTGATCGATATTTGCATTTTAAAATGACTATAAATAAATTAAAATAATTTTAACCTGTACGAATGTCAAAATGACAGTTATGACGTGGCCTTTTCCTATTGGTCGTTTCGAATGGGAGACGTTAATGCCGACGTGGATAGGCCGATCAACGTTAAATCGTCTTTGGACGTCGAGCAGTGCGGAAGTATCTGTTTGTTACTTGGCTACCGAAAGTAGTGCGTTTGTAAAAATTTCTATCACGCCATTTCGAAAATTGTGTTAGTGTTAGTGCAAGTTAATTGTCGATTGTCGGCTGCTTTAAGGTAATGTAAATTTTCATTTCATCTTTAGTTTAATAGTTCATTTAAGAAATGGCCCTCTTATCTCGCAAGATGCGTCCAGTAATAATTTATTATTTATTTTGCAAAAAATATGAACAGTCATCCAGTGCACAATTAAGTGAAAATTGTCATAAAAAAAAACAATTGCCTTTTTTCAAATATTATTTCCATAATCCATAATTCAAAAATTCAAAACTTTATTTCATTTCATTCTGGTCAAGTGTTAAAATTGTAGTTTATTATCGACCGAAACAATACCAGTCATCTTCTTTTAAATAAATTACTTGCAATAAATAATATTTCACAAAATATAAACATTAAGAGTAATTGATGGCACCGATCACTCGAAGGACGTTGTTAGATATACACTACGTTTGCATAGTGATACTCAATTTGTAATGTTTAGAAAGAAAACTTGATGTTTATTGCAACAAATTGTCATCAATAATCGGTAGTATCTCCTGTTCATATTTTAATTAGAAATGAATCCCTAAAGATATGGCCAATCTGTCTTTAACTGTAAAAACCATATTTATGTCTTTATTATTGTGAAGTAGGGGCCACAAAGCCACGTTATTTGCGCAGAAACATGTCGATTAAAGTTTCTATTCGTTAATATATATGGTGTTTAATGGTAACTGCTGGATTGTAAAAAATCAAACCATAGCTGAAATGTATAAGTTAATTAAAAACAAAAGAAATGTTTGTAAAAACATGTAATGTTTATTTTCAAATTTATTTATAATAATAATGATGATTATAATGTATTCCATTCAATGTATAATTTGATCGTTGGCCCAAATAATTAATTAATTAAATTTACAAATAGTGATTGAGTTATAAATGTTTTGTTTGACATAAAATTTTACAACGGTATGTGGTCTGTTGAACATTTCTTCAACAACGAAACGAAATTGGTTATTGCAAAATGATATTTGTTCACTCACACACGAATTAAGTTTCACGACGATACATTTTGATGGTTGTGTCATGTACAACGGTAAATAAAGAGCATGTGTTGCACACAAATAATCTTCCATCGGAATAAAACCGTCCGAAGCGATCATTTATAATTATGTTCAACGTTAGTTTGTGAACGTGAGTAATTTAAAATATGTTGCTTATTGTTCCGATAGCCTTCTTAGGGTATTTTTCACATTTTTCAATACATTTACGTTGTTCAAACGATTTTTGTGAACCTTATTTTTAGCATATCCTGTAGGAATCGATTTACTCATCCGGAGAGTAGGTAAATTTGGGGGTAGCCAAATTTGGTAACGACCTCCTAATAAAAGTTGATACAGTTATTGGAAAATATGTCCTTCCAATGTACGAACATGTGCAATTCTGTGTCGAGTGTGCAGTAATAATCCTATAAAAATACGAATAATATTTTGCACGTTTAACAACCGCTCACATACTTACACAAATTGATAATTTTTTAAACAGTTTGTTCTCGATGGATTTTTTAATTTAAATTGTTTCAAATACATTGTTTGACATCGAAACATGTGTAACAACATCTGGCAGGTCACTGACATAAAATCCACTTCTTGAACGTCCTTTTTATATCGATTACCTACAACAAATAAATTTTTGTGGTTAACCTAACAAAAATACTTACTTACAATTGTTGTAGTACAACAATTACCGTAGACGGTAGTCTTTCAATAACAATTAATGTTAAATTTCAACAATGTTAAATATAACGTGCGTTCAAGAAAAATCTTAATTTAGGAGGGCTCTGAAATTCAATTGATGTTTAAAGTACGTTAGCCACAACCAAAATGTCAATAAAAATGGTTATCACAACAGAGCAGAAAGCAAAATTATTGGAATGCTATTTTCGAACAGGGCAAAAAGTTGATGGTGTTTGGCATTATTCCATACCTGAGAGCTTTACAGATTTCCATGAAGAATATATAATGTGTTTTTTGAGGTTAGAACCTCATCTGTCAACACTGACATTATTGTAGTTTCTTTTGGTTGTGGTTAAAGTATCTTTAAACACCAATTGATTTTCACAGCCCTCCTAAATTAGGATTTTTCTTGAACGCACGTTATTAACGAACAATGATTATAATTTATCAAAAACAATTGCCAGTAAAGTGAAGTCGTAAATTGACAAGTTTCCCATGTATTCCAGGGTCACCAATAAAAGTTAACCAATGAATTAAAATCCCCTGAGTGCATGGATATTTTTATTAAATGGCGCATTTCACGCTGATATTCTTTTACAACTGTTTACAAAAAAAAAACCACAACTGGATAATACCCAAGTATCGAATTATTACATAATTATAATTCATATAATCATAAAAAAGAAAATGTAACGTAATCGCGTTAAACGTCTATAAGATCGTTGATGTGCGTTCCACAATGAATTTTACATATAAATGTAAAATTATATAAACAATGATTAAAAATAAATAAATGAATAAATATTTTGATGTTTCGTATAGAACATTCACATTGGAATTACTCTTTATTCAAATAACTGATTTGTTAGACATTTTTACGTTAATCAAATTTATGAGAACTTTAAAACATTTACAATACATTTTAAAATTCAATTTTGCAACTTCAGTAACTGTGATTCATTTTGTTTTCTTAATGCAATATTTTTTTTTTTACAATTACGAACCAAAAATTTTCATGTTCGATGCGCCATTCATTAATACGTTTTATTGAAAAATTTGATGTTTTCAATAAATATGATTTTTTTGCAGTTTGAACAATTTCGTATTAACGAAACGATTCACACCAAGGCGCAGATAATCTTTTATTAACGTCTTAATATTAACCAAGTTAAGAAATGGCACGTAGAAATAGAAGAAACGAAGAGGGCAATGTGCCCAATGTCACCGATGCGTTAGAGGTAAGTATAATTAGATTAAGCGACGCCGTTTTAGAAGCATACGACAGGGATCGGGTATTGATCGTGCGATTGAAAAGACTGAGCGACTTGTCGGGATGCGCAACGCCGATTGTAAAGCTACGACGAATTGACGAATCTACGGTGGCACAATCGCCCACGCAAGCGTCAATTACTCCCGTTGCAGATCGAAACGAACCTTCTCCGGCCGCTCCACAACCGATCGAAGAACCGGTTTTTCGAATACCTGCCGTACCACCACCGAGAAGACGCCACGCCGTTGTACCACATAGGGTTACGTATCAAGTAGCCGGTCTATTATCGAACGATACTGCGGAAGATGTGGAACGGTATCACATCGGCGAATTTGTTCCGAGATGTCGTTACTGCTCGGCAAAGTTCTTTACGCGTGAACATCGATCGAGAACGGGCGATTACAACATGTGCTGCAAGTTCGGCAAAATCATGTTGCCACCTTTAGGGGCGTGCCCTAACGAATTGAGACGATTGTTGACCGCAGATAATAGAAGAGCCAACGAATATCGGAACAACATCAGAGTGGCGAACAGTAATTTCGCGATGGCCATAATTAAGGCCAAGATACCGGAACACGTCAATGCAGCACGAGGAGCGTGGTGCTTTACGGTTTGTGGTCAAATGTACCACATGTTGGACGCGTTGCCCGTTACTCTGGACAATACTAGTGACTTGGAAAGAAGTCAGTTGTATTTTGTCGAAGCAGATCGGGCCATCGACAGGCGTTCGACGATGCTGCAGGGTCGATTGTCAGACGACACGATAGCGACGTTGGAAAACATGTTGCGCAGAGTGAACCGTTGGGTGCAGTCGTACGCGAGCATCGGAGAGGAATTGCGCGAGAGTGGGGCAACGCTTACAAACGTGGTACTGGCGTTTAAAGAGAACATGCGCGCCGATCTTAGGACATACAATCTGCCGGAATCGCGAAATGAAGTGGCCGCGATATTTCGCGGAGTAGATCCGCCGTTCAACGTAGAATTGAGATTGTATCCGCGAGATAGGAGGCAATCGAACAGCATAAAGAATTTGAATCGATTGGCCGATCCGTTCGTTTATCCGTTGATGTTTCCGCGTGGTGAGTACGGATACGACAACTCCTTACGACACACGGGTGTCAACGCGAATAAAATAGTCACGTTTCTGGAATTTTATTCTTTTCGGTTACAAGTGCGCAATGATTTCTCAATCATTCGCAATTCGGGCAAACTTTTTCAACAGTATATAGTCGACGCGTACATTAAAATCGAGGCAAATAGGTTGTGGTATCTGCGAACTCACCAGCAAGAACTGCGAACGGAAAACTACGCGGGATTAGCGCGATATCTCGAAGAAAGGGCGCGCGAACGGCAGGCACGCGTGGGTAAATTGACACTACTGCCGGCTGCTTACATCGGTTCACCGCGGCACAAAAACCGCATGTATTTAGATGCGATGGCAATATTTGCGCGGCACGGAATGCCCGATTTGTTAATAACTTTTACATGCAATCCGCGCTGGCCCGAAATAACGGATAATTTAGAGTTTCGTCAAAAGCGAGAACACCGTCCCGATCTAATAAGTAGAGTTTTCAACGTAAAATTGAGAGAATTCATAGACGACGTTGCAAACAAACAGCTCTACGGAGTGATTACGAATTACATGTACGTCATTGAATTTCAAAAAAGAGGATTACCGCACGCGCATATATTAGTGACGCTCGTAAACGACGATAAAATCACGGATCCGGATTCGTGCGACAAAATTATACGGGCGACCATACCGGACGCAGAAACAGAACCCCTGCTTCACGCCATAGTTACCGAACATTATGTACACAAGCCCTGCGGACAGGAAAATCCACTCGCGTCGTGCATGAAAGACGGAAAGTGTTCGAAACACTATCCGAAAAATTTCGCCGAAAATACCACGTTGGAAAATAACGCGGTAAATGTTCGCGGTCGTCACGTCTATCGTAGACCGAACGACGGGAGAGGTTTTTTAATGGGCAACACTCTGATCGACAATCGTCGGATTGTACCGTACAATCCGTACGCGGCTGTAAAATACGATTGTCACATCAATTTTGAAATGTGCCTGTCTCTGTTACCCGTGAAATATCTGTACAAGTACATACACAAGGGGCCGGATTGCGTCACGGTGCAAGCCCAAGGAGAAACCGATGTCGAGATTGACGGCGTAGCGGGAGAAAACAACGTTCAAAACGACGACGTACGTGAAAGAGTATTAGATTGGGACGAGATAAAAACGTATCTCGATTGCAGATACGTTAGTTCCATCGAGGCCGCGTGGAGAATTTTCGAATTCCCAATGCACGGTCGATCCCATTCGGTATTGACGTTGACCGTGCATTTGCCCGGGGAACAGGCGGTGCGGTTCAGGGAAAACGAGGACATCGAAAATGTGCTCGAGGGTAGGGGCGCGAAAAATTCAACGTTAATGGGGTGGTTCGATTTAAACGCGAGAAACGAATCGGCTCGGAGATACAAATACGTTCAAATGCCGGAACATTATACTTGGGAAGACAGAGCCGCCGAATGGAAACCAAGGAGACAGATTTCCAAGCAAATCGGGTGTTTGGCCGAAGTGTCGCCGCAGAACGTGAATTTGTTTCACTTGCGAATGTTGCTCGTGAACAGACCGGGAGCTCGGTCATTTGAAGATTTGCGCACCGTCAACGGCGTCGTTTGCGACACTTTTGTGGAAGCTTGCCGAATGCTAAACCTGTTGGAAAACGTAGACGAATACGATCGATGTATGCTCGAAGTTGCGACCTACAAACATCCTAGTCGTCTGCGAAAATTCTTCGCTCTTATATGCACTACCGCCACCGAGCAAGTTTTACCGCGAATGCACACACTGTGGGAAACATATAAGAGAAGCATGATGGAGGATTTTCTTAGAGCAGGGATGGCGGAACGGCAAGCCGAATCATCCGCGTTACTCAGAATCTCGGTGACACTTCGTGATAACGGTTCTTTGACTTTGCGTTCGTTGGGTCTTCCGGAAGTAGATGAACATCTCTTGAACATGTATCTCGACGATCGTTTCGATGAATACGTTCCGTTGGAAGGGGACGACGTAAACGCGGCGGCGGAAATAGATCGCGATATTGAAAATTTGAACGCGGATCAAAGGTCTTTTTACGACGCGGTTGTTAACGCGATATACGGTGCGGAAACCGGACGGAAAGTTTTTTATTTGGACGGAGCCGCCGGAACGGGCAAAACTTTTGTTTATAACGTGTTGTTAAATGCCATCGCGGCGAGGGGAGATACGACGATCGCGGTAGCGTGGACGGGCATAGCGGCGGCGCTTTTGAAAAACGGCAGAACTGTACACAATGTGTTTAGACTTCCGTTGTGGATACAGGAAGAATCTGCTGTCGGCTATCCCATTCAAGATGACAGGTCAAGAATCATAGCGGCGAGCAAACTGATCTTGTGGGACGAAGCTCCGATGGCGCCGAAGATGGCGTTACACGCCATCGATCGCTATCTGAGAGATCTAATGATGCAACCGACCCAGTTGATGGGCGGTAAAGTCGTGGTTCTCGGAGGCGATTTCAGACAAGTGCTGCCGGTAATTCCGCGAGCTCACAGAACGTCGATAATAGCAGCGTCTATTATAACGAGCGATTTGTGGCAGTTGATGGACCATCGGAGTTTAAGCATAAACATGCGCGCCGGAGAACAAGAACAGCTGTTCTCGGATTGGCTGTTGGAGTTGGGAAGCGGGAATGTAGCTCATGTTTGCGTCAAGAATGGCCCGGTAGATTTAATACGGATACCGCAGGACATGTTGGTCGCCGACGTGGAAAGTTTATTGAGAGAAACTTTCGGTGACGATTGCGCTGCCGACGAAGCGGCGCACAGGGTAATCGTTTGCCCGACAAACGCGGCCGTGAACATGATAAACGAACGCGTCCTGGAAAATGTACACGGAGAGGTGAGGATTTTCCTAAGTCGCGACGAGTTCGAAAACGATCCGGAAAGCGACTTCTTCGCGCCGTTAGAACTCTTAAATTCGGTGAACGTGCCATCATTGCCGCCACACGAATTAATATTAAAGAACGGTTGCGTCGTAATATTACTTCGAAATTTAGATGTGGCGGCCGGACTTTGCAACGGAACCAGGTTCAGGGTGGTCGCGATGAGCGACATAGTTTTGCAGGTCCAACATCTCGCGGAAGAACGTCGAGGAGAGATTGTGTACATACCGAGAATAAAAATGCAGGCGCATGGAGGTATTCTTCCCAAACCCATGACGCGACTGCAATTTCCGGTGAAACTCGCGTTCGCGATGACCATTAATAAGGCACAGGGACAAACTTTCGATAAAATCGGTATTTATTTGAACGAACCGTGCTTCGCACACGGCCAGTTATACGTCGCGTTTTCTCGCGTCCGAACGTTCGCGGACGTCAAAGTATTTATCATAGATACGCAGAAGCAGGGAAAATTTTCTTATCGAGACGGTCGGAAAATGACGCGGAACGTCGTGTACGATACGGTCGTAAATCACGAGCGATTGCCAATAAACACCGACGCAATCTCGAGAACGCACACTGTCAACGTCGATAACGTTCAGGTGCCCAGACACGTGAGTCAAGAAGCGCGCGATTCGAACCAAGTTACAGGTCAACACGTGACCGGCTCCGTCGGAAACGATGAAAACGTGCATACACGCGACAAAGGAAAAAGTCTCAAGAGAGACCGGGACCGCGACCTTATAAATATAGACGGGCAAATGTACGTGTTGGACAGTGCCGAATATATCGATGCAAAAAAAGAAAAAGAAGTGAGAGAAAATCGCGAAAAAGCGATAAAAGAATTATTAAAAAACGTGTCCAAAGGTGAAATCGCGGGAACATCGGGAGCCGTAATAAAAAAAATGCGCGATGACTCACGTCTCTATTTATACGAAAGTGACTCCGACGATTGAATTGACCACGGGCGACATCTGCACGCACGCCAGAAACGAATCCTGTATTTTTTGCTGCCGTTAAATTTACATCGTGCATTTTCTTTTCCACTCGCATTATCGCATCGCAGGTAGACAGCAATTCGTTTCTCGTACTTTTTATTTTTTTTTAAAACTTATTATTGTAACTAGTAAAATTTTAAACATTCACGAAACAAATTTTGAACTTGGAACAAAACGTTAAATATAATAAATTAAATTAAATATAAAAAGTGTAATAATATATTTAGTCGGACTCAAATTAAAAATTTTACAATTACGGGAAACGAATGTCTAACAAATAATACGAGTGGGAAAGGAATGGCACGGTGCAAAATTAACGACAACCAAAAACATATCTGATAATCTGACGTACAGGTTTTTGTCGTTCAGGTTAGTCTCGAAAAGAAAATTTTCCCACGTAAATAAAACATTTGCAGTGATCCGCGCACTGCACTCGGTTATATTTAGATATATTTCGCGAACGCGGCATCGTTTCGTAAATACGTTCGTATAGGTTAGATATATCCAACAGCCTCGGCAAGAGTCCCCGCTACTGTGATCGCGTCCGGGGAAATCGTATCGTTCGTTGTTATAACTGTAAAGAATTTTTCCAAGTCGTGTAAAATTTCGTTATTTTTAATTAATATAAGGTTCATCAGTTCGGGAGTTAGAGCGCGCGCACACACACACACAACACAATAGAAAAGCAATGAAGGTTCGTTAAGTTTGATCTGCAACGGCACAGAAGGAATTTTAACAATGAAGTAGAAAGACGAAAGATAAACAGATAAAGTAGAAGCACTAACGCTTTTACATTGGCCGTCAAGAGATGGCGTTGGAAAGTCGTTATAGTGCAAACTAAGAATTGAAATGAAAATACAAATTACCGTTGTAGAAATGCCGATCAATATCTCGCAAAACTAGAGTCGAATGTGTGTTTTGACGGCCGTTGTTTAATGTAACAATTTTTTTCAGGTTTTGTCGTACCCGTTCGTTGAGGTTAGATTATTTTCGATTGATTCTGGTTTTTTGCCGTTGGTTTCCGAGTGTTGTTCAGTCGATATTCATCTTCTCGGTTAATGCTATTGGTGTTGGTCATTATTTCCAGTTGTTCTCTTATAATGTGGGTAATAGAAATGTCGTTGGTGCTGTAGGAGCTTCCCGGCTTTGTCGTTCGTGATCGTAGAGATAGGACTGTTCTCGATTGCTTTGTGCATTGGTAGTGATTTTGAAGTTTTGCTCAGTCGATATTCATTTTCTCGTTTGAAACTGTTGGTGTTTTTCGTTATTTCCAAAAGTTTCTTTATTATGTTTAAATTGTAGCATTTTGAAGTCAGGTCGATATTTTAAATGTTGTGGTATGTGTTAGGTGATGGGCGACTGCAGTTCTTTTTGTAAATGTTCACAAAGTGTAAAATTTTTCCATGTTTCTTCCACTTCTTCTGCATCGTAATCCCGATCGTTGTCTAATTGCGCCGTGTATTTTTTTTTTTTTTAGGAAAACAAGTTGAACAGATTAATAAAACGGGCATAACGAGGCACACACAAATAATTTCGACGATGCACTAACGCTTTTACATTGGCCGTCGAAAGATGGCGTTGGAAAGTCGTTACAGTGCAAATCACGACGATACGTGCGAACAACTACTCTTACATTGGCCGTCAAGAGATGGCGTTGGAGAGTATTTTTCGCACGTGAACCGAGTGGTACTAAACGTTCGCAGAGCAATTGAAATAATTGAGCACAACGAGGGACAAACAGATGAATTCGTCGAAACGCACAAACGCTTTTACATTGGCCGTCAAGAGGTGGCGTTGGAAAGTCGTTATAGTGCAAAGGACGAGTGAAACGGTACGTGCGAGCGTCGCTCGCGCGTTAACCGAGTGGAATAGGCCTATTGGGGAAACCACTAATAAAAAAAAACGCGCCACGTGTCCTACCTCTAAGGTGGTGTGGAAATGGTCACGGGAATTAAACTGAAAATACGCATGTGGTATGAAATTCGAACCTATTGTATAATTTTCCACATCAAAAACTGCTCACACAAATTTTTCCAATATGAAAGTGAATTGGATGTTTTCCATATACTTTCATACATGTTGGTTTTGTAAAAGTAAACCTACTACTACCAAGTAAGTACTAAAGTACTCCATGAAATTAATTTATTACTTTCCACACATTTGGACAATTGTATTCACCATCTTTGGCATTTAATATCATTGTGCAACTGTTGCAGAAAATGTACGACTTAAGGAATATTTTTGACTTTTGTTTCAACTGTAAAAAAAATAATTCTGAAAAATACATATGTATAATATTTTAATAACGTTACTCGCACACTTACTCAAATTGCTAGAAATCAGAACTATTCTATATGCATTCTTTTTATTTTGAAGTGCATTATTGGCATCGTTAAATCTAATGGACGTTTCAATATGTATTCATTCAGAAATATGAACACGAACCTGTAAAAATATATCTAATAATTTGGTTTTGTACGATATTAATTCACTTACCCATATAAACAGATAGGTGATGTGCAGCAATAAATCAACACGTGTTAGCCTCTAAAATAACTCTAGTGAAATAAAACTAACTGAAGCAAACGTGAACATTGTTACAATTATGTTCAATTAAACGTTAGTTTGTAGACGTAAGTAACCTAAAATACAAGCTTGGTTCTTTCTCCGATACCCTTCGTTAAATATTTTTCACATTTTTCAATTCATTCATGTTAATTTAACAGTTTTTGCGTTGTAAGTGTATCAATTAATTTACTCAGCTGAACAGTCTGGTAATCTTGGCCATGTCCTTTGATTTTTAATGAAATTTTGATAACGTTATGGTGCAACATGTTTGTTATTACATCAACACGATCCATTTTGTGTCGAGTGTGCAGAAATAATCCAACAAAAATATTAATAATATCTTGTAAGTTTAAGGACCACTCGCATACTTACACTAATTGATAACTTTCTCAACAATTCGTTGTTGGTGGTTCAATATAAATTGTTTGATAGACACATCATAACATGTAACACATGGCAGGTTATTGACATTAATTCCTCTACTTGAATGTCCTTATTATACTGATTATCTACAATTAAATATAAATATTAAATATATTTGTGTGTAATCTAAAACAAAATACTTACTTATCATTGTTGTATGTATTTATTTTTTAGGACAATTGAAGTAAAATTATCGTGTTAACGAATAATGGCCATTATTATCGGCAATCGACTTGCAAAATATAGGCGCCATCTGGCAGACCTTTGGGAAGACAATCTAATTACCGTCGTCATTGTAGTTCAGCTACCGTCCGCACGAGGCCGCCAAATATATTTGTGGTGGTTAATGTCAACATAAAAGAATTAATAGAACGTGTGGTTAAAGTAACGACGTTAGTGTGACAGGGATGCACGTCGCGGATCGTCAAAGTAACATGGCATGCTTGCCGCAGAGCGACTGAGTGACAGAGCGCTCGCCGCGAAGCGACAGAGTGATACATTACTAAAAGTGGAGTATCAAACATTTCAAAACATTTCCAAACGGTCGCTGCGGAGCGGCCGAGTGATATAGACGTTCGCCGCGAAGCGGCAGTGTGACAGGCATGTTTGCGGCGGGGAGGAACAGCAGAATGACGTGCACGTGGTGTTGGTTGGCTGTTGCGCGCCGGAGAGTCTGCGAGACGGGTCAGCGAAGCCCCTTAAAGCGACGAAGTACTTGCCAAAAACTTTGTGCGTTAACACGACGTTGGAGACTGGTATAGATTAAATTAAAATGGTCGTCAAGTAAATTCAAATAATGAAAAATGTATTTAATTTTAAAAGTTGCAAAAATACAAACTGCTAACATGTTTAAACGTATGAAATATTATTGTAACATTTAAATTTAAAAAATTCAAAATTATGAAGAATATTTTAAAATTCGAATTGACCTAGAAATCTTCATTTCTTCCCCGTATAGGTGAATTACATTAGAATTCTTCCCGAAGGAATAATAAAGAAATACAACAATTTAACAACATAAGACTTTAGTTTTATTCATATTAAACGATTTGTTTATACAAAAGCTGTAATGACTATGCTCTATATTTCATTACACGTGTTGTTCAATGCAACAAATGTCTAATAATTTTTATGTCATTCTGTCTTCTTCGATGCATTTCTTTTACAAACGCAACCGTTTGAAGTCGATCGCGTCTCATCTTCAATTTCTTTTGCAGCCTGTAATTAAAACAATTTAGAATTATATTATTGTAATTTATTTGTCACATATTAACAAGTCAAGTCATGCATAAACACATTAATAAACTAATATGTAGGATAATAGTCTATTTCAAAATTAAAACCCCTGCATTTCAGCATTTGATGGTATTGAATTCAAAGAGAATGTGTTGGTGGTATTTAATATCGATTGTAATTTGTTTACAGTTTAAAATAAGTACCTACCCATAAATATACCTAAATGGGATACGATTTTGCTTCTTATAGCTGGACGTAACCTGCTCAACTTTTTCATTGACAATTAATGTGAAATTTTCGTGTTAACGAATAATGGCCATTATTATTGGCAATCGACTTGCAAAATATCGGCGCCATCTGACAGATTTTCATAAAACATTCCCGGTGCACAAACCTTTGGGAAAACAATCTCATTATCGTCGGCATTGTAGTTCAACTACCGTCCGTACGAGGCCGCCAGATATATTTGTGGTGGTTAATGTGACATAAAATGTCACGTATTATTTCAACGTGTGGTTAAAGTAACGAAGTTTATATTTAATCATTCCAATTTCGATTTTAACTTCAGCGTTGACTTACGAATTAAACACAAATACTACAAATTAATCTTTATTACATCACCCGCATAAATAATTAAACAATATTTAAACATAAACAATTACACACACAAATAAAACATTTTAAGATTCACTTAACGGTATCCTTTGATTATCATCGCCTCAATCGTACTGACGCTAAATTCGCACTCATCTTTCCTCTGTACATTCAACAGCGCAGTTTTAATTACCCACATTTACTCAAACACGTCGCAAACATCTCTCTACAAAAAAAAAACAAAAAAAAAAATTCCTCATCAACAAAAACCACTTATTAATAAGCCCATTTATGAAAACTCTGACCACTTGTTATATATACCACCAACGGAGAACATGAGCACCTAGAAGGAGAGGTCCTAGCGACATGCGGTAAACGGCGCCTTAATCTAAAAAAAATCCTAAGAACTATTATTAATGGGGTTCTTCTGGTAGGTGGTACCTAGGGGGGGGCAACGAAAATTTTTTTTTTGTAGAATCGTCCGAAAAATTTTATTTTTGGGGGAAATGTTGGCGCAGCCGAGCGCTACACGAAAAGGGGGGGCGCAGCCCCCCCCGACGAAAAAACCGAAAATTTTAAAATTTTCAAAAAATTTTAACGGCTGGACGGATCGATTTGGTTCTCACACGGTGCGTGGCAAATGCGAAGGGCTACAAGGGGGGGCCTATCCGCCCCCGAAAAAAAAATTAAAAAAAAAATTTTTTTTGGTTGGCCGAGATCGGGTGATTTCCGAGAAGTAATTTCAACAGTGGCGTGTTGGGGGGGGCGAGGGGGGCCACTTTGGGGACCGGTGTTTTGGGGAAAATTGAAGTTTAAAATCGATTTTAAACTCATTTAATGGGCGAAATTTCACGTTCCGACCGTGCATTCTCAATATAGCCGAGGTGGGGCACATTTTCCCGTTGTCAGTTTTTTTCGAAAAATTTTCCAATATGGCGGCCCAAAAAAAAAAAAGCTTAAAATGCGAGCTAGCGAGTTGGGGGGGAGGGGCCACCGGAGGTACCCAACGGAACGATGCTGGAGGGGGCGGAGCGCATACGACGAGACCATAAAAAAAAACCGGATGCCCCCCCCTACCCCCACTTTTTTCAATTTTGATCGGTCCTAATTGTGCCGGATTTTTTTTTGGTATCGCGAAGAGACGGCCCCGGATAGATGTAAACACTCCTGGAAGGGCGACATTTGGGGCCCGTCCGTTCTCATTTTGAAAATTTGATTTTCGGGGGGGCACTTAACGTTCAACGACAAGTACGGAACATCAGACCGCGCCAAATTTACGCCGGAAAAGACCTACCCCGTCGGAAATTTAACGCTCTACGCGATGCCGTCGTCGTTTTTCATTTTTCATTTTTTTTTAAATCCAAGATGGCGGCGAAAAAAATGAGAATTTTTTAAAATTGAGTTTTTTTGTCATATTTCCATGGAAACGATATAAATACACACGAGGAAGGTAAAACCAGCGACCCCCGAATTTTGTTGTCATGGCTACCGTTCGATAAAGTTGAAAAAATCGGACGACCTTGAAACCTTGACGGATCGATTCGGGCGATTATTTAAAAAAATTTATCTATATGAAATATTTTTCTAAAAAAAAAAAAAAAATTCAAAAAAATTGAAAAAAAATTTTTAAAATTATGAAAAGTGCACCAACCCAAATTTCAAGCCATTTTGAGTCGTTTATCTAAATGAAATTTTTTTGAAAAATCAAAAAAAAATTTTCGAAAAAAAAAATAAAAATTTTTAAAATTTTGAAAACTGCAAAAATGCAAATTCCAACCAATTTTGAGACGTTTATTTATATGAAACTTTTTCGAGAAACGAAAAAAAAATTTTCGAAAAATTTTTTTTTTAATTTTTAAAAATTTAAAAAGTGCAAAAATACAAACTCCGTCCCATTTTGAGCCGTTTATTTAGATGAAATTTTTTTGAAAAACGAAAAAAAAGTTTCAAAAAAAAATTAAAAATTTTTAAAAATTTTTAAACATGCAAAAATGCAAACTGCAAACAATTTAATGGTGTTTATTTAGGTGAATTTTTTTCGTAACGGAGAAAAAAAAAATTTTTTTAACCAAAAAAAAATTTTTAAAAATTTTAAAACTTCAAAAATGAAATCTCCTATCAATTTTAAAAATTTTATTTACATGAAATTTTTTCGTAAAAGTAAAAACAAAAATTAAAAAAAATAAAAAAAAATTATTTCCATCTCATAAATCGCAAAATATAAAACTACACAAAAAAATGTACCTTTCATCTATATAAAATCTTTCTGTGAAAATTGCAGAAGAGCAATTTTTAAGCCAAGAAAGTTTGGAAAAATTGATAAATTACAAAAAAGTAAAGAATTAAACATTTTAAAACAGTTCCAAACGTTGGCCGCCAAGCGGCAGAGTGACAAGGATGGTCGCCGCGTAGCGGCAAATTGATTGGAATGTTTGCCGCGGAGCGGCAGTGTCAGGGCGCTCGCCGCGAAGCGGCAGAGTAATATTCACGCTTGCCGCGGAGCGGCAAAATGACTGACGGGGCGCTCGCCGCGAAGCGGAAGAGTGATAAATTGCAAAAAAGTGTAGTATCAAACAGCTCAAAACATTTCCAAACGGTCGCCGCGGAGCGGCCGAGGTAGAGTGAAAGGTACGAACATCGCGGAGCGTTAGTGTAAGTAGTGCGCTCGCCGCGGAGCGGCCGAATGACAGGTATGTTTGCCGTGGAGCGGCTGTGTGATAAGGGGGCCCTCGCCGCGAAGCGGCAGATTGATACATTGCAAAAAGTGGAGTATCAAACAGCTCAAAACATTTCCAAACGGTCGCCGCGGGGCGGCCGAGTGACAGGAACGCTCGCCGCGCAGCGGCAGTTGACGGACATGCTTGCCGCGGGGCGGTAGAGTGACACGGACGAGCATTCCGGAGCGTTAGTGTAAGTCAGGATATTAAATCCTTCAATGACGAAATAGAAGAAGTTAATTCGGCCTTTGTTTGGTGTAAGTAGTACGCTCGCCGCGGAATGACAGGCATGCTTGCCGCGGAGCGGCTGTGTGACAGGGCCCCCTCCGCGAAGCGGCGGATTGATACATTGCAAAAGTTGCGTACCAAACAGCTCAAAACATTTCCAAACGGTCGCCGCGGAGCGGCCGAGTGACAGGAACGTTCGCCGAGCAGCGGCAGTGAACGGGCATGCTTGCCTCGGGGCGTTAAAGTGACAGGGACGAACATCACGAAGCGTTAGTGTAAGTAGTAGAGCGGCGGAATGACAGGCATGCTTGCTGCAGAGCTGCTGAGTGACAGGGCCCTCGCCGCGAAGCGGCAGATTGATACATTGCAAAAAGTGGAGTATGAAACATTTTAAAGCATTTCCAAACGGTCCCCGTGGAGCAGCCGAGTGACAGAGACGTTTGCCGCGAAGCGGCAGTGTGACAGGCATGCTTGCCGGTGGGTGCTAGAGTGATGGGGATGCTCGTCGCGGAGCGTCAGAGTAACAGGGACGCTAGCCGCGAAGCGGCAGGATGATAAGAACGCAAGCTTTGCAGCAGCAGAGTGACGGGCACGTGGTGTTGGAGAGACTGCGAAATGGCCCAGCGAAGCCCCT
The DNA here is from genome assembly GCA_959613385.1 of Geotrupes spiniger. Taxonomy (NCBI): domain Eukaryota; kingdom Metazoa; phylum Arthropoda; class Insecta; order Coleoptera; family Geotrupidae; genus Geotrupes; species Geotrupes spiniger. Next base: position 35,544,482 of record OY390737.1, read on the forward strand.
TGAAGGGACGAAGTATTTGCCAACAACTCTGCCCGTTAACATCACATTGAAGAATGGTATAATTGTGTATTTGTTATAGTGTACCAGAGGCCGTAAAGGTAAGCTCTTTGTAGTCCATATTTTTTTTAATATTTATCTTAATGGTTTACTGTACAAAACCGACCTGTAGCCGAAATTAATTAAAAACAAAACTAATGTTTATTCACATATTTATTTATAATAATAATTTTGACTACAAGTTATTCCATTCAAATTGTAATTTGATTCTTAACTGATATAATAAATCTGTTAAACTTTCAAGTAGACGAGTTACAAAAACCATCGGCTTTTTCTGTTTGAACATTTCTTCGACAACGAAACGGAACTGAACCTGTAAAAACATAACTAATAATTTGGTTATTGTAAAATGACATCTGTTTACTTACACATACGAACAAAGTTTCATTACGATTCATTTTAACGATATACCATGTGCAAATGCAGCGGTAAATCAAGACCATGTGTTGCACTCAAATAATCTTCCGTCGAAATAAAACCGTCTGAAGTGAACGTGAACATTTATAATTTCGTTCAACGTCAGTTTGCGGACGTGAGTAACCTAAAATATGATGTTGGTCGTTGTTCCGATACCTTACGTTGAATATTTTTCTTATTTTTCAATACAAGTCATTCAAACGATTTTTGTTAATATTATTTCCGTAGAAGTCAATTTACTCATCTGGACAGTTGGTTAATTTGGTATTATCTTCTAATGAAATTTGTTAAAGTTATCATGAAACATTTCCGGCATTATATGAACACATTCCATTCTGTGTCGAGTGTGCAAAAATAATCCTATAAAAATACGAATAATATATTGCAAGTTTAAGAACCATTTGCAAACTTACACAAATTGATAATTTTCTAAAGAATTTGTTCTCGATGGATTTTACAATTCTAATTGTTTCAGATATATTGTTTGACGTCAAAACATGTAACAACATCTGGTAGGTTATTGACGAAATCATCTTCTTGAAGTCCTTTTCATATTGATTACCTGCAATTAAATATAAGTTTTCGTGATTAACCTAACAAAAATACTTACCATCGTTGTAGGACAACTCAAAAACTGTAGACAGGAGTCCTTCAATAACAATTAATGTTGCATTTCAACAGCGTTAAATATATTAACGAATAATGACTATAAATAACCTAAAACAACTGTCAATAAGGAAAAATCCATAAACTGACAAGCTTCACACGTATCTCAGAATCGCCAATAAAAATTAACCAAATTATTAAAGTTCCTAAGTGCATGGATATATTGACTTATATATATTTTTTAAATAGTATTTTACAATTATAATCGTTTGCGTTTTATATGGAATATTCATATTATAATTACTTTTCTTTATTATTATTGTTATTTATTTGCAAAATAATTTAATATCGTTATCGCCAAGTTCAAGTTTGCAACTTAAAATTAACAACATAATGTCCCTAAAATTCCAGAATGTGATGAGCAACGTTGTTTAAATGAAGGTTAATACAAAAAGCGTTAGAAATGGTTGTATATGAACTGCAATAGAAATGTGATTTTTCAATTCACACTGCTTTTAAATTATATTATGGATTTTTTTTGTTCAGCTTAGGGATATTTGTGAACGGAATTTGGGGAATTTGTATTGGCGCTGTTTCGTTTTCAAACCGTCATTTATTGTTTCGATTGCGACTAATAAACGGTATGCCTCTTGAGTATAATATTAAAACACTGTTACTTTATTTAAATCTGTACATTTGTTATTTGCGCTTTTCCTTAATCAAATGTTTCTTTCCTAATAATTTTGATTACTGTTACAGAAAAACGTCATGACTATCTTCCTCGGCGACAGCATATTGCGAAATATGCGAAGTGACTGTTACGCTGAGCGAACCTGCAGGAATAAAGACGGAAAATTTGCGATAGGAATGTGTGTTGGCGGTCAAACTGTGGGACAGTTGATTAAGCGCGTGAAACGAGCTCGATCTACCGGATGCACGTTTCAAGGCGATGGCAATGTTGTGTGTCTGATAGGCACGAATGACATTCTGAAAAATCGAAGCGTACCCGACATCATCAGGGATTTCAGGTGGTTAAGGAGAGAGTTGCGAGCTGAAAAGGTCACTTTTTGCACCTGGGTATAGGTGGCAACGTGCAAAAAGCTTGACAGTAGGGGTCGTGACAAGTTGACCGAGGTGAACAGCTTCATCGTCGATAACCTGCCCAATGTTGTGGACTTGAATGCGGCCTTCAGAGGAATCACAAATGGGTCATTGTTTACGAAAGACGGATTGCATCCTAACAGGAAGGGGTCGATGCTTATCCGTGACGCAATCAAAAAACAAACAGAAATACCGTAGTGAAGTATGACATATTATTTACATATTATATCCATCAGTAACAAAGATCAAAAAAAAAGCTCACAATTAACTAATAAACGGTATGCCTCTTGAGTATAATGTTAAAGCACTGTTACTTTAATTAAACCTGTACATTTGGTATTTGCGCTTTTCCTTAATCAAATGTTTCTTTCTTAATAATTTTGATTACTGTTACAGAAAAACGTCATGACCATCTTCCTCGGCGACAGCATATTGCGAAATATGCGAAGTGACTGTTACGCTGAGCGAACCTGCAGGAATAAAGACGGAAAATTTGCGATAGGAATGTGTGTTGGCGGTCAAACTGTGGGACAGTTGATTAAGCGCGTGAAACGAGCTCGATCTACCGGATGCACGTTTCAAGGCGATGGCAATGTTGTGTGTCTGATAGGCACGAATGACATTCTGAAAAATCGAAGCGTACCCGACATCATCAGGGATTTCAGGTGGTTAAGGAGAGAGTTGCGAGCTGAAAAGGTCACTTTTTGCACCTGGGTATAGGTGGCAACGTGCAAAAAGCTTGACAGTAGGGGTCGTGACAAGTTGACCGAGGTGAACAGCTTCATCGTCGATAACCTGCCCAATGTTGTGGACTTGAATGCGGCCTTCAGAGGAATCACAAATGGGTCATTGTTTACGAAAGACGGATTGCATCCTAACAGGAAGGGGTCGATGCTTATCCGTGACGCAATCAAAAAACAAACAGAAATACCCTAGTGAAGTATGACATATTATTTACATATTGTATCCATCAGTAACAAAGATCAAAAAAAAAGCTCACAATTAACTAATAAACGGTATGCCTCTTGAGTATAATGTTAAAGCACTGTTACTTTAATTAAATCTGTACATTTGGTATTTGCGCTTTTCCTTAATCAAATGTTTCTTTCTTAATAATTTTGATTACTGTTACAGAAAAACGTCATGACCATCTTCCTCGGCGACAGCATATTGCGAAATATGCGAAGTGACTGTTACGCTGAGCGAACCTGCAGGAATAAAGACGGAAAATTTGCGATAGGAATGTGTGTTGGCGGTCAAACTGTGGGACAGTTGATTAAGCGCGTGAAACGAGCTCGATCTACCGGATGCACGTTTCAAGGCGATGGCAATGTTGTGTGTCTGATAGGCACGAATGACATTCTGAAAAATCGAAGCGTACCCGACATCATCAGGGATTTCAGGTGGTTAAGGAGAGAGTTGCGAGCTGAAAAGGTCACTTTTTGCACCTGGGTATAGGTGGCAACGTGCAAAAAGCTTGACAGTAGGGGTCGTGACAAGTTGACCGAGGTGAACAGCTTCATCGTCGATAACCTGCCCAATGTTGTGGACTTGAATGCGGCCTTCAGAGGAATCACAAATGGGTCATTGTTTACGAAAGACGGATTGCATCCTAACAGGAAGGGGTCGATGCTTATCCGTGACGCAATCAAAAAACAAACAGAAATACCCTAGTGAAGTATGACATATTATTTACATATTGTATCCATCAGTAACAAAGATCAAAAAAAAAGCTCACAATTAACTAATAAACGGTATGCCTCTTGAGTATAATGTTAAAGCACTGTTACTTTAATTAAATCTGTACATTTGGTATTTGCGCTTTTCCTTAATCAAATGTTTCTTTCTTAATAATTTTGATTACTGTTACAGAAAAACGTCATGACCATCTTCCTCGGCGACAGCATATTGCGAAATATGCGAAGTGACTGTTACGCTGAGCGAACCTGCAGGAATAAAGACGGAAAATTTGCGATAGGAATGTGTGTTGGCGGTCAAACTGTAGGACAGTTGATTAAGTGCGTGAAACGAGCTCGATCTACCGGATGCACGTTTCAAGGCGATGGCAATGTTGTGTGTCTGATAGGCACGAATGACATTCTGAAAAATCGAAGCGTACCCGACATCATCAGGGATTTCAGGTGGTTAAGGAGAGAGTTGCGAGCTGAAAAGGTCACTTTTTGCACCTGGGTATAGGTGGCAACGTGCAAAAAGCTTGACAGTAGGGGTCGTGGCAAGTTGACCGAGGTGAACAGCTTCATCGTCGATAACCTGCCCAATGTTGTGGACTTGAATGCGGCCTTCAGAGGAATCACAAATGGGTCATTGTTTACGAAAGACGGATTGCATCCTAACAGGAAGGGGTCGATGCTTATCCGTGACGCAATCAAAAAACAAACAAAAATACCCTAGTGAAGTATGACATATTATTTACATATTATATCCATCAGTAACAAAGATCAAAAAAAAAGCTCACAATTAACAATGGTTACAATTATCAAACAAATATTGTTCACAAAAATGTATTCATAAATATTGTGCATTTCCGTAATAGAGTATTCTCCTCTATTACGGAAATGCACAATATTTATGTATACATTTTTGTGAACAATATTTGTTTGATAATTGTAACCATTGTTAATTGTGAGCTTTTTTTTTTGATCTTTGTTACTGATGGATATAATATGTCATACTTCACTACGGTATTTCTGTTTGTTTTTTGATTAATCCATATGAACAAGAACAAGAGTTAAATAGTATTTGGTTGTGAAGTGCAGAAAATAATTTGCAAATGTGATATATTTTTATTAAATTATAAAGATATAGTAGAAAATGAATTTGTACAATTTTTAACTACTTCAATGAACATTTTGATTATCTTTTAAAGGTATGGAGTATTTTGTGATTAATGTTATTGTTGTGATGTATGTAACTCGAATTGATCTAGAAATTTCCATTTTTGCCTGAAGGGGGGGTAAAATGTTCAAATTCATCCCGTAGGGGTGAACGACTTTGAACTGTTTATGAAGATTTGATATGTAACCAAAATATGTGTCACAAAACTTTGTTGAATTTAATAACACAGAAATACAACAATTTAACAACACAACAGTTTAATTTTATTCATTTTAAATGATTTGTTTATACAAAAGCTATGATAATTATGCATCCATGTTACATTACACGTGTTGTTCAATGGAACAAATGTTTGTGTTATTCTGTCTTCTTCGATGCATTTCTTTTTTTTAAAGGCAACAGTTTGAAGTCGATCGTGTTTCATCTTCAATTTCTTTTGTAGCCTGTAATTAAAATAATAATTTAGAATTATATTACTTTAATTTATTGGTGATGTTTCAACTAGTCGAGTCATGCATTAAAACATTAATAAACGAATATGTATGGTAATAGTCCATTTAAATTCAAAGATAATTTGTGGGTGGTATTTAATATCCATTGTAACTTATGTTTACATTTTAATGTAGGAACTTACCAATGCATATGTCTAAATGGGATGCGTTTTAGCTTCTTGTAGCTGGAAGTAACACGTTTACTTTTTCCATTGATTTGAAGTCCACATTGTAATGGATGGTATCATAAGAATTGTCACAAAGTGAACGTTTGTTTGATATACCTGTAAAATGTAAATTAATTAATTAATTAAATTATGTAAGCCATTTATATTGGAATGTGATTGGTAATTGTTGTCAATAAAATTGTATTCCACTCCAAATTTATCTATCGACATAAAACTATCTGAAGCGAACATAAATATTGTAATGACGATGTTCAGGTACATGTCATTTTATGAACATGGCGTGAAATACAATTCTGTTAACAAACATATAACCATGTTTCTTTCCTCATTTAAAAAAAAACTCACACAAATTCATCCGATACGAATGCGAGTTTGATGTTTTCCATATATTTCAATACATGTTGATTATGTGAAAGGTTTACGGGTAAATGTTCCTGTCATGTATATTCGATGAAATCAATTTATTACTTTCCACACGTATGAGTAACTGTATTTAGAATCCTTGGCATTTACTAAGATATATGTTCAACTATCGCAGAAAATCAACGACGTAAGGATATGTTCTTGACTTTTGCTTCAACTGTACAACAACAATCCTGAAAAATACAAATGTATACTATTTTAATAACGTTAAGATCTACTCGCATACTTACTCAATTGGTAGTTTTCAAAACAATTCAATAGGCATTCCTTTTATTTTGAAGTGCATTATTGTCATCGTTAAATCTAATGGGCGTTCCAATATTTATTCATTCTGAAATGCATTTGTAATCACAGAAGCCAGCAATTCGTAAATTCCGTACCATATCATTGTTTCTACACGATTGCATCTCTTGAGCGTAAATATAGTGGCGATTATTTGTAACTTAACCCCACTTTAGAAACATAATTGTAAACACACATTTCACAACCAACCAGTACTACGGCAATGAAAATCAATCAATGAGTACAATATGTACATATTTTTCTTATAGATTTATGTTAATATCACTTATTAACAACATTAATATCGATAAACGATTTGCAATATATCTCCGCCATCTATCGGATTTTCATATAACGTGACCGGTACACGAACCTTTGGGAAAATGATTTCATTACCGTCGATCATTGTAGTTTAGTTAGCGTCCGCAAGAGGGCGCCAAATATATTTGTGGTGGTTAATGTACACATACAACATGACGTATTAATATAACGCGTGGTTAATGTAGACGACTTTAACATTTAATCATTTCATTGAGATTTTAACTTGAGCGTTCACTTACGAATTGAACACAAACACTACAAACAAATCTTTATTGTGTCACAACACCGGTGTAATGAATTACACAATATTTACTTACCAATATTTAAACATAAACATTATACACATAAACACAATATTTTTGGTCCCATTTTAAAGAATTATTTTAAATTGCGTTTAGTTCGAAGCGAAACGCATAGAGAAAGTTTAATTTTGCGATATATTTGTATTTGCAATATATAAAATTAGTATTCGACATTTGTTTTAGAATGAAAAAAAAATTTAATTTAATCTGCATAAATGACGGTTCTTTTTTAATGATGCGGTTGTCTCGCATCGAAGCGCCAAATATCAATATTATTATTTTGATATTAGCTCCATAGAATTTAAACGAAATTCTTTGTTTGTTAGCTGTCTACCGAAAGAAGGGCATTCGCAAAAAAGTTATTAAAAATTTAATTAAAAACAACGAATATTTGTAAAAACACTTAATGTTTATTCTTACATTCATTTATAACAATTTTGACTACAATTTTTTCCATTTAAATTGTAATTTGATCGTTGGCTCAAATAATTAATTAGTTAAATTTTGAAATGGGTGTTATGGTCAGTTGTTGCTAGCATTCAGAACTATTCAATATGCATTCTTTTTATTTTGAAGTGCATTATTGGCATTGTTAAATCCAATGGACGTTCTAATATGTATCCATTCAGAAATACGAACATGAATCTGTAAAAATATAACTAATTATTTGGTTTAGTACGACATTGGTTGACTTACCCATATAAACTGATAAGTTTCATGATAATTTATTACGATTGTACATCGGATGATGTGCAGCTTTAAATCAACATGTGATAGCCGCAAAAATTACTCTAGTGAAATAAAACTAACTGAAGCAAACGTGAACATTGTTACAATTATGTTCAATTAAACGTTAGTTTGTAGACGTAAGTAACCTAAAATACAAACTTGGTTCTTTCTCCGATACCCTTCGTTAAATATTTTTCACATTTTTCAATTCATTCATGTTAATTTAACAGTTCTTGCGTTGTATGTGTATCAATCAATTTACTCAGCTGGACAGTCTGGTAATCTTGGCCATGCCCTTTGATTTTTAATGAAATTTTGATAACGTTATGGTGCAACATATTCGTTTATTACAGGAACACGATCCATTTTGTGTCGAGTGTGCAGAAATAATCCAACAAAAATATTAATAATATCTTGTAAGTTTAAGGACCACTCGCATACTTACACTAATTGATAATTTTCTCAACAATTCGTTTTCAATATAAATTGTTTCATAGAGACATCAAACATGTAACACATGGCAGGTTACTGACATTAATTCCTCTACTTGAATGTCCTTATTATATTAATTACCTACAATTAAATATAAGTTTTTGTATGTAATCTAAAACAAAATACTTACTTATCATTTTTGTATGTATGTATTTTTTAGGACAATTGACGTAAAATTATCATGTTAACGAATAATGGCCATTATTATCGGCAATCGACTTGCAAAATATCGGCGCCATCTGGCCGATTCTCATAAAACAATCCCAGTGCACAAACCTTTGGGAAGACAATCTAATTACCGTCGTCATTGTAGTTCAGCTACCGTCCGTACGAGGCCGCCAAATATATTTGTGGTGGTTAATGTCAACATAATAGAATTAATAGTGGTTAAAGTAACGACGTTACTTTGACAGGGACGCACGTCGCAGAGCGTCAAAGTAACATGGCATGCTTGCCGCGGAGCGGCTGAGTGACAGAGCGCTCGCCGCGAAGCGGCAGAGTGATACATTACAAAAAGTGAAGTATCAAACATTTTAAAACATTTCCAAACGGTCGCCGCGGAGCGGCCGAGTGATGTAGACGTTCGCCGCGAAGCGGCAATGTGACAGGCATGTTTGCGGCGGGGAGGTAGAGTAACAGTTATGCACGTCGCGTAACATGCACGCTAACCGCGAAGCGGCAGGATGATAAGAACGCAAGCCTTGGAACAGCAGAATAACGTGCACGTGGCGTTGGTTGGCTGTTGCGCGCCGGAGAGTCTGCGAGACGGCTAAGCGAAGCCCCTTAAAGCGACGAAGTACTTGCCAAAAACTTTGTGCGTTAACACGACGTTGGAGACTGGTATAGCTTAAATTAAAATGGTCGTCAAGTAAATTCAAATAATGAAAAATGAATTTAATTTTAAAAGTTGTAAAAATACAAACTGCCAACATGTTTAAACGTATGAAATATTATTGTAACATTTAAATTTAAAAAATCCAAAATTATGAAGAATATTTTAAAATTCGAATTGACCTAGAAATCTTCATTTCTTCCCCTTATAGGTGAATTACATTAGAATTCTTTCCGAAGGAATAATATAGAAATACAACAATTTAACAACATAAGACTTTATTTTTATTCATATTAAACGATTTGTTTATACAAAAGCTGTAATGACTATGCTCTATATTTCATTACACGTGTTGTTCAATGCAACAAATGTGTAATAATTTTTATGTCACCTGTCTTCTTCGATGCATTTCTTTTACAAACGCAACCGTTTGAAGTCGATTCATCTTCAATTTCTTTTGCCGCCTGTAATTAAAATTATTTAGAATTATATTATTGTAATTTATTTGTCACATATTAACAAGTCAAGTCATGCATAAACACATTAATAAACTAATATATAGGATAATAGTCCATTTCAAAATTAAAACCCCTGCATTTCAGCATTTGATGGTATTGAATTCAAAGAGAATTTGTTGGTGGTATTTAATATCTATTGTAATTTGTTTACATTTTAAAATAAGTACCTACCCACAAATATGCCTAAATGGGATACGATTTTGCTTCTTATAGCTGGACGTAACCTGCTCAACTATTTCATTGACAATTAATGTGAAATTTTCGTGTTAACGAATAATGGCCATTATTATTGGCAATCGACTTGCAAAATATCGGCGCCATCTGGCAGATTTTCATAAAACATTCCCGGTGCACAAACCTTTGGGAAAACAATCTCATTATCGTCGTCATTGTAGTTCAGCTACTGTCCGTACGTGGCCGCCAAATATATTTGTGGTGGTTAATGTGACATAAAATGTCACGTATTATTTGAACGTGTGGTTAAAGTAACGAAGTTTATATTTAATCATTCCAATTTCGATTTTAACTTCATCGTTGACTTACGAATTAAACACAAATACTACAAATTAACCTTTATTACATCACCCGCATAATTAATTACACAATCTTTAAACATAAACAATTACACACACAAATAAAACATTTTAAGATTCATTTAGCGGTTTCCTTTGATTATCATCGACTCAATCGTACTGAAGTTAAATTCGTAGCCATCTTTCATCTGTAAATTCAACAGCGTAATTTTAATTACCCACATTTACTCAAACACGTTGCAAACATCTCTTTACCAAAAAAAAAAAAACAAAAAAAAAATTCCTCGTTAAAATTGCCACATACCAAAAGCCCTTTTATGAAAACTCTGACCACTTGTTCACCCGCCTATAGGGAACGTGAGCTGGGGTTAGACCGTCGTGAGACAGGTTAGTTTTACCCTACTGATGACTCGTCGTTGCGATAGTAATCCTGCTCAGTACGAGAGGAACCGCAGGTTCGGACATTTGGTTCACGCACTCGCTCGAGCGGGCGGTGGTGCGAAGCTACCATCCGTGGGATTATGCCTGAACGCCTCTAAGGCCGTATCCTTTCTAGTCAAAGGTGGCAACGATACCTTTAGGAGTTCAGAGAGTCGAAAGGCTCAATACAATGTGACTTTATTAGGCGATCGACGTCCGCGTCGGTCGTCGCACGAGCCCTCGTTTGCCGCACGGGGCGCCCGGCGAACGGCGGGATCTCATCGCTACGTTTCGCCGGCCCCTAGCGGTCGATCACGGGTATCGCTCAGTTCGATGTCTGAACTCGGAATTGTCTGTAGACGACTTGCGTACCTGGCGGGGTGTTGTACTCGGTAGAGCAGTTTCCACGCTGCGATCTGTTGAGACTCTGCCCTTCGCTTGGGGATTCGTCACTTCGTTGAACTCCTCGTAATTCGCCGTGCGTCTGCTTTTATAGCTCATTCCCTACCTTATTTCTTCCCACACTTGTCTGCATCCCTGCTCTTACTTTACCAGGTGATCACCCAGGTGATCTCCCTACCACCTCTATCCCTTCTCGTCATTATTTTTAAAATAAAATTAATCTTCCTAATTACAAATAAATTATTCTTATAATTATTTTATATTTTAATAAAAAAACACAACAATATGTTTCACCACACTGTGGCTTCATCAGGTGATGACAAAATACAAAAAACAAATTACAAAATATGACTTATATACTAATACAGAGTTATTTACATCTACTTGATCGTTCAGAATTATACCTAGTTTATTGAATTTATTAATTTCTAGGCTTTCTAATAAATTATGTTTTTTTGCTCTTATTTTGTACATGTAATATTTCGAATTTATTGTTAAAACTATGATTTGATTCTAAGCAATGGTTGGAAAAGGTAGAGTCCGGTTTTTTGGCGTTGTAGCTTCTTTCATGTTCTTTAATTCTTGTTTCGAACGACCTCCCCGTCTGTCCTATGTAGACTTTTTTACAATCTTCACACGTTAGCTTGTACACACCTGACTTCGACGTTTTGTCCGTTTTATCTTTGTGATTTTTAATGGAATTTTGTATGGTGTTGTTTGTTTTAAATGCGATCGTTTGGATAATAGACTTCTTAATGATAGTTCCTATTTTATCTGAAATGTTCCCAATGTATGTGATAAGGTTGTAATTGTTAGGAGTTTTTTTATTGTGTTCTCGGATAGATTAAAGATAGTATTTTTGACTTTTGTTTTTTGGTGAGAATGTTATTCACCATGTCTATCGAATAACCATTGTTTAATGCTATTGTGAAAATTCTGTTCTTTTCTAATTCAAAGTTATTTTTGCTCATTGGAATATTAATCAGTCTATGGATCATAGATTCATAAGCTGATAATTTGTGTGTTATGGGGTGGAAGGAACTTGCATGTATTGTCGTGTCTGTGTGTGTAGGTTTGTGAAAAATTGAGAATTCGTGTTTATTATTATTGTTATGTGATATAGTTAAATCTAGGAAATTAATGGTTTTGTTTTAAATTGTTTAGAAATATGCTTGGAACAAAACTATTGTCAATTTCAGTCGGAATATTACGAACAAACTAAGGGATTAGCAATGGGAAACCCTTTAAGCCCGCTCTTAGCAGAAATATTCATGGATAATTTAGAAAACACCATTAGTGCACACCCATTATTTAAACACTGCGTTTACTGGTTTAGGTATGTCGATGATATATTGGGTTGCTTCAAAGGTACCGAGAGACAATTGAAATCTCTTCACAATTATATCAATACGATTCACCCCAACATAACATTTACTACGGAAATCGAAGTAAACAAAACCATTAATTTCCTAGATTTAACTATATCACATAACAATAATAATAAACACGAATTCTCAATTTATCACAAACCTACACACACAGACACGACAATACATGCAAGTTCTTTCCACCCCATAACACACAAATTATCAGCTTATGAATCTATGATCCATACATAGACTGATTAATATTCCAATGAGCAAAAATAACTTTGAATTAGAAAAGAACAGAATTTTCACAATAGCATTAAACAATGGTTATTCGATAGACATGGTGAATAACATTCTCACAAAAAAACAAAAGTCAAAAATACTATCTTTAATCTATCCGAGAACACAATAAAAAACTCCTAACAATTACAACCTTATCATATACATTGGGAACATTTCAGATAAAATAGGAACTATCATTAAGAAGTCTATTATCCAAACGATCGCATTTAAAACAAACAACACCATACAAAATTCCATTAAAAATCACAAAGATAAAACGGACAAAATGTCGAAGTCAGGTGTGTACAAGCTAACGTGTGAAAATTGTAAAAAAGTCTACATAGGACAGACGGGGAGGTCGTTCGAAACAAGAATTAAAGAACATGAAAGAAGCTACAACGCCAAAAAACCGGACTCTACCTTTTCCAACCATTGCTTAGAATCAAATCATAGTTTTAACAATAAATTCGAAATATTACATGTACAAAATAAGAGCAAAAAACATAATTTATTAGAAAGCTTAGAAATTAATAAATTCAATAAACTAGGTATAATTTTGAACGATCAAGTAGATGTAAATAACTCCCCCCTACTAAATTTAAAATTAAATACGGCATCGATACACAACAACCCCCCTCTTAGTACTTTCGAACTCTGTATTAGTATATAAGTCATATTTTGTAATTTGTTTTTTGTATTTTGTCATCACCTGATTAAGCCACAGTGTGGTGAAACATATGTGGTGTCTACATTAAAATTTTGGAACCAAAACTTGTGTTATTATTATAAGTGTAAAGAAGTTTCAACACGCAACTCCACAACCAATCGATTATTATAGGAAAAAGTTAAGTTTGCAACAAAAATCATTATTTGGTGGGCAAAGTTTAAGGAATACTTGCAATGTCGGTAGCATTTAAAACCTTTTAATTATCTCACTAAAATACGATATGTTACAGTCGTTTAAAATTTTAACAGTAAGGACGTATATATGTTTTGTTGTTTATCGTTCTCATCCAATGATGATGCGTGTTTATCGTGCGGTGTACATATTGACTGCATTTTTGGGCAGTGGTTAATTCGGTGCTAGTAGAACTATAAATATGTAATTTATAATGCGTCCAGTGACATGATCGTTACCTTATAATTTGCTACTTTTTTGATTTAACATTATTAATATTAAATTTAATGACATTCATACAAATATTATTCTATTCAATATATATATATTGTATGTATTGATTTACTACATTTCGTGCATTCATTATCATTTAGACTGGGTAGCTCTGAACAATACGTATGTTCGGCGAAAGTTTGCATAGAAATTGTTACATGTGCTGTAACAAACCACTAATCTGGTTAACATCCATTATAGGCATATCATGTTTTGTACCCGATTGTAAAAAACAACAAGATTTAGAGTTATCACCATACTTGATTTGTGTATCACTAATGATTAGTATCTCGATATTAACGTCAAATATGTACAACATTTATTATTTTTTTGCGAGAGTAAAAGAAGAACTAGTCGTTGTACAAGTTATAGAGATAATAACAGGTATATGGGCAATGACGTTAAGTTCACTTTGCCTAATTGGTCAAAGAACGAAACTCTTATACGTGAAGTCTGTTATGGAAACATTACAACGCCGTTCGACAATTTATAAACAACCAGTTTTAAACATGGACACTGTAAGGAATTTGCATAGGATGAGCCTGATATATGTTATATGTGGAGTTCCAATTGTGACGGGTGTTGGTTCTATCATAACATATCTTTTAATTTCTGAATTCAAAATTATATTTTTCCTATATTGTTCGGCGATTGGAGGGTTTGCTTTTAGCTCAACAATGGAAGCACGCATAAATAATGCAATTCTAACACAATGCTACACTCAACTGAAAACCGACCTGAAGACAAGGATTTCTTGTTCGAAATACAAGTGGAAAAACGAACAAATTATGTTCACAATGCATCTCAAAAATATCCGAAATTTCTATAATTTTTTCAAAATAAACTTCAATATTTTAAACAACTTTATGAACCCGGTTGCATTGATATCCATCGTTGTTTACACAGCACTTCTTGGGTGCGCTTGCTATTTGTGTACCATAAAATTTATGAGTGGAGAATTTCATGATGTCTTCGGTAAATATATGTTCATATCGCTGGCATATGTTGGAGCATCCATGGGTGGATACGATTTGTTTATGGCGTTCGAAGTTACCTATACCTTAGTAAGTACAATTCTCGTTATCTCTTTCTATATATATATATATATATATATATATATATATATATATATATATATATATATATATATATATATATATATATATTAGGAGTGATTGGCTCGCGCCAAGAAGTTTTGATGGCCACTACATGTAAAGGTATTTCAACAACTAAGGTTCTTGGTAATCGCTACTGACGAAGGGTAATAACCCAGAAACAATATTGTCTAGCGATCCACCAGTTAGTCTTCATGGACCTGTTTTAATTAATGTTCACTACACCATTGAGGTGTAAGATTAGACCATCTTTCGTGTAAATTTTACATTTTTCTGTCATATTTGACAAGACACATTTTCAATATATATATATATATATATATTATATATATTTGGACGAATCTTACACCTCAATGGTGTAGTGAACATTAATTAAAACAGGTCCATGAAGACTAACTGGTGGATCGCTAGACAATATTGTTTCTGGGTTATTACCCTTCGTAATATATTTGATAATTGCTATTTTTCATTTCAAGATAAATTTTATAAACAAATTTTTGGTACCCCTATGGGATCACCATTAAGTCCAATAATTGCCCTAATTACGATGGACTTTGTATTAGATAATGTTTTGCCAAAATTATCTTTCAAACTTCCCTTTATTTTTAAATATGTTGATGATATTATTTGTGCGGTGCCCTTTAATAAAATAAATGAAATATTATCAACTTTCAATTCTGTACATACTAGTATTCAATTTACTGTTGAGGAAGAAACTGATCGCTCTCTTCCTTTTTTAGACACCAAAATTATAAGAAATAGTGATAACAAAATTATAATTGATTGGTATCAAAAGCCTACTTCTTCGGGAAGATATATAAATTTTTATTCTAATCATTCTATTCATCAGAAAGTTAATATTGTTAAGGCGATGAAGAATAGAGTGGTTAGAATTAGTGATCCCATATTTCTTAATAAAAATTTAAAAATTCTCTCTGATATTTTTATCAATAACGGTTACCCTAAATCATTCGCTAACAAACTAATTTATAATTCTTCTTCACAAGTTGTTCCTATCTCTACAGAAAATGTAATCATTTATAAAAAGTTACCGCACATGAAAGATTTAACAAATAGAATTATCACTATTTGTAAAAATGATAACATCAAAATAGGACAATACAACATCATATCTTTAGACAGATTATTTTCAAAACTGAAAGATAAAATTCCTCTTCTCCAAAAGTCTAATGTTATATATAAAATTCCATGTATAGATTGTGATAAATGTTATATTGGCCAGACTAGTCAGTGGTTAAACTCTCGTTTAATACAACATAAGAGTGACGTTAGGATAGCGAAGTTAAATTGTGCTTTATCTCAACATTGTTTTAATTTCAAGCATCAATTTGACTTTAATAGTACTACTGTTTTGGCCGAAGAGAAAAATTATAATAGCAGGATGTTTTTAGAGATGGTTCATATCAATAAAAATATAAATTCTATAAATTCTCGTTCAGATATTCAAAAACTTAGTACCATTTATTCTTACATTTTGAGTTTATAGTTGTTTGTAGTCTATTTAGTTGGTTTTCTTATAGTTTTTGATTGAGTTATGAATTTAATTTATTTAGCGAGTTCGTTATACAATACGAACAGTAACATTTTTACGTTGCACTCGTTTCTAAGGTTTCAGTTTTCATATTTAGACATCGTTCACGTCGAAATTTTTAAAAATTGTCATTTACCATCAAAATTTACATTTATTTCCATTAATATTCAGAGCCTTAGCACCTTATCTTTATAATTTGTTTTCGACCTTGTTTTATTCCTCTAGTTGTAAGTATCTTTTTTAATTGTTACATGTATATCAGATGTCACTTTTTAGTTATTCCTGAAGAAGCAATAAATAACATTGCGAAATATTGAATTAAAACAAATGAGTTTCTTTTAATAAGTGGAAGATAATAATAAGATAGAAAGAAACACATTTTGCGCATGTTAGTTTATCAAAAAAGTTTTATTCGATTACTTGTTAATAAAGAAAATGTTCATAAAGTTATCGCTTTTTTGAACAATATGAGTTAGTTTGACTTGCAATTTTATTTTGAAAAGTAAAGGAATAGGTTAAATAATATCTTACTGAACTCTACATTGGTCTTCCGTTCAACACAAATGCTAATATAAAATGTTTTTGCTATAAAAATTCTTTCGTCAAGCTAAGCAGCGTAGACTTTTCAATCGACAAATTAAAAAAATTAAATATTTACTGTGAAAAAACGAACTTCGAGAAATAAATATTGGTGTCATATTATAGGACATAATTTTCTCTTTCTTGTGACACCATTTTTATGTTTAAATGAGGAGCTGATAAGATGCAATTTTTGGAATAGGCCTAGCTTCAAAGTTTATGTAGAATACATCTTGGTAAATTGTAGCTAGCTCATTTTTACTGTCTTATACTTTATGTATAAGTAAGTATATGAATCATGAAAATTTTCGAACTCGAGAATTCAATGGATATACACGTTCTGAGGTCCACTGAATCGTTTCTAAGAATTTTCGTGTGTGTGTGTGTGCGCGCGCGCGCGGTCTAGCGTCCAAACTATTATAGCTAGAGCTATGAAACTTTAAACTTAAGATTTGTACATAGCAAGAAAGAAAACGTCCTATTTTGAAAGCAATACCGCTACCGGAAGTGATCGTTTCATCTTATCACCGTTTTCCTTATTTCGAAAACGGTACCAGTTATCAAAAAAAATTGTTCTTATAAGTTTCATTAGAAAAGTTTTTTTTGAAAAATGTATAAGAATGTTCAGTGCGGATCACTGCAGATTTTATACTATTGCGATCGGCCGGCTAAAAGTATGTGTGTCTCTGCGCGGTCTAGTGCTAAAACTATTTACGCTTAATTTATGAGACTTTAGATGCGAATATAGAGAGAAAAAACACGTCGTATTTTGAAAGCAATATGTAAACCAGAAATAATGGTTTATTCTTATCACATTTTCCATATTTTGAAAACGGTAGTTATAGAAAAAATTGTTACTATAAATGTTAAAGATATTGCAATTTTAAATAACTTCTATTTGAAAATCTTTTTTTAAAAATGGAGCATAAGCAAGTACAAGAAAGTTCGGTGCGGACCACAGTAGATTTTATACTATTGCGAACGGTCGGTTAAATGTGTGTCTCTGCGCGGTTTACCGCTCAAACTATTGACGCTTAATTTATGAGGCTTTAGATGCGAATATAGTAAGGAAGAAAACGTCATATTTTGAAAGAAATACCTTAACCAGAAATAATGGTGAAAATATTTGTTGTAACATTGGTATTAATGATGTAAATAATTCAAAGTGTATCACACATTTTTATTTAAGTCGTACCACATATGCTCCTTCATATACAGTTACCCAATCACAAGACTCAGCAGAGGAGAAGCGAATCAGGTTTGTTTGTAGGACCTTTAATTAATTTAATTAATTGTTCAATACAAGAGAATTATTTCAGGTAGAAATTTTACTCAAGACATTTAATAATCAAAAGATGGAAGGTAGAGCATCAGATGCATTTGCGTTTAGATTTAAAGTATTTGCAGCTGTGGGTATAAAAATATTTCTATTTAATTTTAATTCATTGTTTTATTTTTTATAGATTTTTGCAACGATTATAACTTACGTAATGGTTGGTGTACAGTTCAGGGTTCAGGGCGACCAATGAGAAATAATAAAATCCTCGTTCAGCACAATTTTTAATGATTTACACCAATTTGTTAGATGGTGAGATCTGCTAATATTTTAAATTATGGTGCATATATATATACATATACATAATTATTGTACAAATTCTCGACTGTAAATCACTTAAAATGGTACTTATCTTGTACCATGAGCAGTCAGTCGTTGAATAAAACACTTTTAGCAATTTAAAGTTTATTGCGACACCTTTTTTTGCAATTAGGTGTTTCGGAAACCCTTGTCAAGCCATAACCATTAATATGACAAATGACATTAAATAAAACCTATCGCGGTAACAAGGCCAACTTTCTATATACCCCAGTATTTACTGCAAGAACTAGAGAAAGCCTTGTAAAGAACCTAGTTAGGGTATTCGACCAACATTTAATTCACTACAATACAATTTAAAATCACAACAACGATACAAATATATAATAATATATAAATAAATTAACCCGCAATTGTAATAATAATGATCAAAAATTGTATTGTAATGAATGAAATATTGGACACTTGGAATTTTGTGAATATTAATTCAATATTAATAAATAAAATTAATATTAGAAATTAATATTAAAGCCGCAAAACTCCCATTGTGAAAAAGCTAGCTAAGAAAACTATTAATAAAAATCTACTGGAATGACCAATGTTTAATTTATTAAAAAAACAAAAAAAAATAATATTAGAACAAAGCAAATTTCTAAAATTGATTAAAATGAATTCAACATTGGTCATACCTCTTAAAAAATACAAATCAAAACTTAAATTAATGTGATCAATAATCAACTCAAACGCAGGACCACTCTAAAAAGATAATATATAAATTCCAAGTTAATATATGCCAATGCCATAATGAATGAAATATTGGACACTTGGAATTTTGTGACAATATTAATTCAATATTAATAAATCAAAATTAATATTAAAGCCACAAAACTCCCATTATGAGAAAGCTAGCTAAGAAAACTATTAATAAAAATCTACTAGAATGACCAATAATTAATTTATTAAAAAAAAACAAAAAAAATAATATTAGAACAAAGCAAATTTCTAAAATTGATTAAAATGAATTCAACATTGGTCAGACCTCTTAAAAAATACAAATCAAAACTTAAATTAATGTGATCAATAATCAACTCAAACGCAGAACAACTCTAAAAAGATAATATATAAATTCCAAGTTAATATATGCCAATGCCATAAAAAATGATTATGCAAAAACACCAAATTTGATTTATTAATATTGAATTAATATTGTCTCAAAATTCCAAGTGTCGAATATTTCATTCATTACAATGCAATTTTTTGATCATTATTATTACAATTGCGGGTTAATTTATTTATAAATTATTATATTTTTTATCGTTGTTGTGATTTTAAAGTGTATTGTAGTGAATTAAATGTTGGTCGAATACCCTAACTAGGTTCCTAGGTTCTTTACAAGGTTTTCCCTAGTTCTTGCAGTAAATACTGGGGTATATAGAAAGTCGGCCTTGTTACCGCGATAGGTTTTATTTAATGTCATTTGTCATTGTCACCTTATTGCAAAAAAGGTGTCGCAATAAACTTTAATATTGCTAAAATTGTATCAATTTTTCGACTTACTTTAATTTATTTTTAAGTTGTAAAGTATCGCATTTCGAGGAAAACCTGATACAAAATCTGCTAGTTCCGACAATCTATCCTCATCTTTGAAACACACATGGATAAATGTGTTATGTTCTTGGTTTACCATAAAATACTGGCCTTCGCATTTTAAATTTAAAAGAAAACGCACGCACTATGTTTAAGCACCTTCACCAAACACCAATACTTACCTTAACAATTACCTTAAAAGTTTCTCCAAATTTTGTAGTCGTACACTAATGTTTCAATATAGTTCTAAAGTAGGTTTGTTTCATGTGACAATATTGCCGAATTAAAATGATACAAATGTTAATCGTTTGCATATTTTTATATCTTATACATATTATCTTCACTAACTTAACGAATGTGCCGAACGTACCAATTATTCTGTACTTGAATCTAATTAATAATTGTTCGTATGTGGAAAACTTGTTATAAACAAAACAGGTAAAGAAAGCTAATGTTGCGACGGCTATACTTAATTTTATTTTAGCCCTAAAATGTCTCTCATAATGATAAAATCTGTTTAACCATGATTTTATTACACATTGTACATGACTGCTACAGCAACGAATTTTATAGTCCCTTTGTAATAATTACGATGCAAGTTAAATTCTACGACGGCGCTGTCTATCGAATTAAATCAGTGTGCTTCCTTAAAAAAAGTCATTAGCATTAGCATACATTGCATATTAGTGCATATTATGAGTAAGACAAGCCGAACGAATTACCGAGAACCGAGTTTCGCTGTTAGATCTAATAATGGTTACGGACAAGTGATTTGTAAGGAATATTCGAGTACATAATGTAGAAATATCTGATCATTGAAATTGGATTTATTGGAAATATTTATTATGGGCCCGATCGTTGAGCCTAAAGCTATCGATACCGAGTCTTCAGCTATTTCGATACTCTGTTATTACTAGTGATGGGCATAATCGAGATATTTCAATAATCGATTATTAGTAATCGATATAATTTAATAATGGACTAATATTAGTAGTTAAAATTAGTAGTAGTAGTACTAATACTAATTAATGCAACGTACAACATAAACGTTCTAATACCACCGACAGTGTTTTATAAAGCAGTGCAACTTACAAATTTACATCGAAACAAACTATCGTCTAAAAATGTTGATCAAATTATATTCCTTAATACCACATTGTTATGAATAGTTTGCATTTTATTCTGTTAATTATTTTGACTATTGGTACCTACTTCTTATAAATTTGTTTTTATTAATTTTTATTATTATTGTTTAATCTAGAGTTAATAATTTATTATATAGGTACCTTTGTTTTTATTAAGAATTATACTTTTGTTGTTATTTGCTCATATTTTTTATATATTGTGGCAGTTTATAAATATTATTGTAAATTTTGAAGCGTTTCATTTACTAACGCAATATCATCAACACGATTGTACTTATTGAAATTATTGTATTCTTCAATCCGACAATGACGATCGGTCGAGACTACAAAAAATAATTGATAGAGAATCGGCCATGGCTTCGCGTAGCGATACGACTAATTAGTTGCCACAATCGAAGGAGTCCAATGTTAAAATAAAATATCTCGAACCTGGAACTACTATTAATATTTAGTGGTAGGATTACAATATATCAAGATATCGAGCTTCTCGGTTCGCTCGCACACATTCCGTGACCGACGTTCGACTACTAATTTAGTAGTACTAATTTTCAGAGTGCATAGTCGATTATCTCGAGAGATTTTAATAATCGACTAATTCGTGTGACGTTCGACAACTAATTTAGTAGTAATAATTTCGGAGTGCAGTCGATCCCGAGATATTGAGCTTCTCGGTCCAGCTCGCACACATTCCGTGACCGACGTTCGACTACTAATTTAGTAGTACTAATTTTCAGAGTGCATAGTCGATTATCTCGAGAGATTTTAATAATCGACTAATTCGTGTATCGCATCTCGATTATTCCCATCAATAGTTATTAATGTACGTTTGGACCATCTAAATTGGATGATATTTCTACGTTGTAGATATAAACGCGAATGCGTCTACAGTCAGATGCTAATAGAATTATTTAAAGTTCACGTTCCGTTTAATAACCGGTTTACTAACAAAACCTAAAGCCCCGTGAATTGCGGAAATATAAAATTGCTCATGTTTCTCCGTGACAAGGCAAAAGTCAAATTCAGAAGGACTACTAACGTAGCATACTGGAACTCCTGCAAAGATATAAGAAATTACGTAAAGAATTGGATTTCAAATGAAATACTCCTGATCGAAAATATTGTGGAAAGAATTCACACGGCTAAATACTTTAAATAAAAATCTGCAGTGGTCCGCACTGAAATTTCTTACACTAACTTATCCATCATTTTTCGAAAGAACTTTTCAAATAAAATTTATACTTATACATTTCATTCGATCACTTCCGTTTGAAATTGCTTTCAAAATAGGACGTATTCTTCCTTACTATATACTAATATTAAGTTTAAGTTTAAATACTCATATCTTTAGGTGTAATCGGCTGGGCAGTATGGGCGCACAGATACACATCATTCCGAAAATAGTCAGAAGTATAGAAAGTAAAAATAAAGATATTGAAATTTTAAATAATTTTGTTTGAAAAGTTTTTCCGAAAAATGGTGTATAAGTAAGCATCAGAAAGTTCAGTGCGGACTACTGCAGAATTTTGTATTTTAGTTTCTGAAATATTTACTTCTTTATCGTTCTGTTGACATTTGGTATATTTTTAGTCTATTTCATGTGACCATTTCCGCACCACCATTGAGGTAGGAATCATGGCGCATTTTTTTTTAGTGGTTTCCCCTGTAGGTCTACTCCACGCAGTTCACGTACGAACGACAATCACCAACGCCATCTCGTAATGACCATGTTTCACATCATTCTTTGCACTAGAACGACTTTCCAACGCCATCTCTTGATGGCCAATGTAAAAATGTTAGTGCAGTGAAGATATTACTTATTCGGCCATACTTTTGCTTGTTTCATTTAATCGATGGAGTTGTTTTCCTATAATTAAAGACATCTGCCAATTGTGAAATATATCTATTTGTTCTAACTAGCCAACGTGACCCAATGTAGCAAGTTCTATGGAACAACAGAGATATTTATGGCTTGGCAGAGCCTCTTTATATTTCTTTCTGTTAAATGATTAAAATCGGTTACCCCGGTCTCTAGCCCCGATCGCTGGACCCCATTAGTAAACAAACAAAACAAAATGGACAATTACTTGTAACACAGCTACACAACCATTCCGCATTCTTATACATGTAGAATTAAAATTTTGAGACACGGTTTTATTTTTAAAGTAAATGTAAATGTAAATGTTCTTGAATTTGCACATTTTCATTTCTTACCGAACACAACGGAATTTATTCTTACCTACACTTAACCTAATTAGTTACAGTAAATAACAGTTTATAAAACAAATGAAAACGAAAGCATTTACTAAGTGTTTATATAGTATTTACTATAGTCACTTCTCGTCGTCGCGTGTTTTTCGCGTTCAGTTAATAATGACTGTAATGCATATGCTTTTAATTTATTTTATAATAAAATAATTTTGATTATAATTTTAAATAAATAGTTTATGTTGCTTAAAGTTTGACTACTATGTGCTACTGCAATGGAAAGGATGTCAGTGATTTACTTATTAAAATTCTTGCAGCATGCTTTCTCATTAATTTCATGTCATCTTTTTCATTTTAGGGATTTCTTCCTAAATACACTGAAGTTGCGAAAGCTATAGCAAATACACCACAATCATATCCGTTTGTTTGTTGCTGTACCTGATGATACATGCGATGCACATTTTCACCCTAAAGCCTACTTAAATACCGTACATGATCTACATCTAATGATTTCTTATTTAAACTATCGTAAATATGATTAGCATAACCATCAAAGTATGTGCAAATCCAATGTCCTATTTTGCTTTGACTTCCACTAAATAAAATCTGTATGTTTGAAGACCCTCTAGAAATGGGTTGAATACGTTCCGGAACTTGTAAGTATGCTGTACATTGTGGCTTAATATTGGTTTACATTGCAACAATCCTTCCGAATAAGTTAATATGTAAATCTTCTAAATATTGTCCTGCATTGAGAACTACATTTAACTCATGTGGTAATAATATATCGCATACAATCGGGTGTTCCTAAATTCTCAAATCGTCTGGCTTCATTTTGATAACTCGATTTTTGTCTGATGTAACAAAATTTATACTGTCAATTTTCATTACCTCTGTCTGGTATTCTTCTTCCATTTAATGTGCTCAGTTCTCGTATTACTTGAAATTACTTCAAAATTATTTGCAACTGTATCAACAAGAAACGTTTTCTTTGCGTCTAGTGTATTGCTTCTTTCCTCTGTTTTTTTATAATTGTCTATGACAAATATCGGTTCATGATATGAAAAATACGTTTCATAAACTCGAGCTTTAATTGTGTTTACCATTGAAAATTTGTGTATTATGATCGGTTGTGAATATGTCTAACTGCAGCGATGACGAAAGATTATATCTGCCTACAATATTGTTTAGAAATGAATTGCCGTTACTACATCTCATATCAAAGTTAAAATCTCCCATAACTACGAGATCGTCATCCGAAATTGCTGTTTAATTGATTATTTCATGAAATTTTTTTTCGAAAATCGCATGAGATGTAGACAGTGATTTATAACTTATTACAATAATATTGTATTTTTCAACCTAAAGACTAATAAATTCGACGTGATATGGACTATTATTATGTTGTTTTGTTTCAAGCACATGGTTAATTTTGTTAACTGAACCATTATTTTTAACGTAACAAATTATACCTCGCGAACCGTTCGAAATATTTAACCTATAAGCTGTTTTAAAATTCGAAATGTCAACAATATCTGCCTCATTCGTTAAAGTTTCTGCAAATATTAAGATTTCCCCCCGTTTATACCAGTTGTCTTTTAAGATATATTTTAATTTCGTTCGTAAGGACACACATTTTGATAAATAACTTTGATTCCATTGTTTTCCTTTAATGTATCATATGATTGATATTCAGTACCAAGGAATGTTGCTATTTTCTCGTAATTAAATGAATCAACGATAGCGTTTTCAGTAAATAACCTAATTGGACTATCGGGAACAGCTACTTCGTCAACTTTTCTACTTTTTATTAGGTTTGTGTTTTCAACGGTCATTTGTCCGATGGTTAAGTTATTTAGAGACTGAATAAATCCTATTTCATCTTCTTGCCTCATTTATTTCGGTTAACTCATAAAAATTAAACTCCCCCCCCCCCCAAATGGATTTGTGTCGAAGAATACGCCCATTGCATTATTTTTAGTTACTTTAAAAATCGCAGAGTCCATAACTGGAGGTAATTGATTCAAATCTCCAACAATAATTACATCCCGCCAAAACTCGCATTAATTGCCATTATTTGCCTTAACCTAGTATCAACTCTACTCAAAAGTGTACTCCCCACCATCGAAATTTCAATAATTAATAGCTTTATATCGATCAACTTTTCGCGAATGCTGCTTCCTAAATCTGTTGACAATTACCACCGAACTGAGATACTGGAAGAACGAATGCGGTATGAAATGTCACGCCATTTATTAAGAACGCATGTTTTCCTGATGGAACGTACAATAAAACAACCAACTTATCTTTATTAGCAATAGGAATATTGTCTAGGAAACGAGTTGTTAACTGGTACAAACAATTAATCACTGTACTCTTTCCAACGCTAGCAGATCCGCTCAAAAATATTCGCAACGGGAGATTTTTAATTTTGAAACTGTTTAAAATATGCATTACAAATTCACGTTGTGCTGAGTTTAAATTATACATTAATTTCAACAACTCTGGATCAGACACTCTTTTTGGGCACGTAAATCTATCAATTTCTTTCTCTTTTGGAATTACTTTACCATCTTGTAAAGTAAAGTCATCTACTTTCTCTTTCTCTACATCTGCCATTTCATTTTGAGCGCCTTCTATGGCTGCATCTAAAACCTCATCTGCGATCAGTGAATAATTTGCTCTGTTGGTCTCAATAATATCAATATTGTTGTTATAAATATTTTTACAATTTCCATTTCACACATCGTTCATTTCGTTACTCCATGGCAAGAATAATAAAACTTGCTTCAACTAATTTACGCAAATATTTATTTGATTATAACATCAGTGCACCTTCATTTACAGGACTTGTGTTAATAAAAATGGTTTGCCTACTACTTTTAGATAATGGTAAGGATAAAACATGATATGAAGCCCCTCCACTGCGACCGCAAGGATCTATTGTGGCTCACAACTAATTATAGTTCACCCTCCATACCCATTCTCTTTAAATAGAGTAGGATTTTAGTGGGTGAGATTTTGTCAAGTTCTCCCAGCTCCAGTTTTATCTTACCAAAGACTGTGAACCTGATTTTGTCCCCAGCGGGGCAGGCACACATCACGTGCTCCGTTGTTTCTTCCGTTTCACAGCATAGTCTGCACTCAGTGGTCTCAGCCACTCCCAGCCTATGCATGTGATGCCTTAGTCGGCTATGCCCAGTAACCAGGGCTGTCAGAGTTCGCAGATCTTTCCTGCCCAAACCTAACAGTATCCTGGTTCGTGCCGCAGATGGGCCCTTTAGCACTAACTTGGAATGTCTCATTCCCTGGCATTCCTGCCAGTTTTTTAGTACCTTGTGCTCCATCCAGCTCTTATTCGAGCTTCTGGCCAGGGCTCTTGTAATCCCAAGAGCCGGTTCTGGACCAATAAATTTTTGGTTAGCCCCGCTCTTTGCCAGGGAATCGGCGGCTTCGTTTCCCTCTATTCCAGCGTGTCCGGGTATCCAGACCAGGCTATCTTGACTCTCCCTACTTGAAAGAGTACTGCGCGGCAGTCCCTGACCGACATCAGTGTACACTGATTGTCGGCAAGGACTTGCAGTGCTGTTCTGCTGTCAGAAAAAAATGTTATCGTCCTGTGCTGCCGAGGGCTTTTTAATAGCTCTCGTGCGCACATTTCAATGGCATAGACTTCTGCCTGTTGGATCGATGCATGCCTACCAAGACTGAACTCTAATCCAGTTCTTGGTTTTCGGCAGAACACTCCAGCTCCTGCTCCTTCAGTTGTTCTGGAGCCATCCGTGAACCAGCTCGAATCTGCCTGTAACAGGGCGACTTGGTTACGCTCCCATTGGTCACGAGATGGAAATATGACTTTGTAGGACAGTCCGAAGCTGTATGTTGTAGACATTGTATCAGTCCTCATCCCCAGGATGTCATCCGCTTCAATGTCGGGCGACAGCTTGTTCCGCATGAAGGCCAATGTCTGCGGCCTTTGCATCTCCGCATTATGAAATCGATGTGTTGCCTTCCTGGCCTCACTTTGCAGCAAAATATGCAAAGGAGGAAGATTCAGTAGCACTTCCATGGCAGCTGACGGCGTGGTGCTTAATGCCCCAGTCACCGATATGCTGGCCATTCTCTGTAGGCTTGCCAGTTTTACTCTGGCTGTCCTTCGTGAGGAGACAGTCCACCAGACAATACAGCCATACGTAATGATTGGTGTAATAACCACCACCTATAGCCAGTAGATTTGCTTGGGGACCAACGTTTTTCCACAAATTCTTCGGCACATCCAAAGTGCTTGTCTAGCCTTTTGTGCCGTTTTTTCCATATGGGAGTTCCAGTTGAGCTTTCTATCTAGTGTCACCCCTAGATATTTTGCCTCCTCTACCAATGGTATCGTTTCACCTTTCAGTGTGTGTTCTTTGAGACTCTCAAGCTTCCTCCTGTTGGTGAATGGAACAATAACTGTTTTACGAGGGTTTATAGCTAATTGCTCCCCCTCACACCAGCATTGCGTGACATTTAGCGCTTCTTGCAGTATTGCAGAGATGATTGCTTCATCGCTGCCTCTTACAAGAATAACAATATCATCAGCAAAGGCCTGTATGTCGACCTCCAAACTGCTGACAATAGCAAGTAGGTCGTCCACCAGAAGAGTCCACAGTAGAGGGGAAAGAACCCCTCCCTGTGGGCAGCCTCTTATCGCCCTAAATCTTACTGTTTCTCCACACAATGCTGTGGTCATTGTTCTGGACTTGAGCATAGCTCCTATCCAGTCAGCCACCATAGGCGCCACCTCTCGCTGCAACAGCTTTACAGAGGGATAAAGTTAGTGCTGCGTTGAACGCTCCTTCTATGTCAAGGAAGGCAGCCACCGCAATTCCCTTGTACTCTAGGGATTGGGTGATGTTCCCGACAAGGTTGTTCAGTGCCAGGTCTGTTGATTTGCCCTTTTGATAGGCATACTGATGGATATTCAAGGGGTTAGTCGCTAGTACCTCCCTCCGTATATGCCCATCAACCACCTTTTCTAAGGTCTTCAAAATTAAGGACATCAGGCTAATGGGTCTGAACGATTTTGGGTGTGGATCTACTCGTCCCACCTTTGGTATGTATACCACCTTCACCTCCGTCCAGCTTGATGGAATGTAATTCCATGCTAGACTAGCTCTGAATAATCTAACAAGGTGCGGGATCAATGTCTCCCGTCCTTGTTGCAGTAGTACCGGTAGGATACCATCTCCTCCCGGTGACTTGAATGGTTGGAAGGACTTAACCGTTTCATATGAGACGACTTTTTTCAGCGTCGCCCAGTCCTCTTTTTTTGGTCGTTTGTCTCGACGTATATGGGCCGGGCTGACGTTTACTTCATCGCTCAGAAGCAGGCAATCAGGGAAGTAAGTTTGGGCCAGAATCTCTAATGTTTCTTTTCCTGAGTCCGTAAATGTGCCATCTGGTCGTTTTATCGCCCCTAGCATCTGTGTCGGCTCTCTGGATAGAATCTTGTGAATTCGTGCGCTGCTAGGGGTATCGTTTACCCCCTCGCAGAACCTCCTCCAAGATTCTCTTTTGGCCCTGCGTACTTCCTTATTGTAGTCCGTTAGAGTGCTTCTATAAAGGTCCCAGTTGCCTGTTTCTTTAGCCCGATTAAAAAGTTGTCGGACTTCTCTTCTTCTTTTGCCTAGTTGATGGTTCCACCAAGAGACATTCCTATTGTCTTTCTTCTTCTTGAGTGGACAATGTTCATGGTAGGCAGAGACAACCGCCTCCCTTACTTGGTCCGCGGCTATCTCAATCTCTCCACAATTATTCATGGTAGTGAACACGTTTCCCGTAAGTTCACGGAGGGAACGCCTATATCCGTCCCAATCCATTTTTTTAGGATCGCGATATTCCACTACAGGTCGGGGACCTACTTCAATGCTAAATTGAATATTTCTATGATCTGCGCATGACGGCACAGTAGACACTTTCCAGTCAAGTATCTTGGTGCTCAAATAATTTGAGCTGAATGTTATGTCCAGTACCTCTTTACGATTTCTCGTAACAAAGGTTGGTTCAGAGCCAACGTTATTAACAATTAGGCCCTCTCCTATGAGATAATTAAACAACGACTCACCTCTTTTGTTGATGTTTGTGCTTCCCCATACCGTGTGGTGGGCATTCGCATCACATCCAACAATTAGGTGGGCATTCTTCCTCTTGCAGTAGGAGATTAGGTCCCTTACTACCGCAGGAGGTGGTAGTTCCACATTGTACCCCAGGAAGTAAGCAGAGCAGGCTACGATGTTTAGTTTGCCCTTCTCCACTGGGATGGTCATGTGGACTGACACCGCATCACCGGTGCAGTAATCTGTAAGTACAAAATATTGTATCTCTTTTCTGACAAGCATGCAAGCTCTAGGCTTGCATCCTGTGTTAAATACCACTAGCTTGCCAGAGGTGTTCCCCAGTCCACTGATCTTGCCCGTGCTGGACACCCAGGGTTCCTGAATGAAGGCGAGATCGATCCGCTCTTCTTGGAAGCGCTTGCCAAGGAGATAAGACGCTGCCTTGGCATGTTGCAGGTTAGCCTGCAAGCACTTGACGGATGTAGCCATTACTCCGTCCTTGCAGGCTTATTTTTGTTCCCTTTTTAGGGGGATATCCCCCCCCTGTTGGGAGGTGGGTTCCCCTTTTTTTGGGAGCTCCCCTGCCAGGGGTTTTGCCTTTGTAGCCCGACCCGCGGGTGTAACCCGTTGGCCTATAGGCTGCATCGGCAGTAGCTTTTGCGGAGCCGATCTTGCTTCCGCCTTCTTTCCTGGGCACACTTTTGGTGGTCGCTTTAGCGCGACCTTTCGCCGTTGCCGGTGCTCCGCCAGAGGGCCCAGGAGTTGCAGCACTTGTGTCCTGACCCGGCCGCTTCCCCTTCGGCCGGAATAGAATCCGACCGAAGCAAAAGAAGGGTCTAAAGTCCATGGACTCAAGAGCTTTCATGGACACCTCATCAATTGAGAATGTCCATGTCTGCCCGGGGCCTGACACCTCACGGTGCAGTATAACCCACTCTTCCGTGAGCAGACCCCAGTTTCTAACTCTCAGTCTTGTCAGCACCACCTCCGGTGTGAGCCTCTCTTCAGGCCCACCATCAGGGATGAATGCCACACAGACATGAGGTTTAGGTAGCTCAGCACCCCGTACCGTTTTGAGCTCAGCGCCCTCCCACGGCTTGGGGTTAATAATTATACCTTCAAGCCAGGTGGCACTTTGCTCATCAGCACAGGTCATCAGGAGCCATCCAGGCCGAAAAGAACAGCCTTGGAACCGCACCTGCAGATCCTCCCTGGTCAGCGACTCCATAGTGTTCAGAATCGCTTTCCGAAGGGTTATGAGCTGCTCATTTGTCATATTGCCTCGGGAGAGCCAGAGAGGATTACTCCCACCCTTACACCCTCCGCCGCTGCACTATATGACTTTTTTGCAGCTTCAGCATCATCCTCCCTGCAGTGCTTTTTAGCCTGCTGTTCGGGTGTGCTGCCGTCCGAATGGAGCCGCTTAGATGATTCAAGGGCTTCCGTGGAGGTATGATCCCCCTCTTCCACCCTCTTCACCACCCGCCGCTCCAGCACTGTACTCAGGGCAGTTTGGTAATCCATCCCGCCCTTAAGTAAACGACTGAGGCGTTTCCTTGCGGCCCCGCACAGTCTAATGTGGCTCCGTGCCTCTACGCCCCCTTTCAGGGGTGTTTCGGCACTCGAGCTCTCCACCACCTTCCCCTCCACAATTTCCTGGGGCAATAGCGCCTCCTGGTCATGTACAGGGGTTGTTGGGCTAACATTAAATTACTATTCAAAAAAACGTTTGTAATTTTCCTAAATTTATATTTAATCCCGTTATTCCCGTTATCTATGTCAGATGCTGCTTCTCTCAATAATTTGGACAATCCTGCATCTACCCTACTAACATGATTTATAATATAAGTTCTTCTTAGTAACTTTTTCACTCGATGATATCACAGTTCTAGGCATTACAGGAATGGGATAGTTAAATCTACATTTAGTTTTATTCTTTTTACCCTTATAACAAGTGTTATAATTTAATTTATAATTTTCGTCATACTTACAAGAGTTGAACCTATCTATAAATTGAACGCATTGGTATACAATTTCCGGTTTAGAAATATCGTAGACAGAGGCATCTTTTAGTCATAGAAAAATATGCTCATGTGGCGAACCTCTCATTTGGAATTCTACCATTGCGTAACTATCTTCAACTAAATATTCTCCAAATAAACCACCTGCTTGTTTCAAATATCTCATAAACTTATTGGCCTTGTAATCAAAGTATGGAGCGCAAGTTACTGGATCATTTCTAATCAATTCGGTTTTCTCATTATCGTCTAAATGTAAAGCCGCTTCCAACGAAATATGTTCAGGTTTATTTACTTTTACTAACGTTTTAATTAGTTCTGCTCATCCAATCTTATCCTTCTCATAATCTCTTTATTAGTTTCTCTTTCCTTAGCGTTATATTCGTTCTTTATTCTATATTCTTACATTTTTCTTATTGACCTTATTGATTTATCTTTCTTTATATTTTTTATTCATCCTAATTTTTGAGCTATATGATATCTTCTTACCCATCTTTAACCTTTCTCTAGTACAATATCGAAATAAAAATAGATTTAAACTACTAATAACAGAAATATGCGACCGAATGAAAATTAATATAAATAGGTACCGTAATCTATTGATTTGTAACACGAACTACTATTCTTATGTTGTGTTAACTCTAACTCACCTAACAAATATTTTTAGCAATTCCAAATCCATAGTATTCTAAAAATATTTAATTATAAAACATATACCGAATACAGAGATCGCGGGCAACGACGGCCACCACCAGATTTTAGATACCGATCGACAAGAGCCACAAATGTAGAATATCGAGATCATCTGCTGGTTAATAATCGTTGCACTTGCACTCGGAGAGTCGATTTATTACACAAAACACTTAACACGTAACTATTTAAATAGCGTCAATAGTAATGTATAATAATGTTGGGAATTTGTTAGAATATATTCGCAAATTATTCGTATATCTGAATGTGAATAATATGTACGAATGTCTGAATGTGGGTTAATGCGTCTTTAGTTTTTATACAAATATCTTGTACATTACCATTCGTCGATTTATGTGAAGGCGTTTTCAATAAATCCCATGATTGGTTGAAAATAGATGATGCCCTCCCCCAATTTTGGAAATTTGCGTAAACATCTAGTAATCTGCAATTTTAATCTTTGTAGTGGGAACGGTAAATTTTATTGTATGGGTTCCCGTTGTTGCCGTTATTTATGTTAATTTATGACATTCGTGTTTTTAAGACATTTTGGGAAAGTACGTTTCATTGCTTTTAATGGACACGTTAGATTATATTTTATTAGCCCTATTTGTTAGTATAATTTCAATAACGACTTAAAGTGTATTTTTGGGATGTCTATGGGAATATCATATGACCCGTCCGATTGGCACAAGTTCGAACACTTTATATTATAATATAATATAATTTTTTTTCTTTATGTTGGTCGCGGTTTGTCAGCGTATAATGTCAACGAAATGTCAGTTGTAAGTAATAATCTTTGCATTGTTTTCGTTGCACTATTCTTCGAATTTTCTATATTTGTGTTCGTATTAAGAACGCGACTTGTTCGGAAATAAATTCCCAATTTGTCCATTCAGCCACTCGCCTTCGCGGCTCGTGGCTGAATTTCGGACTCATGTCTGAAACAGTGCCTTCTGTAACTTGTTTTTTAATATACTATTTAATATTTTTTAGAAATCAAACGAACTTTCACAGTTTTAATCCAGCGATGGTGTTGTAGCGCCCTCACGAAGACATAGGCGATGTATATTATCGCAGCTGCCAGGTTTATTTCAAGATTCAAATAGTATCAGATGTTAATTGAGTCTTGGAATTAGCATCCAAGGCGTGAGATTATTTTTAGTTCGAAAATGTTAGTTATTTAAACTAGTTATTTACTTGTATTAGGGCTCAGCAAATCTATATGAAAACGTTGTAGAAGTTTATTGTTTTCCACCAGTCCACATGAGCCCTGGCGGTGAGGTTGTTTACGGAAAGAAAGTCTCTACTAGCTCTTTTTATGTTTTAGTTCAATGTTTGTTAAATGAATTATTTAGAAAATCCATCTCAATAGATATATGCGTACCTAGTGCTGTATACATCATTTTAGGGCACTAAATTATTAATCTGTTGTTCCACATAAATAAATTGACTTCAGAAAAATCACTGTAAGTAACAAGGTACGTAACTTTAAAATCAATGTTTTCACACGTTCTTAGAAAAACCACATTACAATATGAAAACATCTTAAAAACCGGTTAATAGATTTATGAGGGTAATAACTTTATTGACTCCACGACTGTACAATACTTTATAACGTGTGAGCAACGGAATTGTGATTCAGGGAGGGCTTTGGAAGTTTTCGCGTATGTCTTTGATTAATTTTGAGTAATAGAACTACTCGGTACTCGCCGTTACTAACAGGTGTACCAACCCTTTTACCGGTAACTTAAATTTAGATTAAATCAAACTGCAGGCAAAGCTGTAAAAACTGACGTTATGTTGGCAATAAAATTTTAAATAATACATTTTAATCATGACAACCAATAGTAATTATCAAATAAGATGAGTTATATGGCCACCACCGACATCACAATGGAACTCTTCCTTTGACGTCGTGCAACATGTTCATAAATGGTGTTAAAATTTCATTAAAAACTGTTTTACAATACTTCAAAAAGTGACAGTTTAAATGAACTATTTTATTGTATTAAAATTACACATTCATGGTATGTCTATCTCCCTCTTCCAGGGCCAACTCTAAAACATAATTCCGTTGCTCTCACGTTATATTATGGCCTGGTTGCAAAAAGCTGACTTTGACTAATTTATTAAATCAAACGTCGAATGATTTCATTGTCATTGATACAATCGTTCACACTCTAGGCGTTTATTGGCTTCATAATAAAATTACTAATTTCTTGAAAGAATTTCTCAAATAAAAGTTGTTTAAAATGCAATTTTTTCAATAACATGTACCGTTTACTAGATACGGAAAAAGGTGATAAGAGTAAACCATAACTTCCGGTTGAGATATTGCATTCAAAATAGGATGTTTCACACGCACACACGACAGACATTCCGAAAATAACGATTCAGGGGACCTCAAAACGTGTATATCCGTTAAAATCTTGAGTTCGAAAATGTTCATGATTCCTATACTTATATACTTAATGTATAAGAAAGTAAAATTTGCGTGGATTTGCCCGTAAGTTTACAAAATGCAGATGAAATCAACAAATATTTTATGAAATACAATGTCATCCAATGACAAGCTTATAAGTCACTACAGGTGGCAAACTAAAAGTAACATTGGCTCCATATTTAAATTTGAATTAATCGGTGAGGAGACAATTTCTAAGATTATTTTCACAATCTCATCAAGGTCTACTATCTGTGCCAAAGTAATAGTCCCCTGTGTTTGAAGACCTATATCAAAGAAACCGCTTGGCGGAAAAAAAATAAATATACATTGTTACAACCGGCAATCATTTCTACGTAATATACTGTAAGTTCTGCCCCTTCGTTTAAAAGTAATCATTAGGGAAGTGCAAAAAAGCATCCAATTTTTGCGATATCTAACGGATAGCCGACTTTACAATTTTTTTCTACTTAACTGTTCAAAAAAAATTGAAACTTCGACTGGACGTAATCTGATATGGTGTGCACAGAGGGGAATTTTAATTTTTTCAACATTATAAATAGTTTAGCCGCAAATAGTAGTTTTTGTGATCTCTGTTATCTCCGTTACAAAATATCGCACGAAAGCGGAATTTATTTCTAAGGAAACATTAACTTGTACCTATCTCGGAACACATAATAAAATTTAATTGTACCCGTTATTTGATTATTGGGAGCGAGATACGTATTCCAATAAAGTTCGCGCATAGTTCCCCCCCGAAGGGAGCGGTGTCGGTCTAGCGCTGTGTAATCTGCCAGGGCGGTACTCCAAACTTTTTTGGATTATTTTCAGACGTCATTTATTTTATTTTTTACAGCCTAAATAATAATTAGTCATAACGGTAATGTAATCTTTATTCTAGAAAATAGTTATAATGGACGCTTACATACATAATAAAAAATACTACAACATATCAATGTGTCGTCTACTTGACGAATGAAAATAAAAATAAGAATAATAATGATAATATGTCCATAGATTAAGATCGTATAATAAAAACAATAAAATAATTATACAAATATTTACGTTATAAATAATCCATACAAGTTCTACAGTTTTTTTCACACGCCGTGTGATATGTCGTAGATAAAATTACTCTTTTTGTCTATACTCAAATACAATCAAGCGAATGCTTTTCGATAAACATTCTGACTTGTTTATGTTTCTTGCACTGCATTTATTATCATTATTTAATTCAATGTATATTCATTACCGTCTAAGTAATAATAATAATAATAATATTTATTTATTGACTCTATAAATCATACAATATACATCACATATACAATTATAAAACAATATAAAACAACAATAAAACAAAAATAGCTCATTAAATAATTAAAAAATATTAACAAAAAAAAGAAACATACGATAGTAGAGTCAATAGTTTCAGGATCAGCTACTTCAATACAAGCAGCTGCTCTACCCCCTGAACCTTAGAAATTAATATATAAAAAAAATTAAACAACAATGCAATAAAATAAACAAATGTTTCACAATATAGTTATAGTTAACCTCCTGTTAGCGGATAGAGCTCATGCTAAACTCATGTTAAATTTGCGTTATACTCGGGATAGTACAAAACCACGCACTTCATCTCTGAACTTCCTCAAGGAAACTGACTTTATTTTTTGCGGTACCTGATTATACATCTTTGCAATGCTATAAGAAAATGACCTTTCGAACAAGGATGTGTGGTGAAAAGGTGGTGTTAACACACCCTTATTCCTGACGTTAATAAATATTGTGTACATCTGTTCGAAATGTTATTTTCTCATACAGGTATGGTGGTGATTTAAAATGTATTATTTTATGGAAAAAAATAAGGGAATGTACGTGACGAGTCTTTTGCATGTTCAGCCAACGCGCCCAGCTAAGTGTATGGGATATATGATTGCGCCCTCTAATACCATAAATGAATCTTAGACATGCGTTCTGTACTGTGAATGTGCAATTAAAATGTGTCATGACTGCGGTCCAGTATAAGAACGAAGGAATTCTTGACAAATCGGCATATTCATATTGTTGTTAATAGTCGTATTATTCCGGTATAAAGTCTCTGAACGAAGTGGTTGTTTGGATTGGTTCTGGTCCTATAGTTAGATTAGTATTTTGCGTAAATCTTTGAATGGCGTCGATTACGTTACCCACGAATTGAGCAGAGTTGCTTATGGCAGACGACTCGGCCGTATCGGAATTGTTAGCAGTACGACTACCTTGTGTAACATCCTCTATGATGCAATGAGGAAAGGGAGCATCCTCGGTATCAATTTCATCATTGCATTGTTCATCATCATCATCATCATTATCATCATCATCATCATCACTTGACTCCTCCGACAATTCATCATCGTCACTTTCTCCTACGTTAATTATAAATGGTTCCATAATTTTGTCTATAAGGTGTTCTTTTTCTATGTACGATATCTCAATTTCAATTTTCTGACATAAGTTCAATACATCCTTTATTTTAAAAGTATTATTTCTTGTTGCAACTTTATTTTTCACGTATGCCCAAATTAATTCAATAGCATTAAATTCGCAATGAGCTACAGGTAACCACAGTAATTTCACATCGTCTCCTCTTACTTGCTTTGCAATAGTTTCTAATAGCAGTACCTTTTGATAACGATGTGGCTTAGACAATAGCAACAGCTGTGGTTTAGTTAATTTTGCAAAATTAGCAATGTCCTCCGGAAGTGCCACCTTGTTTTTCTGTAACAAAGCAATCATGTCATCTTTCCTCCAGGATAATTTAGGGTTCCTAAAATCAGGATCTAGCATTGTATGATAAGGAGCTTGATCTATCATAATTATTGATTTTGCTGGTATTACCGACAGCACGTGCTGGTACCATTCCTCATAATGCTGCTTATTCATTTCGTGATGATAATCGGCTTTTGCTTTCTTTTTTTCGCCTATAAAGCATTTACGGCTTCCTCCCAAAAATCCATTCTCGCTACCAATATGCAAAATAATTACCCTTTGACCTGCTCCAGATGGTCGCTTTATACCGCCTCTATAACCGTTTACTTGTTGAACTCCACCTCGATAATGGTCAAAAGTATCCTTATTATCCGGGTTTACTTTTTCAACCCATCCGAACTGTCGAGCATGATTTGCACCACACCAGGTTTCGTCCGTGTAGAAGATTTCCCATCCCCGATGTCTGTACCTTTGAAGAGATGTCAAGAAATTAGCTCTCTGAGCAGTTATGTGAGGGTGTTCCATTAGCACTGGTTTATTATCTAATTTTCTAAATGAAAATTTCATGTTTTTTAACCATCGGTACAATGTTCTCTGCGAAAATTCGGGTAAATTTGGAACTTCAGTTGTAAGTTCAGAGTACAATTCTTTTACTGTCGGAAATTTCCGTTCCATATAAAAGTTGAATACCTCTCTCCTTATTACCCCTTGCAAAAATTCGTCACATTCGATTTTTTTTCTACCAGTTTTTAGTATAAAATGATTTACTCTATCTTCACTTTTGAATTCATCACTTACTCTTTTAACTGTTCTTGCGGAGACCCCAACAGCTTTAGCCGTTCTTTCCACGACGTTCTTCACATCAATCGTTGGTCCATTCTTATATTTTTCGTCTTGAAAAAACTGTCTTACATTTATTATAACTTCCTTGACTTCTCTAGTGCAATGCTTCGGCATTTTTTGCATAAATAATAGTAGATTGATTATAAATGAAGATATTCAGTAACTGGCAAATAAATAACATTTCGTGCTTTTATATGAATTTGTTATCATTATTTACCACATGGGTATTCGTTATCATGTTATTAAAAGTGTTTACTACCGAGGATGCATTGACCACATTTGTTTACTACTGGTGCAAAAATAGTAATAAATAAAGGCCTATATTCAAAGCAACGGTTTGGCAGAAAAAATGTAAACTTTAATAATTGCACTAGCAGAGCCGTGGATTTTGTTATATATGCATACGCTTATTCACAAATTTAATAATTTTATTTTAATATTTATATATTTCATAAGTGTTTGAAATTTTGAATTTAATTCCTATACAAATGTTGCATATAGTAGTGTTTGTCGCGAAGCGTAGAGTCCGGTCCCGGCAGTAAATATGCGATAAGAGATTGCGCAGTCGCCAAAAATTACGCAGAGTTTATTTCACTTTAAAAATATTAGATAACGGGTACAATTAAATTTCTTACGTGTTCCGAGATAGGTACAAGTTGATGTTTCCTTAGAAATAAATTCCGCTTTCGTGCGATATTTTGTAACGGAGATAACAGAGATCACAAAAACTACTATTTGCGGCTAAACTATGTATAATGTTGAAAAAATTAAAATCCCCCTCTGTGCACACCATATCAGATTACGTCCAGTCGAAGTTTCAATTTTTTTTGTTGAACAGTTAAGTAGAAAAAAAATTGTAAAGTCGGCTATCCGTTAGATATCGCAAAAATTGGATGCTTTTTTGCACTTCCCTAATGATTACTTCTAAACGAATGGGCAGAAAAATGATTGCCGGTTGACCTTACAGTATATTACGTAGAAATGATTGCCGGTTGTAACAATGTATATTTAATTTTTTTCCGCCAAGCGGTTTCTTTGATATAGGTCTTCAAACACAGGGGACTATTACTTTGGCACCGATAGTAGTGGTCTAGTGGTTCAGATGGTTCTCGGGTAATGCACCGCATATTTGAATTGTCGCAGACCGGGTTATTCCGACGTTTAGACAAAGTCACATTTGATATCCTCAGGTAGGTCTTCCAGCTCGAAGCGGTCTAGGAAAAGAAACATATGAATTCTACCATTCGGTCGCAAGCTCGGAGCGTGAGATTTTAGGTAGTAATAAATTAACCAAACCGTCGCGTCGCAAGGAAGTATCGTTGTATTTTCCTGGATAGTAAGAAATTAATTTAAACAAAACCGTCGTAAGGAAATATTGTTGTATTTTCCTGGATATTAATTTAAACAAAATATATGGCAAGGAATAGTATCTAATATTCTCTGATTCCATTCTGTCATCTGGTTTGTTAGGGGTATTGCGTGTGTTGTATAGAATGTTATTAACAAAACACTTAGG
Organism: Geotrupes spiniger; assembly: GCA_959613385.1. Taxonomy (NCBI): domain Eukaryota; kingdom Metazoa; phylum Arthropoda; class Insecta; order Coleoptera; family Geotrupidae; genus Geotrupes; species Geotrupes spiniger. Next base: position 35,584,405 of record OY390737.1, read on the forward strand.
ATAACGCTATGCTAGTCGAAAAGTTCAACATCGCTGGGTCCTGGGTAGAAAACATAATTCGAGTACGCTGTCAGCCGTTTGCCAAGTTGACTCTAGTTTTCGAGATATTCACGTTTGAAGATTGTATAAAAAAGACCCAAGAAACACGTTTTTTCGTATATTTCAACCATTTGTTCATCAAAAATCGTTTCAGCTCGACAACATTTCTTCATTTTATGAAATGTTTTTCACTTCTTCTAACTTATCGAGTATTGAAGGTCGCAGGAGGTGCAGATGAATATGAAGGAACGATGAATCTGGGACATTTTCACCACAAGAACCCGATTCTTCCGTACATTTAAACCTTATTAAGTTATGGCGTTTTGCAAATTTTCAGAAATATAAAATTATAAAAAATTTTCAATTAAATTATTAAAACAAAAAAACAACTATTAAGTTATTCTATGAACCCTCCACGTTCGTCGCTGCATAATTTAATCCGCCGTCGCAGTTCCTTAACTAACGGTAAATTTTTCCACATCCCTAACACTTTACTAAATATATTTTCTATTCTAACGTTAACATTTGCAAAAATATTGTCATTACTTCGCAATGAAAATTAGTTTTGTGATATTACTTTAACGATGTGAAAGAACGACATTTGTCATACTACAATAAGTACTTGACATGTAATCGATGGTTTTTGTTTTTGTAAATATTAAGCCAGCTCATGTTATTATTGCTGTTTCAATTGTAATGCTGACCAATACTGGATTTTATCAAAGTAGGCCGATCATTGTGAAAACTTGCATACCCTTATAACTTTACATTCTGAACAACTTTTCTTAGTAACACTTTGGCGTACTGTGAACGGAAAAGTTCACAGTACGCCTACCTAGAACTAAAATAGTGTTTGCCCTATTGTAAAGGCCTACTTGATTTAAAAACATCGAACGTAAACTAAAAATAAAAGCAGGGCGGAACCCCAAAATATGAAATTCCAATTCGAAAATGGTTGGTCAATCTTACCTATTGTAAAAAGTTACTGCAAAACAATATAAATGATGAGGAAAAAGAAAAAGCCATCAATATGTTCAAGCCGATGATTCGCTTCTTTGTTGAATGTATTGAAACGCCAGTTTGAACAAATTGATGGCTTTTTCCTTTCCTCGTCGTTTAAACCAGAATAGTGTTTTCGTAGTAATTTTTAAATATATTTTTTGACTATTACGGTTGTTATAAAAAGGAATTTTGACCAGCAACGCTAGTACTATAAAAACTTGTATGTACTCCGCAGTCGTCGGCAATAAAGACCGCTTTGTTGTAAATAAATTTCGTCAAATGTATTAAGGTGTTTCGCTCTCTATGGTTTCACCAGATTACCACGTATACTTTCGTTGAAGTTGCATCAAGACATGCAAACATGAGTAACGATCAGTTTTTGTGTGAATATTACTAGAATTACTATGGAACACGTTTCAAGATACCATTATTAAAACAGCAGAGAAAGTGTGTGGGAAAATAAATAAAACGAATTTCAAAGGCACAACCTGGTGGAATTATGAAATGGAGCAAGCTGTAAAGCTAAAGAAAAAAATATGAAAGGAGTATTTATTTAAGCAATAGGAAAATATAGTAAGTATAAGGAACAAAGAAAGTTAGTAAAACTAATTATTGCAAACTCAAAATGAAAGACATGGGAAAAGTTCGGAAATAAAATGGAAGAAAATAGCCAAGGAAATAGTAAATTACTATATAGAACACTAAAATCTATAAGGCACCCTGCCACAAGGCACCAATTTCATAGAATTTCAGAATTTCATAGAAGTTTATAAGAATGGAAGTTTACTAACATCAAGTGAACAAATTATCGAGAGAAGGCAAGAATATTTCACTGCAAAACTTAATAGAAATATAGAAACAGAAGTTGACATGCAAGAAAACTCTCAAGACGATGAGAACGAAATTACAGTAGATGCGGTAGAACTAGCACTAAGAAAACTGAAAAACGGAAAAGCAGCGGAGCGGGATAATATTAAAGCTGAATTATTAAAGTATTTGGGGGATGCAGGAATAAAATGTCCCCACAAAATAATTAATACAGTATGGAAGACGGCAGCAATCCCGGCAGACTGGACTATAGCTATAATTATGCCGATATTTGAAAAAGGTGATAACAAAACATGTTCTAAAATTACATAAAATTATTCTGGAACAAAGACTAAGAAAAATAATAGAAAATAACATAGATGAAAATACAAGCGGATTTAAGCCAATGGATGGATCATAATTTTGGCTCACGACAAATGTTGGAGAAAAATAATCAGATAAATAGTAACCTATATATGTGTTTCGTAATAAACAATAATAAACTAACGAAATAAATAGTGCCAATAAACTCTACTTTGCTCTGAATAAAGCTTTGACTAGGATACAAGAGTAACAGTTGAAACAAAGATTGAAATATGATATGGTTGTGAATCATGCACACTGAATGAAACCCAAAACCAAAATTCAAGCTTCCGAAATGAAATATCTAATAGCAGTCGTAGATACAACCAGAAGAGAAATACATTATTACATTATACCGTATTAGAAATACAATGATCAGGGAAAAATTAAAGGTGGTTCCAGTACGAAAAAAAATTGAAAGAAAACAACTATCCTGGCTAGGTCATATAACAAGAATGGACAATAATAGAAAAGTGAAGAAAATGACAACAAAAGAAAGAGAGGGCGCCCTACAAGAACATGGAATACTGAAATTTGGAAGCTTTTGGAACAAAGAAACATGAACTGGAGCGAAATGGAAGTTTTAGCACAAGATACAAAAGAGTGGAGGAATTTCTGCTTCCGCACCTCAACACCGTAATATAGATGCTGGGGATTATTTTAATTATGATGGATTTTATTATTCATTTAAATGTTATATGTTAATTACTACATCAATATTGTTCAGTTTTTAAAACAATTAGTATGTATAATTTTAAAAGAATACTAATTGTTTAGTTCATTAGAAACTTTTAGTAACGGATGATATAAAACCGCAGTATGAAAATACTGCGGCTATCCAATTTTATTTGCTTGTCGATGATATATTTTACAACTCAAATTTGAACCGTTGCTGCATCATTTATCTATCAGAACGATTCCAATTATTGATCAATTATATTTAACGTCGTTTTGTTTATTTGATTATAATATTTTAAGGAACAAGTCTACGTGAACTTGAACCTCTAATTTCGCGGTGATTTTTTTCCATAGAGTAGTGAAATTACCCCAAATGTAACCGTTTCAGTTCGGTTTATTTACATATTAAAGCTACAATGAAATCTGGGTTTTTCTATCGCTAATCATCAATTCAATAGTAACTATAAATAAACTCATCAATTTTGAAAAGTCTCGTCCAATTCCTTACTCTTATTACACTGTAATGCTCCAATATTCATGAATAATAATAATAACTAGTAAATAAATTAAAGGATACAACTATTTATGTTTTCTTGTTTATTCAAATATTGCAACAATTGATGTTTTTTTCCTTATAGATTTCATGAATATACTCTTATTTTAGAATATGCTATGCATGCTCTGTTCATATAATATATACTGAGCGATATGTGTAACTGTTTTATTTTGTTGCGCATCCGGTTAGGATATCGAGGTGATAGTGTATGCATGAACTTATTCGTAGATTAATGAGTGAGTTACGACAAAGCAGAAGTAAAATAAATATTACGACAGCTGCCGGAAAATGCTACGATAGATTTTCTTTGATCGTCCTGTTTTTCCAATTGTAAGCCCATTGTTCCCAGTAATAATAAAACCCTTTTGGAATCAAATATTATGTCTATATATGTGTCCAATTTATATAAGAATAATCCTTAAATAATAATTGAATGCAAAACATGTAACGTGTGAGCAACGGAATTGTGATTCAGGGAGGGCTTTGGAAGTTTTCGCGTATGTCTTAGATTAATTTTGAGTAATAGAACAGGTGTGCCAACCCTTTTCCCGGTAACTTAAATTTAGATTAAATCAAACTGCAGGCAAAGCTGTAAAAACTGAGGTTATGTTGGCAATAAAATTTTAAATAATACATTTTAATCATGAAAACCAATAGTAATTATCAAATAAGATGAGTTATATGGCCACCACCGACATCACAATGTAACTCTTCCTTTAACGTCGTGCAACATGTTCACAAATGGTGTGAAAATTTCATTAAAAACTGTTTTACAATACTTCAAAAAGTGACAGTTTAAATGAACTATTTTATTGGATTAAAATTACACATTCATGGTATGTCTATCTCCCTCTTCCAGGGCCAACTCTAAAACATAATTCCGTTGTTCTCACGTTATAATATAATAATGGTGTTTAACCTTCCTAGGCAAACAAAAATGTATATAGGAAGGAAAAAATAACATAACATTTTAGGGAGCATTTAACTTTGTTAATTTGAAAAGATGGATGAAAAGAAGCCATTCTTGTATTTTGTGGATGTAGTAAAGATTTTTGATACGGTTTCCAATGAAAAATATCAGACGAAACGAGTACAATATATAGAAATTGGTAGAAAGTATCACGTGTGACGTATAAATGAAGGACTTACTATAAGCGATTGCTAGTGGAAAAGTGTATTGGTTCAATGATGATACAGTGATTATGAATTATGACCTTTAATTATCAACAATGACTTCCTTGTTGAGGAAGGTGTATTCTGTAAATAACTGCGATGATCATAGACCAACATTTGGGATTGGATCTGAATATTAAAAGGTAGTTCAAAAAATAAGGGTTCGTTTTAAATATGTCGAGGAAACTTTAAATATAAAACTTACTATCGTGTCTATACACAAATTAGAGATAATAAGAAAATGTTTATTAAAAATTATTCAAGGCAAACCATCTTTTTAGGGAAAGTCATGAATTAGATGTCAATCAGTAATATGGTTTCTCATTATTGAAGAACAAATATAGTATATCTTGTCAATGTTACAAATATGAAACGGGGTTATAAAATTACGGTCACCATAAACGAGGATTGAAAATGCAATAGGATAGAGATAGCAGGTATCATAGTAATATGGATATAGAATAATGACCAGATTTAAGTCCAATATTGGTTGCTGAATACATTTCGATTTGTAAGGACAATATTATAAAAGTAGCATGAATGCATTCAACATTCATTTCGATATTATTTTTGTTGGCACTTGCTCCTTCATATATTGCAGGTAGGCCCACATTCTAATTATATCCTAATAGTTCAATCTCATATAAAAATTCATTTATTTCACGAAATATTGGTCTTTTTATTTTCCCATTTCAAAATGCGCGGTTTACTACTTGGTTCTTATTTTTGTCGTCAATTTATTATTTTATTATGCAATTATTATATCAATTATTGAAAGCAAATTAACTTTGACAGTTAGTTTCAACGATCGCGGTTTCATGTACAATTATTTGTGTGTGTAATCAATATTCTAACCACGAGATGTACAATGTTGGTAAATTGTTTACTTGATCTCGGTGACTTATCACTATATCCTCCCATGGAGAAGTTTTCATAGAATTGGAATCCATTTGGCACCATTCTTAGACTTAATATGCAACTTATATATGTTTTTACAATCTTATATTTTTATAGTAAATTGCAGACTGTGGTGGGAAAATAAAATAAATTACACGCTAACCCTTACCACACAGCACTGTATTGATTACTAAATGTACAATTTGATTTAAAAATCCCAGGACTAGCCGGGGCGATAACTGCATGCAAGTCAGATATGAAGCGTATCTCGCTTAACTGCCGCTAAACTTGCATCGCCCCATTTTAGTAATACTCATCTTATTCGATTTACCAGTTCAGGTAGAAATTGTAAATTGTTTTGAAATATAATTTGGCAATATGAAACGATATTTATAGAGCACTGGTGTATAGTATTCTTGCTGTATGTGTTTCATTTTTAAGTAGGTCAAAATAAGTTCGGATCTTAACGATTTACCAAAAAATTTATTCGATACTCCGTTTATGTGGATTAGTATCTTGTTTTAGTGCTTATGATTGTTCGCTTATTGAAGTTTTTTTGTAGGGAGCTTTTTAAAAATTACTTAATACAATAAATATACAATAAACATTAACAATAAAAATAAGAATATCTTAAAATTCTAGACACAATACAACATTTACATAAATATGTAGCACTTGTAGTATATATTATTATCGGAGTTTTACAATAAAATATAGTTAAATTAAAAAAAAAATATTTACAATAACATTGAAAACGATTTCCAATTTACCATATGTAAAACATATTTTGTCAAAGTTTTAGAAATAAAAGCATAAAATAGCAAAACCAATGCTCTTTGCACAAAAAATTGATGAAATCTAACAGAATATAACATGTAACATGTAATGATGAAAGAATTCCTACCAATGTAGCATCCGACAAAAGTCCTAAGCAAACTGAACAACCTTAAAAATATACACGGAGTGGATAGATAACATGGATAAATTTAATAATACATGGGAAGGCCTCCGAGGTCGATTACTTCTTGCAAATGATTTGGCATCAATTCTCTGTTCCGAATGTCCTGATGACCTTCAACATCATCCCACTCGCGCACCATACTGGTGCATAAATTTTCAATGGGATTCAACTCCGATGACTTAGAAGGCCACGGAATTAAATCGATCGTTAGGTGATCTTCAAACCACTGACGAACCACATGAGAACTGTTTACGGCACTGCTATCGTGAACGAATGAAATGAGTTGAGGTTCTGGGTACAGTATCTGATCGATGGATAATCTTACACCTTACTATCGGTGCCAAAGTAATAGTCCCAGTGTTTGAAGACCTATATCAAAGGAACTGCATGACATGTTGTGCACAGAGGGGAATTAATAATTTTGTTCAACAGTATAAATACTTTAGCCACAAATTGTAGTTTTTTTGATTTCTGTTATGTCCGTTACAAGATATTGCACGGAAGCGAAATGTATTTCTAAGGAAACGTTAACTTGTGCCTATCACGGAACACGTATTGAAATTTAAGGTTGCGTAATTTTTGGCGACCGCACAATATCTTATCGCTTATTTACTGCAGTGACCGGACTCTACGCTTCGCGACCAACACTACGATATACAACATTTGTGTCGGAATTAAATTCAAACAGTTCACTTATATTAATATTAAAATGAAATTATTAAAGTTGTGAATAAGTATGAAGGTAATATTGACATATAAGAAAATCCACGGCTATTAGTGCTGTTATTAATGTTTATTAATTTTTTTCTGCCGATAGTAAACAAACGCAGATTCGGCTGTTGATTGTAACGTCTTTTAATAACATGATAATGAATACACATCTGGTAAATAATAATAACATATAAAAGCATGAAATGTTATTTATTTGCCAGTTATTGAATATCTTTATTTATAAACAAAGTACTATTCTTTATGCAGAAATGCCGATGCATTGTACTAAAGTAGTCAAATAAGTAATAATAAATGTAAGACAGTTTTCTGAAGAGAAAAAAGATAAGAGTGGACCAACTATTGATGTGAAGAAAGTCGTGGACATAACGGCTAAAGCTGTTGGAGTCACGACAAGAACTGTTAAGTAATGAATTCGAAAGTGAAGATAGAGTAAATCATTTTACATCAAAAACTGGTAGAAAAAGAATCGACGATGTGACGAATTTTTGCATGGGGTAATAAGAAGAAAGGTATTCAACTTTTATATGGAAGGGAAATTTCCGACTGTAAAAGAATTGTACTCTGAAATTACAACTGGAGTTCCAGATTTACTCGAGTTTTCGCAGAGAACATTGTACCGATGGTTAAAAAACACGAAACTAGATATTAAACCAGTGTTAATGGACTACCCTCACATAACTGCTTAGAGAGCTAATTTCTTGACATCTCTTCAAAAGTACAGAAATCAGGGATGGAAAATCTTCCACGCGGACGAAACCTGGTGTGGTGCAAATCATGCTCGACAGTTCGGATGGGTTGAAAAAGTAAACCCGGATAATAAGGATACTATTGACAATTATCATGGTGGAGTTCAATAAGTAAGCGGTTATAGAGGCGGTATAAAGCGACCATCTGGTGCAGGTCAAAGGGTAATTATTTTGTATATTGCTAGCGAGAATAGATTTTTGGAAGGATGCCGTAAATGCTTTATAGGCGAAAAAAGAAAGCAAAAGCGGATTATGATCACGAAATGAATAAACAACATTGTGAGGAATGGTAGCGGCACGTGTTGTCGGTAATACCAGCAAAATCAATAATTATGATAGATCAAGCTCCTTATCATATAATGCTAGATCCTGATTTTAGGAACCCTACATTGTGCTGGAGGAAATGAAATGACACGAGTGCTTGGTTACTGAAAACTAAAGTTGGCACTTCCGGGAATTACTAATTTTTCAAAATTGACCAAACCACAGCTATTACTATTGTCCAAGCCGCGAAATAATACGACTATTAATAACATTATGAATATGCCGATTTGTCAAGGAATTCTTATAATGGACCGCAGTCTTGACACATTTTAATAACACATCCACCTAGAAGATAATGAATATACATTGAGGTAAATAGTGATAATAAATGCAGTACAAGAAACACAAACAAGTCAGAATTTTTTGCAAAAAGCATTTGTTTGATTTCACTTGTGTATAGACGAAAAGTGTAATTTTAACTACGACGTAACACACGACGTGTGAAAAAACTGTAGAACTTGTATTTATTATTTGTAACATAAATATTTTCAAAATTATTTTATTGTTTTTATTATACGATTTTAATATATGGACATATTATCATTATTATTATTATATTTATTTTCATTTGTCAAGTACAGGACACATTGAGTTGATTTTTTATTATGTATGTAACGGTCCATTAATTCTATTTTCTACAATAAATATTACATTACCGTTATGACAAATTATTATTTACGCTGCTAACAAATAAAATAAGAGTTACATATCGCCAAAATCGGATGCTTTTTTGCACTTCCCTAATGATTACTTCTAAACGTCCCTGCACAAAAATTTGAACTTACAGTATGTTACGTAGAAATGATTGCTGGTTGTAACAATGTATATGTAATGTTTTACGCAGAGCGGTTTCTTTGATATACGTCTTCAAACACAAGGGACAATTTCTTTGGCACCGATAGTAGTTGTGTTGTGAACATTAAATAGTTACACTATATTCGTTATATTAACTGAATATTTCGTTCTCGTGGTTTCATTGAGCCGATATTCAGAAATAGATTACTTGGAGGCAGTGTGATGTAATTTACATGTCGAGTGACACGATCGCTCTATTATAATTTGCATTTTTGATTTGTAAATTTTTACGTACCTGCATGAATATTCAATCTAATGATATTTGTTTGCTCAGTATGTACTGCGTATTTATTGTTTTTTTTTTTATTTAAATCTTCCATCATCATTTACATTAGAGAATAGTGGCAAAATGTTTAGCCAAACTTTACACGAAAATTGTTACGTGTGCTGTAACAAGCCACTAATTTACTTAACATCCATAACAGGCGTATCATGTTTTGTACCTAACTGCAAGAAAAAAAAATAGAATCATCGTCTTACTTGCTTGGTGTGTCACTAATATTCAGTATCTCGATATTAGTATCAACTTTGTGGCAAATTTACATACTATTTACGGGTGAAAACGAAGAACCAGTAATTACACACGTTATTGATGTAGCGGTTGGTTTACTGGCAACGATATTAAGTTTCTTTTGTATAATTCAGCGAAACACGAGGCTCTTGGCTATAACATCTATCGCGGAAATACTAGAACAGAGCACGACAATTTGTGAAAAACCACTTTGCAATATGCAGACTGTAAAGCGATTGCGCAACATGAGCTTGGCATATGTACTACTTCTTATAACTTCATTTATTGGAAGTTGCCTCATACAATATCATACAACTTCCATCAGCAAAATGCAATATTACCTATGCTGGAATGTGGCTGGAGGAGCAATGTATTGTACGTCAATGGAAGTATACATAAATGTTACAATTTTCAGAAAATATCATCCGCAGCTAAAAGCTGGTCTGAAGACAAGGATTAGCGACAAGAAATATAGACTTAGATACCAACAAATTACGTTTGCAAAGCAGCTTAAAAGCATTCGAAATTTCCACAGTATTTGCATCACAAATGCAAAATTAGAAAACGACTGGATCAATCCATTTGCTATCATTACAATCATTATGTATGCAGTAATCATTGGGCTCTGTTTGTACTTCTGTGTGATAATACTAATAACTGGAGAATTTCAAGATCTCTTCGGCAAATATATACACATAATGCTAACAATATCTGGAGGTTCTCTGGCTGGATATCTTGTATATGAGCCGTTATACTGTTTTGATAATATTGTAAGTATACTGACATTTCATTAACACGATAAAAATTTACTTGGTGAGCATAATTAATTAATTTCATTTCGTTTTACTTATACTTTATGGGAATCATGAAAAACTTAAGATTTGTATGTGGCTCGGAACAAAACCTCATACCACTTTTTTCGGTATATCGAAAACAGTACAAGTTATCCAAAAAGTGGTTCTTATAAAAGATAATGAATGAACAACTGTTGTTTAAAAGGTTCTAAATCTAAATCTACAATCTACAATTTACTGAAAGATCGGTGTTGAATTCAATGATGAAAATTCTTTGTAGTCATAACAAAGTGCACTGAATATTCGCAGGCGCGCCCGCCTGGACGGCGACACACATCATCGTGATCGCGTCAGTTTACATCCTGCATATGCATTTACCGTTTTTTTAGACATACCGCGCATGTTCCCTCCTATATAGATTCCCTGTTACCAAACTCAGCAAGGAAGAAGCAAATCAGGTTTGTAGGTAGAGTTCAAAATCGTTTTCTAAAATGTATAAAAATATTACAGGTAGAGATTTTGCTGAAAACTTTCATCATCAAAAGGTGGAGCTTAGAGCGTCAGATATTTTTGTGCTTGGATTTAAAATATTTGCGGTTGTAAGTAATTAATCAACCACTTGTTGCCATATTAGTTGGAAAAGTAATTATTTCATTTGTTTAGACTTTAGCAGCGGCTATAACGTATATGTTGACTGCCGTGCAGTTTTGGTTGCAGATCAATGAAAACTAATTGCCTCATGTTAGGCATTGTGATATTAATGATGTGTGTACCTTAGCGTCAACTTTAGAAATGCACAAATTGCTGCTTTAAGTAACACATGCTGTCACACCTTCGAAATATATTCCGACACAATTACGGATAACAAAACAAAAATTGTTAGAAACAATAATAAAATAGATGTAAAATTCGACTTCGAGTTTTTTTTTCAGAAACAGTTCCTACCATTACCACCGTTTTCATTTGAGAAAACGCGCATGAAATGTTTTATATCGTTATGAAAAATACAATGATCCAGAACTCAATATCTTTTTAAAGTTTGAGATTGAGACAAATTTTAGATTTTACTATTAGATTTTACTATTTTAAAGGTGTGGTATTTTGCGTATTCTCCACCTGTAGTTTAATAATTCGTCGATTGATACATTGTACGCCCTCTTGTGGAAATTATTCGCTTCCGCGCCGCAGGTAGCGGAAGTGGGAAATATTCCGTTGGACGCGTTAAGCGAAGAATCGTTCTTTCGGTGCAATACCTTAGTGCTGTGCACTTGTTTTTCAAGAATTTGTGTGAACTATTGTAATAGTAGTGTAATTTGTGGCCGTTTGTGAGCCAACATTACGAGGGAGTTTTGCCCAGATTTATCTGTTCAAGTTAATACGCACGAACGTTGTATCGTACAGTCGGGGAATTTAGTAAGGGAACGAAAACGCCCAAGGTATAAGCAACCTGCGTACAAAGAGCCCATTATGATGTAGGTGAATCGTACCGAGATATGTAGGCGTGGGGGGTGATAGTAAATTCGAAATGTTCAATATAACAGATGCTTCGCTTGCATACTAGAATGTTTGATTTAATTATAAATGTGTAGTTTGTTGTAGGAGGTTTTTCTTTCAATTTGCATATATATTTTTCTTAACATTTTCCAATAGATTTGTAATATATGATTCTCTAAATAGTATTCAACGTCTACATGAATAAGGGAATTTGAGTTTGTTTATAAATTTAGTAAAAGAATCAATTTGTTTTATAATTGCTGTCTCACTTTTCAGACGATAGCCGCTATTCGGTAGTATTCGTTACGTGCAACTTTTACAGTAATAAACAATTTCAACTGCCGTACACTTTCTTTCACTTATGACACAACATTACTTTTTACGAAACTAAAAATAAAAAATTGCTACTTGTAGATATGTTTATAATTGCAATTGTCTTGTATCGTGAGGAGTAAGTCGGCAAATTAAACACTTTTAGTGATATTAATTAATTAATTATATTTATTTATTGCAACACCGTTTTTTGCAAGAAAGTGTTTCGTAAACCCTTTTCAAGCAATGAACATTCATATGACAAATGCAATTAAATAAAACATATTGCGGTGACAAGGCCGTCTTTCTACATACCCCAGTATTTACTGTGAAAACTAGGGAAAATCTTGTAAAAAACCTAGTTAGGGTATATATTTAGTTCACTACAATACAATTCAAAAAAAGCATAAAAAAGTTCCCTCAAATGGAAAGTCGTTTGTCAAAAATTGTATTATAAAGAATTTACATTTACTGTACACACACGAATTTGAGACTTTACTTCGTTAATAATAACTTTTTGTGTTTTCAAGGCTGTGCTATTATTAGAATAAAGTGAAAGCTCTCTTTGCGGACAGCTCTTATAAGCGGACATCTCTCATTAATGACAATTTTTCTGGAACCAACATTTTGGGTATTAATTCCTATGTTAAACACGCTCCTATAAACGGACGCTCTGTCGGATGGACGCGGGCAGAACAATTTACCCCATCAGGCTCGAAACGATCTCATGAGCGGACAAATCGGACAAATCGAGGGGACAAATTTTGCTTTTTTTGGATTATGCTGGGTCACACCCAAAGGAACTGAACTTGAAAAATATTAAAATAATTTTTCTACCTGCTAACTCAATTCTTATTAGTTAGTTATTTATTGCATCGTTATTTAGGTTATTGTTATGTTTCTTTTTGTTATGGAATTTATTTATTATTTCATTGTGTGAAAATCTTATTCATTCAAAGTGTAAGGTAATATTTTTTATTAATGTTTACTTTGCTTTTTTATTATTATGTGACGATATTCTAAGATTTTATTTACTAATATGGAATTTTTACATTCTTATTTATTGTATTGTTATTAAGGTTATTACCGTATTTATTGTGTTTGAACGTTTTATTTAATAAAGGTGTAGGGTAATAATTTGTAATTGTAGTAGGTAATGGGACGGTTTGGCCTGGGAACCAAATCCTGGCTCCTGATTGGTCGAGCCGGCTTGGTGGGGAATTCAAAATTCGGGAAGTGGTCCGATGTGGCGGGAAATTCAAAATTCCGGGCGTTTGTCGAATGTAAAAATCGTCCGTAGGTAGGATTTGAACCCTAGCTGTGATAGCTGTGTGCTAGCGCCGACTGCTCTAGCGATCGATTGTTTTGGAGGTCGAATGAATGAATGTTGAATTCATTTGGAATCTTTTTAAAGATATGTCTGAGTTATTTTTTTATAATTTACGATGAATTGAACATTGGTCATTCTTGTACTTTTGTGTTAATAGTCTGCTTAGCTAGATTATTCAGAATGAGTGTTTTGTGCCGTTAACATTAATTTGTAATATTGAGTTCTTTTAATATTGAATTTATGTTAAGACTCACAAAATTCCAAGAGTCCAATATTTGATTCTTTACAATGCAATTTTTGACAAACGACTTTCCATTTGAGGGAACTTTTTTATACTTTTTACTTTCTTATACTTTCTGTATAAGTAAGTATAGGAATCATGAAAATTTCTGAACTCGAGATTTCAACGGATATACACGTTTTGAGGTCCCCTGAATCGTTTCTGACTATTTTCGCAATGATGTCTGTGTGTCTGTGCGCGCTCTTCGGCGCAAACGATTAAAGCTAGAGCTCTGAAACTATAAACTTAATATTTGTATGTAGCAAGGAGGAAAACGTCCTGTTTTTAACGCAGTCTCTGAACCGGAAGTGGTGGTTTACTCTTATCACCTTTTTCAATATCTCGAAAACGGTACACGTTACGGAAAAAAAATATTCTTACATAAATTACAGATATTGATATTCTAAACAACTTTCACTTGAAAAGTTTTTTCGAAAAACGTAGTATAACTAAGTATAAGAAAGTTTCGTGCGGACCACCGCGGATTTTATAATATTGCGATCGGGCGGCTAAACATATGTCTGGCTGTGCGCGCTTCAGCGTCTAACTATTGAAGGTCACAGTATGACACTTTAAGCTTAGGATTAGTATATAGCGTGGAAAAAACGTCACATTTTGAAAGCAATATCTCAAAAGGATGGTTTAATCAAGTCAACGTTATCTACATCTCGAAAACGGTTCGCGTTATAGCAAAAATTGTTCGTATGAAGGTTATATACTGGAATAAAAAAAAACGTTTGTTTGAAATGTTCTTTCAGAAATAAAGTATAAGAAAGTTTCGTGCGGACCACCGCGGATTTTTTTGAATTGTATGGTAGTGAACTAAATATTGGTCGAATACTCTAACTAGGTTTTTTACAAGGTTTTCCCTAGTTTTCACAGTAAGTATGTAGAAAGACAGCCTTGTCACCGCAATAGGTTTTATTTAATGGCATTTGTCATATTAATGTTCATTGCTTGAAAAGGGTTTACGAAACACTTTCTTGCAAAAAACGGTGTTGCAATAAACGTTAATATCACTAAAAGTGTTTAATTTGCCGACTTACTCCTCATATACAAGATACAAGACAAGTGTAATTATAAACATATCTACAAGTAGCAATTTTTTATTTTTAGTTTCGTAAAAAGTAATGTTGTGTCATAAGTGAAAGAAAGCTTACTGCAGTTGAAATTGTTGCACGTAACGAATACTACCGAATAGCGGCGATCGACTGAAATGTGAGACAGTAATTGTAAAACAAATCTAATTGATTCTTTTACTCCATTTATAAACAAACACAAATTCCCTTATTCATGTAGACGTTACACGCTACAGGTTAAAATTAATTTTCAGACACAACTCTATTAATCGTTTAAAGTTATATAAGAGAAATTACAAAACTAATTTGTTTCATCCTCGATAAATATAACGATAACAAGAAATAATCTGCACCGCTCGAACGAATGAGAGACTGTAGGTTGTCCTTTTCCCTCTCGTTCCTGTCTTCGTCGTTCGCCCCGTGTTTAAATTTTTGTTTAAATTTAAATAAAATGCCTAAACCTTATAACGTAACGATCGCACATTCATACACGTTAAGAAAAATATATATATGCAAATTTGAAAGAAAAACCTCCTACAACAAACTACACATTTATAATTAAATCAAACATTCTAGTATGCAAGCGAAGCATCTGTTCTATCGAACATTTGGAATTTACTATCACCCCCACGCCTACATATTTCGGTACGATTCAGCTACATCATAATGGGCTCTTTGATACGCAGGTTGCTTATACCTTGGGCGTTTCAGTAGGGAGAGGGAGAGGGAGAATTATCACTCCGATTACGCATCTCTTTTCGGGCTCTCCATACGGAAACCATTCAATTAATACGAAAATTCCTGAGAATTTAGATGTTTTTAAAAATTAATTGTGCGATACGAACATCCCAGTTGTGATTGTGTTTATAAACTTCTTTCCTTTGCCACGATATTAGTTTTATATCATTTTAATTATTGGAGCAATTAACTTTTGAAGAAAATGCTTCATATATTTGAAACGACTGATTCGTTGAATTTTTTTGAAAAAAAAATAATTACCAGTGCTCGAAATTTTCGTAGCGAGGTCGAACTTTAATCAGAAAATGTCCTAAAATTATTATGTCATGCCACTAATATAAAAGTTTGCCGAATGAAGAAATGTGAAAATGATCCCGGCAGACGATGTAGCTACTATGGTGCATACGCAACACCTGGTAGGTCTCACGGCGATGAAATTTCGAACCACGTCAAGGGGTTGAAACCAGTACGTTCCAGAATGATATCTGCACCAGTGAATAGCTGGAAGAGTAAGTATAGGTGTTAAATTTGATATTACACAGTTATATTAATTATAAATAGAAGAATTTTTATTTGTAGTATTTCTACGGAAATGTAATTTACAACGCGATGCATGACACGATCGATATGTCATAATCTATGTTTCTGTTTTCTAGTTTAGCATTTTAAATATTAAATTTTAATGATACATCAAATATTACTTTACATTTATTGATTTATTTTATTTAGTGATTTTATTATCGTTTAGATCGTGGAAGACAAAGCAGTATGTTCGGGCAAAATTTGAATGCAAATTGTTACCTCTGTTCTAACAAACCTCTAATCTGGTTAACATCCGTTATTGGTGTATCATGTTTTGTGCCAGATTGTAAGAAACAAAATTTGGAATTATCACCTTACTTCATTGGATCATCACTAATGTTCTTAATGTTAATCTTGCTACTAATGTCAAATATATACAAAATGTATAAACTATTTGCTGGTAAAAACGAAGAACTAGTCATTTTACAAGTTACAGATATAATGACTGGTGTATGGGTAATGGCGATTAATGGATTTTCCCTAATTGGCCAAAAAAAGATACTCTTATACGTTAAGTCTTTTGCGAAAATAATAGAACGCAGTACGACAATTTATGACGAACCAGCTTTGAATATCAAAACTGTAAGGCGATTGTACAACAGGAGCTTAATATATGTGACAATTGCAGTTACATTGCCAGTCGCTTGTTCTATCACAAGTTATTTTTTAAGTTCTGATTTCAGAGCAGAACATTATCTAAATTGGTCTGTAATTGGAACCTTCATTTTCTGTGCACAATGAAAGGACACATATATAATGCCATTATAAGACAAAGCCACATGCATCTACAAACATACTTAAAGGCGAGAATGTTTCGCGTAAAATATAGAATAAAAACCGAACAAATTTTGTTTGTGAACCAACTTAAAAATGTACGAAATTTTCATAGATTTTGCAAAATGAACATGGACATTTTAAACGAGTGGGCGAACCCAGTTATATTAATCACAATTATTATGTACACAGTGGTTCTTGGAGTTACTTTATATTTCTGTATAATGAAAACACTATGTGGAGAAAGTCATGATTTACGTGACAATTATATGTTCATACCGTTGACTGTTGTTGCAGCATCCTGTGGTGGAGTCGATTTGTATTTGGAATTTGAGGCTGTTTATAATGTGGTAAGTATATATACTCAGTGACATATAAACTGCACCACCAAGAAGGGGTGGGAATTTTTGGATCAAATTTGGCAGGAATAGTGGACTAGTCCAGGGAAATAGTTGATTACAATTTGAAACCCAATTATCAAGTAGTCATGGGATTTTTGACGTTTGTCTCATTTGTTAGAGGTGGTGATAGACAAGCAATTATCGAGTCATTTTTTGAATTTGTTCCACTTTTTCGGATCCCGTTCTTTAGTTTAAAGTGTTTCAAGTGTTTAATGATGTCTAGAGGAAGGAGACCTCAAGTTTATCAGCAGTTGAGTGACTTTGACCGAGGGCGGATTGTTGGTTTACGAGAAGCAGGTTTTTCGTTTAGAGAAATCGGCAACCGTTTGGGACGGCATCACTCAACAATAATGCGTGTTTATCAAGCGTGGTCTGAACATGGGGTTGAACGTCGGAGAAGAGGCACTAGGGCTCAAAGACGAACCAACGAACGTCAAGATCGCCGCTTAAGACTAATGGCCTTGAGAGACCGATTCTCTACAACTAGATCTGTAGCTGATCAATGGTTAGGTGAACAAGGTCGTCCGATAGGCTTGCGACCAGTTTATCGTCGAATAAGAACCTTTGGCTTGCTGTCTTACCGCCCACATCTTGTGCTACCCCTCACTGCTCAACATCGCCAGGAACGTTTGGCCTGGTGCACGGAAAAACTTCAATGGAACTTGGAGTGGCATCGAGTTGTCTTTAGTGACGAATCGCGATTTTGTTTAGGAATGCATGATGGTCGGATGACTGTTAGACGAAGACGTGGAGAAAGGTGCAATCCTGATTTTTCGATTGCGAGGCATGTTCACCGAACTGTGGGGTTGATGGTGTGGGGTGCTATTGCTTACGGCAGTAGGTCACCCTTGCTCTTCATTCGGGGCAGTATGACCGCCCGACGCTACATTGACGAAGTGGTAGAACCACATGTTCTTCCATATCTTCGAGGGCTGAAAGATCGACTTTTCCAGCAAGATAATGCACGACCTCACGTAGCAAGGGTTTCTCTTGACTTCTTTGAAGAGGCCAATGTTAATCTTTTGCCTTGGCCGCCAAGATCTCCCGATGTGTCGCCCATTGAGCACGTGTGGGACATGATGGGTAGAAGATTGAGGAATCTACCGAACCCACCGTTGACAGTAGAAGCTCTACGGCATGAAGTACAGGCTGCTTGGGATGCCATACCCCAAGACGACATTGATCACCTGCTGGAATCAATGCCAAGGCGGGTCAATGAGTGTATCAGAAATAGGGGCGGACCAACACATTATTAAAGAAAAATCAAAAAGATGAAGTGTTTTCTTTATCAAATTTTAATCAATTGTTACCTTAGACTAGTCCAATGATTCTGCCAAATTTGGTCCAAAAATTTCCACCCCTTCTAGGTGGTGCAGTTTATATGTCACTGAGTATATATATATATATATATATATATATATATATATATATATATTAAAAATGTGTCTTGTCAAATCTGACAGCAAAATGTAAAAATACACGAAAGATGGTCGAATCTTACACCTCAATGGTGCAGTGAACATTAATTAAAACAGGTCCATGAAGACTAACTGGTGGATCGCTAGACAATATTGTTTCTGGGTTATTACCCTTCGTCAGTAGCGATTACCAAGAACCTTAGTTGTTGAAATACCTTAACATATAGTGGCCATCAAAACTTCTTGGCGCGAGCCAATCACTCCTAATGAACCACTGACAACAGAACACTGACGAGACGATACCTTGTCTAACACCTTGCGGAGACTAAACAAGAGACGACTGTCAAACGTCCAGTGTCAACATATAAAAGTATTGCTGCAATTAAGTTCAAAAACAATTCAAATTAAAAATGTATCTTGTCAAATCTGACAGCAAAATGTAAAATTTACACGAAAGATGGTCTAATCTACAAGATACATTTTTAATATATATATATATATATATATATATATATATATATATATATATATATATATATATATATATATATATTAAAAATGTATCTTGTCAAATCTGACAGCAAAATGTGTTAAACCTCAATGGTGTAGTGAACATTAATTAAAACTTAATTGCAGCAATCCTTTTATATGTTGACACTGGACGTTTGACTGTCGTCTCTTGTTTAGTCTCCGCAAGGTGTTAGACAAGGTATCGTCTCGTCAGTGTTCTGTTGTCAGTGGTTCGTTAGGAGTGATTGGCTCGCGCCAAGAAGTTTTGATGGCCACTACATATAAAGGTATTTCAACAACTAAGGTTCTTGGTAATCGCTACTGACGAAGGGTAATAACCCAGAAACAATATTGTCTAGCGATCCACCAGTTAGTCTTCATGGACCTGTTTTAATTAATGTTCACTACACCATTGAGGTGTAAGATTAGACCATCTTTCGTGTATATATATATATATATATATATATATATATATATATATATATATATATATATATATATATATATATATATATATATATATATATATATATATTGAAAATGCGTCTTGTCAAATATGACAGAAAAAGTTTGAGTGATAATTTATGTACCTGCCTGATGCTGTCGGTTTACAATACCAATTAAACATGATGTGATTTGTTTCCCCCCGAATAACTTTAGTATCCAAGAATGGTACAGATCTGTCACTCTCCACTTCGATCGTAAATTGAATATTTTCATTGAAACTGTTAAATATGCATAGGGTGTCATCAATACAATCCGCAGGAACCGCGCAGACGACATCATCAACATACTTTTTTATGAATGGTAAATTGTAAGGAAGTGCAGGGATGATATAGTCAAACATGTAATCTAGCACTATCTGAGCAACTATCGGGCTCAGGGGGCAACCCATAGGAGCACCAAAAATTTGTCTATAAAACTTATTCTTAAAGGTGAAAAAACAGTTATTGAAAATAAACGAAAGGGACGAAATAAAAGCGTCCAAACTGAAGTTGCAGTGTTCTTCAATGAGAGGCCATTTATCCTTAACTATAAACAGGACCAAGTCAAGAGGAATATTTCAATGCCCCTCAGAACATTACGCAGAACCTGGATAACTCAAATAATGAACCCGTTGTATACAGACGTTTACCATTCATTAACGACATAACAAAAAAGATTGTAAGAATCTGTAGGAATGATAATATTAAGATAGCCAAATATAACTTAAAAACTATCAACCAGTTGTTCACCAGGGTTAAAGATAAAACTCCAGGATGCTATAGGTCTGATATAATTTACAAAATACCATGTTCGGTATGTGAGGGTTGTTACATAGGACAAACGTCACAATGGTTGAAATCTAGAATTACCCAACATAAGAGTGATTGTAGGATTGGGAAGAATTCGTGTGCTTTGTCCTTACATTTCTCTGAACAAGTGCATAACTTTGATTTTTCTAATGTGTCCATTTTGGAAACACAATCAAAATATAAACATAGAATTTTTTTAGAAATGTATTACATCAACAAGCACACGGATGCGATCAATTTTAGGTCAGATGTCAATCAACTTAGCAACATCTATACGCATTTATTGAATTTTAGTTTCACAAACAACACACTCGATGATGATTCCCTTTAGTGCATTCTTTCCCGGTTCAATTCATATTTAAATTTTGGTTTTGTAAGGTGCGTGTTGGCACCGACAACATTTAAAGTTAAGTTGGTACCTAACACAAAAAAATTTTCAGTTCTTCGGCATTTAGTCAAATACTTAACCTCAAATTTTAACATGTGTTTACTATGTGACGAAATATTTTTACGTTTTAACTTCATCTATTTTAATTAATTTAATCGCTCGATGTATCAATGGGATAAATGTTTACTTCGCTAGTTTCAAAAAACGACTCTCTTTTGTGTGAGTATATTTTTCATAAAAATTAAACTTTACATTGCCTGGTTCTTAATGAGGCATTAACTTGTAGCTTTCCTGATGAAGCAATCAATTATATTGCGAAATATAGAAAAGAACAACTAATTGAGTTTTATTAGTGCCCGAAAAAGAAACTGACCGCTTTCCTCGATATTCATCGTTTTATATATATATATATATATATATATATATATATATATATATACAGAAGGCCAGGAGCATCAACCGTGCAACGTTAGAATCAAGAAATATATATCAGGGAAACGGTCAGCTAGTGGGTAGTAATGAAACTCAGTTGATTATTCTTTTCAATATTTCGCAATAATTTAATTGCTTCTTCAGGAAAGCTACAAGAATTACATTAAGAAAAAACAGTCAAAATCTAAAATAAGTTAATTTATACTTACATAATATAAGAGTTACATGTAATTGGCTAATTGTTAAATTAAAGAATTCACAAAATATGAAACAGTTTTGATTGATGAACCAAATACATTTGTAAGAAAATTGTAAAAACAACGTGAAATGGAAAACGCACGTTGCAAGCCATTTTAAAATAACAGCTGATCAGCAAGGAGAGTGAAAGAAGAGATGTATGTAAGAAGGAGCGGGACGACAATTGCCAACCTCTAAAATTTGACAACGTGACAAATTAAAAAACTACAAACTAATTGTCTGAATAATTTAATGGAGGAGACCACGTGAAGCGAAAAACAATGCAAGAATTTCAAAGCCGAGGATTATTAATAGGTGAGAAATCCAACAACCAAGAGTAAATGTTGCTTAAATGCTGTGTGTCAGACCTAAAATTTACGCAATTGGCATGTTTATTTATATAATACATTTCAAGAAAAATCCGTTGCCTGTACCTGATTTGAGAAGTTAATATTGAAGTGTTATCAAAGTCAAAATTGTGGTTAAATTTAGAAAAGTGTGTAGCAAGAGCACAAGAATTCTTCTGCAACCTACAGTCGCTCTTATGTTGGGTAATTCGAGCCTTTAACCATTGTGACGTCTGCCCAATGTAACATTTCTCACATTGAAGACACGGGATTTTGTAAATTACATCAGATCTATAACCAATCGGGACACGATCTTTAACATGACCGAAGAATTCACTAGTAGATTTTAGGCTGTATTTATATATATATATATATATATATATATATATATATATATATTGTTTAGTCTCCGCAAGGTCTTAGACAAGGTATCGTCTCGTCAGTGTTCTGTTGTCAGTGGTTCGTTAGAAGTGATTGGCTCGCGCCAAGAATTTTTGATGGCCACTACATGTAACGGTATTATACAATACAAATAAAATCAATAAAACTAAAGAATACAAATATATTTCCATACCCTATGTCAACAAACTATCTGAAAATATCAATAGCATAATAAAACCATATAATTTACAATTGGCACACATAAATAAAAATAACCTAAACAACCTATATACTAAATTAAAAACCAATATCCCTAAAAACAAAATGACACATACATTATATGAAATTCCATGTAACAATTGCAATGGTGTGTACATAGGAAAAACTAAGCAATATTTAGAAGAGAGGTTAAAAGGTCACAAATATTCAAAAAATGGTACAGCTTTGAAAAGTCACATAAGAAACACCGGACATAGTTTTAATTTCAACATCGAAGATATTAACATATTAGAAAGAGAAAACAAAGAATTAACAAGAAATGTCCTAGAGATGATTCAGATAAAGAAACATAAAAACGCAATAAATGATAGAAATGATATTCAAAATTTAACATCAATTTATAATTTTATTTAAATATTATACTCAGTATTCTAGAATAACAAACGGGTTGATGTTAATTATGTGGCATTTCAACTTTATCGTTATTATATCTATTCAATGTTTCAGTTTTCAGTTTTCTTTAAAATATTATTTTCAGATCTATTTTTGGAAATTCATTGGTTACATTAACCATACGCAAAATTACGATTGACCACGTGCAATTCGGTTTATAGGTTAAATGTGTTTTAATAAATGTGAGTTAATATAATGGACATTTAAATTTTTTTTACAAAATAACAATAATACATGTTACTGTGTATACGACCATTGTTCCTGTTATATGTTTTTGACTATGTAACTCGGAGTTTGATGTTTGTGAAATGCACGAGAGTAATTTCGTTTCGGTAAGTCGCTGTGTTTATGAATTTTACTTTAAGTCTGTTTGTAATTAGATTAGACGATACCTTTAGGAGTTCAGAGAGTCGAAAGGCTCAATACAATGTGACTTTATTAGGCGATCGACGTCCGCGTCGGTCGTCGCACGAGCCCTCGTTTGCCGCACGGGGCGCCCGGCGAACGGCGGGATCTCATCGCTACGTTTCGCCGGCCCCTAGCGGTCGATCACGGGTCTCGCTCAGTTCGATGTCTGAACTCGGAATTGTCTGTAGACGACTTGCGTACCTGGCGGGGTGTTGTACTCGGTAGAGCAGTTTCCACGCTGCGATCTGTTGAGACTCTGCCCTTCGCTTGGGGATTCGTCTTGTCGCTTAGACGAGGCCCCGCTTAAAGACGACGTTTGCGACGCACGGAACGTGCGGTTGCTTCGTCGCGCGCAGTCGCGAGAACGCGTTGCGTGGTGGTTGCGTTTACACCGATCGCAAGTCGCGCGACAACACATGTAGTGGCCATCAAAACTTCTTGGCGCGAGCCAATCACTCCTAACGAACCACTGACAACAGAACACTGACGAGACGATACCTTGTCTAACACCTTGCGGAGACTAAACAAGAGACGAATATCAAACGTCCAGTGTCAACATATAAAAGGATTGCTGCAATTAAGTTCAAAAACAATTCAAATTAAAAATGTATCTTGTCAAATCTGACAGCAAAATGTAAAATTTACACGAAAGATGGTCTAATCTTACACCTCAATGGTGTAGTGAACATTAATTAAAACAGGTCCATGAAGACTAACTGTTCTTGGTAATCGCTACTGACGAAGGGTAATAACCCAGAAACAATATTGTCTATTTTATATGTTGACACTGGACGTTTGACATTCGTCTCTTGTTTAGTCTCCGCAAGGTGTTAGACAAGGTATCGTCTCGTCAGTGTTCTGTTGTCAGTGGTTCGTTAGGAGTGATTGGCTCGCGCCAAGAAGTTTTGATGGCCACTACATGTAAAGGTATTTCAACAACTAAGGTTCTTGGTAATCGCTACTGACGAAGGGTAATAACCCAGAAACAATATTGTCTAGCGATCCACCAGTTAGTCTTCATGGACCTGTTTTAATTAATGTTCACTACACCATTGAGGTTAGACCATCTTTCGTGTAAATTTTACATTTTGCTGTCAGATTTGACAAGATACATTTTTAATATATATATATATATATATATATATATATATATATATATATATATATACATATATACATCCCACCATCAATTCAACGTCCATACATTGACCATTTGCATTTAATCTGACGTCCGGTATACGGACGTCAGATTACATTTCAATGAAAACTTGATTGTTCGGTCACCTATACCTCAGACAGTCGTAATACAAAATTTTTGGTGGATGCCAAAATGACGGTACATTGAACAAAATCGTATAAATTTAGTTCACGGTTCTGTCGACTACAAGCGCTAGTGTAGCTACGTGTATATATGAAATGTATATACTCCTTTCATTTTGCGCTGCATCTGACGTCCACAGATTTGGCGGCACTGTACGATACGAGATAAATACAACGCATGCTGATGCCTCAGTTTTAAATGTCTGTAAACACCCGAGTTCCCCGACACACATAAAGTTTAGTGCAATTTTAAATATTGCAAAAAGAACATTTTTATTCAAAACATGCACTCCAAAAATTAGGCATTGATTGCTGATTTTTTATAGAATTCTAATTTTCAAGTTAAATATTGCTGTAGAATCAGATATCAAGTTTCTAGATTAGATTTTGGAGGATAGGCTGTTCCCTAAGAAATTTCTTTATTTTTTTTCTATTTGCTAGAACTATAACGTAACCAGTGTTGAAGAAAAAGGTTTTTGGTTAGAATGAAAATTAAATTTTTGGGGTTGCTTGAGATGAGATGGGTTGGGTTACAATCCAACCTAATCCAACCAAATCCAACCCAATTAAAGTATGTTGGTTGGAGATTTGGGATCTCTTGACCTGGGTTGGGTAAGAATAGTTTGCAACCCATGCCAACCAAACCCAACTGCACCAAAATATGTTAGAAACTGAGTGTTGCATAATATTTAATATGTGGATGAATGATAGAGGGTGAGCGAGCGCACGAGGTAGAGTTAATTTGTAAGTCAGTGGATGAATGTGAAGGAACGAGCGAGTTATTGAGGGTGAGTGAGAATATAAGTGATTGACAGTGAGTAATAGAGATCGAGAACAAGAGAAAATGAGTAAGTAAGTGAGTGAACGTAACAATGAGCAAGAGTGAGTGAACATTACAATGAGCGGTAATGGGTGAAAGAGAGAGATTAAGTGAGTGTGTAGATGATCTGAGTGACTATATATGTAAAAATGAGAAAATAAGTCAAGGAATTTGTTTGTGAGTATTACCACCATCTAGACGTGAGTACCCACACGCTCTTACTGCTACATAATTGCAGAGGTCTTTATCGACCAACACAGTTGGTACTTATCCAGACTTGCAGCTGCTCTGCAGTCGTAGGCAAAAAAAGCTATGTATTAGCTATAAGTTGATAACAGCTGTTGCGCCTTCTATGGGCTCATCATACCACGAAACATATATTCGCTGAAGTTGCATCATGTAATGCAAACATGAGTGACAAGGAGTTTGTGTGTGAGTATTACCGCCATATTAGTGTATGCGGTGGTGGATGAACCTATAGAGGGTGAAACAGGTGTTATAATATTTTCACCAAAAATTATTTACGATAAATCAGTATCCATTGCTGATGGCTACGGAGTAGTTTCAAGTCTGGATAAGTACCAACTTTGTTGGGCGATAAAGACCTCGGCAATTAAGTAGCAATAAGAGTGTGTGTGTGTATATGTGTCACTAATGTTTGCATGACTTGATGGAACTTCAACGAATGTATTTGTGGTCGTCTGATCAGCCCATAGAGGGTGACACAACTGTCATCAGGAGGGTGAATGAATGATAGTGATAGTAAATGCGCGATATTGGTGTGACCAATCATCTGAAAATATTTGTTAATAAGTATGTGAGGAAATGGGTGAGTGAGTAATGTAGTGTGTGAATGAGTGAGTGTAAGTAAGTGAGCTAGGGAGCGAATGGGTATATGTATAGAATGATTGAGTAATGAACGAGTAACTGAGTTAATGATTGAGTTAATGTGTGAGATAATGTGTAAGTTAGTCGGAACGTTAGTAAATGATTTACTGAGTATGAGTATGAACGTAGTAATCGTACAAGTACAAAATATTTTGTACTTTAATACTAATTTCTTAAAGTGAAAAAAATAAATATTAATTAATAAATAATACTAAAAATATTTGAAATCGTTTGAAATTAAAACATTGTCAAAACGAGAAATACAAATTTTAGTAAATGCAAAAACTGGAAAATATGTCAAAATATTTAAATACGTCAACAATTTAAAAATTGTCAAAAACAGAGACAAATTATTTAAATTTACAAATTGGCAGGAAACAGGTAAATTGAAAATAATAAAACCTATTGTAACGGATAAATTGTAGTGTCATTTGGCATAAACATGAAAGATATCAAACTTGAAAAAAAGAAAAAGCTGAAAATGCAAAAAATATACTTCATATTGTGTAACTAGTACTTGAAGTACATTTTTTACACAAGCTTGGAGTTTGCGAAGCGAGTGGAGCAACCACTTGAGTTTAAAATAATCTTCACGCACGTGTTGAACATTATATTTTTTACGACCATACCACTCGTATGGCAAAATATGCCAAAAACCGATAATGATTGAGTTTGACCCTTCACCCCATTAGTAAAGCCTGGGCCAAAATCTGTATTGGCTCGCGTGGTGCGTAAAATAGATCCCATAAGTACAGCATTGTACTTCACGCACCGGTATTAGAAATCGAACTTCTATCAATGTGTGAAGTTATACTTTAGACACGGGAGTAGAAAAAATATACTGATTACTGATTCTATAGTAACGTTAGGCAGGAAATATTGACGTGATTACGGTACTTCGAATGGACTATTTCAAGTGAGCACCTGAAATTATCATAAAAGACTCGTTAGGTAGACATATATACGCAAAAATATATAAAATCATTTTTGGCAATTGGTATCTATATCCACCATCCTGTAATAAAGTGGCGATATTTTATCTCAGGAACGTGTACTTCGATTAGGCTGAAATTTTGCATTAATACAGTTAGGGCACGAACCTGATAGATGTATTATAAAAATGCATTCGCCTTTTTGAAAGAAATGATGGCATTCTATCTTAGTAAATTTTGAATTGACATAGCTGGAACACGCACTTCACACATTCAATTATTGGAAAAAACTATCATACACCCACTATTCACAACTTTAGTTAGTTTAGTTTAACTATTCACCGTGTATTATAACATCGGAAATATACACGATATACAGTACCCAAAGAATGAAGGAGATAATAAAAGAAATAGAAGAAGCAACTGAAGGGATAGACGAAGCAGTGATGATAGGAGGAGATATGAATGCAAGAAAAGGAAGATTGGAAAATGTGGCGGGTTGGAGAGAGAGAGAGAGGGGAGAGAAGATAGGAGGTCAAAAGACGAAATAATAAATGCGGAGGGAAAAAGAGATAGGAGAATTTGGAGTGGAGGAAACGACAGAATCGGATCACATGCCACTGGAGGTAGTAGTAGGAAAAGGAGTGACGAAGAGAGAGAAGGAAGGGGAAGATAAGGAAAAAAATAGGAGACTAAGAAATGTGTGGAGGGGAGGTGGAAAGAATCAAGTATGCATAAGGTATGCATAAGGTATATTAAAACAGATAGACTGGAAGGAAATTTTCAGGATAGAATTAATAGTGTAATTGATGGGGAAGACGATAACAAAGAAGATGAGAGGAAGAGGAGTTAGAAACACATGGTTTGATGAAGAAGGCAGAAGAGGGAAAAAGGAGGTTAGGAAACAAATGGGAGAGGCGATGGGTGGGGTAAAGAGTTGAGAGGAATGCGGAGAGGAGAAGAGAAAACAGAAAACGTTATGGGAGATGAAAAAAAGAAAACAACAGGTGAAGGACATAGAAGAGGTAAGGGGACTACATGGGGAGAAGGAGATTTGGAGATATATGAGAAAAAAAGGAAGAGAGGAACGAGGGGGGGGGTAGAATTAGAGAAATGGAAGAGGCATTAGATGGAGATACTAGGGAGAACAGATGAGGGGTGGGGAAACGAGAGAATAGTATATTGTACTGCTAGTCGCACAAGACATTCAATTGTCGCACGCATGGGTTTGCAGCGCGAGGAGCGCAACGACGAGTGCTCCAAAGGAATAAGTGCGACAAGATGTCTTGCATAACGAGCTACTTTTTTCTATTTTGCTTTCATTAATATATTTAATTTAATATTAAGATATCAAAAAACCATTTAGTGAGTTTTAATCTCTGACTGACATCAATAATAGTTTGACATTTTAGTTCCAAAATACCGAATTTTCAGATTTTCGTGTTAAATATTCAAGTTCGCACCATGGAATAACTAGACCACAATGTTAACGCCTTTTTACTTTGCCAAGATGATCGGTTCCATTAGTCTATTAGCGACTAATGTCAACAACCCGCAACCTCACCGGAAAAGGAACTAAAAGCGATTGCACAAAATTGAATTTTGTTTAACTACTTTTTTGTGTCACAAAATCGCCATTGTGATATCGAAATAGAAAAATAGACAAGAGACAGGAAATAGGGACAGGGAAAGAGAACAATTTACATGTGAACAAATGATGCATGGTAGGAATAAGCTAAAGAGGGGGAAGAGGTCAAGATTTATGGTGGGATAACGCTAATGAATGAAGTATATAAGATATACGTGGGGATGCTGGCAGAAAAACTGGACGACCAAGTAGAGAGAATAGGGATTTTACCAGAAGGGCAAGCGGGGTTTAGGAAGGGCAGGGGAACGAGGGATAATATATACATACTCAACTATTTAGTATAGAGGGAAATGACAAGGAAAAGAGGGAAGATGTACATAATGTTCATAGACCTAAGAGCAGCTTTCGACAGGCTGAATGTGAAGATATTGGGGAAGACGATGGAAATAATGGGAATATCAGAAGGGTTAAGGAAGAAGACGTGGAGACATGGTACGAGGTGAGAATAGGCAGTAGAACAATGGGAAAGTTCCGAACAATAAGGTGACTGAGGCAGGGGTGCCCGTTGAGTCCGAAATTGTATAATATACACACATCGGAAATGGAAGATGTATTAAGGAGAGGACAAGAAAGGGGTATTAGGATAGGGAAAATGAGGATATGGACGTTAGCATTCGCTGATGACATAGCACTATTAGCAGAGACGGACGAAGGATTAAAGGGATCAGGGCGAAGGTTTGGGAAATATCTAGAGAAAATTAAATTGGCAATAAACATAAAAAACAAAGATTATGGTATTCACAAAAGGTGGTAGGAAATGAAAGCGGATGAAGATGGATTGGAAACGGGAAGAGATCGAGGAAGTAGATGGGTGGAAGTATCTGGGAACAGCATGGAAAGCTAGAAGAGCGGAAGAAGGTAAGTAAGGAAGTTCTGGTGGACTGGACAGGAAAAGATGGCTATTTACTGGCAGGCAGAAGGGTAGTTAGATACGAGTTGAGGGAGTGGATGGAGGCGGAAGAGAGATTGGGGTTGATAGTGTTACGGAAGATGGGAACGAGAGAAAAACGAAAAGAGAAATATCAAAATGGGAGGGTCATAGGAAGAACCTTTCCGAAAAGACAGGGGTAGCGCGACAGAAAGCACGTAGGTTTGGGGATGAAGGGAAGAAGATGGAGAGAGAAATGTTGGAAAGATGTGCAACAGGTAAAAGCGCAAAGAAGAGAACAGATAATGAGGAATGCAAGATATAGTAAGAGATACAGATAAATTTGTACATATGGGGGTAGTCCAGAATATCTGAAAGGCGGGAGAATGGGGATGGAGGAAAGAGTAATTGCGAGATTTAGGTGCGTAAGTAAGGAGAGAATCAACAAATATTGCATGGACGAGGAATATAGATGGTTTGAGTTCTGCGACGGGGGACAGATGAGTGGAAGCATTGGATAGAGTATTGTGGGGAGATAGAATGGAGAAAGGAGGAGAAAATAAAGGGAAGAAACAATATTATCTAGCGATCCACCAGTTAGTCTTCATGGACCTGTTTTAATTAATGTTCACTACACCATTGAGGTGTAAGATTAGACCATCTTTCGTGTAAATTTTACATTTTGCTGTCAGATTTGACAAGATACATTTTTAATATATATATATATATATATATATATATATATATGTATATATATATATATATATATATATATATATATATATACATATATACATCCCACCATCAATTCAACGTCCATACATTGACCATTTGCATTTAATCTGACGTCCGGTATACGGACGTCAGATTACATTTCAATGAAAACTTGATTGTTCGGTCACCTATACCTCAGACAGTCGTAATACAAAATTTTTGGTGGATGCCAAAATGACGGTACATTGAACAAAATCGTATAAATTTAGTTCACGGTTCTGTCGACTACAAGCGCTAGTGTAGCTACGTGTATATATGAAATGTATATACTCCTTTCATTTTGCGCTGCATCTGACGTCCACAGATTTGGCGGCACTGTACGATACGAGATAAATACAAGGCATGCTGATGCCTCAGTTTTAAATGTCTGTAAACACCCGAGTTCCCCGACACACATAAAGTTTAGTGCAATTTTAAATATTGCAAAAAGAACATTTTTATTCAAAACATGCACTCCAAGAATTAGGCATTGATTGCTGATTTTTTATAGAATTCTAATTTTCAAGTTAAATATTGCTGTAGAATCAGATATCAAGTTTCTAGATTAGATTTTGGAGGATAGGCTGTTCCCTAAGAAATTTCTTTATTTTTTTTCTATTTGCTAGAACTATAACGTAACCAGTGTTGAAGAAAAAGGTTTTTGGTTAGAATGAAAATTAAATTTTTGGGGTTGCTTGAGATGAGATGGGTTGGGTTACAATCCAACCTAATCCAACCAAATCCAACCCAATTAAAGTATGTTGGTTGGAGATTTGGGATCTCTTGACCTGGGTTGGGTAAGAATAGTTTGCAACCCATGCCAACCAAACCCAACTGCACCAAAATATGTTAGAAACTAAGTGTTGCATAATATTTAATATGTGGATGAATGATAGAGGGTGAGCGAGCGCACGAGGTAGAGTTAATTTGTAAGTCAGTGGATGAATGTGAAGGAACGAGCGAGTTATTGAGGGTGAGTGAGAATATAAGTGATTGACAGTGAGTAATAGAGATCGAGAACAAGAGAAAATGAGTAAGTAAGTGAGTGAACGTAACAATGAGCAAGAGTGAGTGAACATTACAATGAGCGGTAATGGGTGAAAGAGAGAGATTAAGTGAGTGTGTAGATGATCTGAGTGACTATATATGTAAAAATGAGAAAATAAGTCAAGGAATTTGTTTGTGAGTATTACCACCATCTAGACGTGAGTACCCACACGCTCTTACTGCTACATAATTGCAGAGGTCTTTATCGACCAACACAGTTGGTACTTATCCAGACTTGCAGCTGCTCTGCAGTCGTAGGCAAAAAAAGCTATGTATTAGCTATAAGTTGATAACAGCTGTTGCGCCTTCTATGGGCTCATCATACCACGAAACATATATTCGCTGAAGTTGCATCATGTAATGCAAACATGAGTGACAAGGAGTTTGTGTGTGAGTATTACCGCCATATTAGTGTATGCGGTGGTGGATGAACCTATAGAGGGTGAAACAGGTGTTATAATATTTTCACCAAAAATTATTTACGATAAATCAGTATCCATTGCTGATGGCTACGGAGTAGTTTCAAGTCTGGATAAGTACCAACTTTGTTGGGCGATAAAGACCTCGGCAATTAAGTAGCAATAAGAGTGTGTGTGTGTATATGTGTCACTAATGTTTGCATGACTTGATGGAACTTCAACGAATGTATTTGTGGTCGTCTGATCAGCCCATAGAGGGTGACACAACTGTCATCAGGAGGGTGAATGAATGATAGTGATAGTAAATGCGCGATATTGGTGTGACCAATCATCTGAAAATATTTGTTAATAAGTATGTGAGGAAATGGGTGAGTGAGTAATGTAGTGTGTGAATGAGTGAGTGTAAGTAAGTGAGCTAGGGAGCGAATGGGTATATGTATAGAATGATTGAGTAATGAACGAGTAACTGAGTTAATGATTGAGTTAATGTGTGAGATAATGTGTAAGTTAGTCGGAACGTTAGTAAATGATTTACTGAGTATGAGTATGAACGTAGTAATCGTACAAGTACAAAATATTTTGTACTTTAATACTAATTTCTTAAAGTGAAAAAAATAAATATTAATTAATAAATAATACTAAAAATATTTGAAATCGTTTGAAATTAAAACATTGTCAAAACGAGAAATACAAATTTTAGTAAATGCAAAAACTGGAAAATATGTCAAAATATTTAAATACGTCAACAATTTAAAAATTGTCAAAAACAGAGACAAATTATTTAAATTTACAAATTGGCAGGAAACAGGTAAATTGAAAATAATAAAACCTATTGTAACGGATAAATTGTAGTGTCATTTGGCATAAACATGAAAGATATCAAACTTGAAAAAAAGAAAAAGCTGAAAATGCAAAAAATATACTTCATATTGTGTAACTAGTACTTGAAGTACATTTTTTACACAAGCTTGGAGTTTGCGAAGCGAGTGGAGCAACCACTTGAGTTTAAAATAATCTTCACGCACGTGTTGAACATTATATTTTTTACGACCATACCACTCGTATGGCAAAATATGCCAAAAACCGATAATGATTGAGTTTGACCCTTCACCCCATTAGTAAAGCCTGGGCCAAAATCTGTATTGGCTCGCGTGGTGCGTAAAATAGATCCCATAAGTACAGCATTGTACTTCACGCACCGGTATTAGAAATCGAACTTCTATCAATGTGTGAAGTTATACTTTAGACACGGGAGTAGAAAAAATATACTGATTACTGATTCTATAGTAACGTTAGGCAGGAAATATTGACGTGATTACGGTACTTCGAATGGACTATTTCAAGTGAGCACCTGAAATTATCATAAAAGACTCGTTAGGTAGACATATATACGCAAAAATATATAAAATCATTTTTGGCAATTGGTATCTATATCCACCATCCTGTAATAAAGTGGCGATATTTTATCTCAGGAACGTGTACTTCGATTAGGCTGAAATTTTGCATTAATACAGTTAGGGCACGAACCTGATAGATGTATTATAAAAATGCATTCGCCTTTTTGAAAGAAATGATGGCATTCTATCTTAGTAAATTTTGAATTGACATAGCTGGAACACGCACTTCACACATTCAATTATTGGAAAAAACTATCATACACCCACTATTCACAACTTTAGTTAGTTTAGTTTAACTATTCACCGTGTATTATAACATCGGAAATATACACGATATACAGTAACCAAAGAATGAAGGAGATAATAAAAGAAATAGAAGAAGCAACTGAAGGGATAGACGAAGCAGTGATGATAGGAGGAGATATGAATGCAAGAAAAGGAAGATTGGAAAATGTGGCGGGTTGGAGAGAGAGAGAGAGGGGAGAGAAGATAGGAGGTCAAAAGACGAAATAATAAATGCGGAGGGAAAAAGAGATAGGAGAATTTGGAGTGGAGGAAACGACAGAATCGGATCACATGCCACTGGAGGTAGTAGTAGGAAAAGGAGTGACGAAGAGAGAGAAGGAAGGGGAAGATAAGGAAAAAAATAGGAGACTAAGAAATGTGTGGAGGGGAGGTGGAAAGAATCAAGTATGCATAAGGTATGCATAAGGTATATTAAAACAGATAGACTGGAAGGAAATTTTCAGGATAGAATTAATAGTGTAATTGATGGGGAAGACGATAACAAAGAAGATGAGAGGAAGAGGAGTTAGAAACACATGGTTTGATGAAGAAGGCAGAAGAGGGAAAAAGGAGGTTAGGAAACAAATGGGAGAGGCGATGGGTGGGGTAAAGAGTTGAGAGGAATGCGGAGAGGAGAAGAGAAAACAGAAAACGTTATGGGAGATGAAAAAAAGAAAACAACAGGTGAAGGACATAGAAGAGGTAAGGGGACTACATGGGGAGAAGGAGATTTGGAGATATATGAGAAAAAAAGGAAGAGAGGAACGAGGGGGGGGTAGAATTAGAGAAATGGAAGAGGCATTAGATGGAGATACTAGGGAGAACAGATGAGGGGTGGGGAAACGAGAGAATAGTATATTGTACTGCTAGTCGCACAAGACATTCAATTGTCGCACGCATGGGTTTGCAGCGCGAGGAGCGCAACGACGAGTGCTCCAAAGGAATAAGTGCGACAAGATGTCTTGCATAACGAGCTACTTTTTTCTATTTTGCTTTCATTAATATATTTAATTTAATATTAAGATATCAAAAAACCATTTAGTGAGTTTTAATCTCTGACTGACATCAATAATAGTTTGACATTTTAGTTCCAAAATACCGAATTTTCAGATTTTCGTGTTAAATATTCAAGTTCGCACCATGGAATAACTAGACCACAATGTTAACGCCTTTTTACTTTGCCAAGATGATCGGTTCCATTAGTCTATTAGCGACTAATGTCAACAACCCGCAACCTCACCGGAAAAGGAACTAAAAGCGATTGCACAAAATTGAATTTTGTTTAACTACTTTTTTGTGTCACAAAATCGCCATTGTGATATCGAAATAGAAAAATAGACAAGAGACAGGAAATAGGGACAGGGAAAGAGAACAATTTACATGTGAACAAATGATGCATGGTAGGAATAAGCTAAAGAGGGGGAAGAGGTCAAGATTTATGGTGGGATAACGCTAATGAATGAAGTATATAAGATATACGTGGGGATGCTGGCAGAAAAACTGGACGACCAAGTAGAGAGAATAGGGATTTTACCAGAAGGGCAAGCGGGGTTTAGGAAGGGCAGGGGAACGAGGGATAATATATACATACTCAACTATTTAGTATAGAGGGAAATGACAAGGAAAAGAGGGAAGATGTACATAATGTTCATAGACCTAAGAGCAGCTTTCGACAGGCTGAATGTGAAGATATTGGGGAAGACGATGGAAATAATGGGAATATCAGAAGGGTTAAGGAAGAAGACGTGGAGACATGGTACGAGGTGAGAATAGGCAGTAGAACAATGGGAAAGTTCCGAACAATAAGGTGACTGAGGCAGGGGTGCCCGTTGAGTCCGAAATTGTATAATATACACACATCGGAAATGGAAGATGTATTAAGGAGAGGACAAGAAAGGGGTATTAGGATAGGGAAAATGAGGATATGGACGTTAGCATTCGCTGATGACATAGCACTATTAGCAGAGACGGACGAAGGATTAAAGGGATCAGGGCGAAGGTTTGGGAAATATCTAGAGAAAATTAAATTGGCAATAAACATAAAAAACAAAGATTATGGTATTCACAAAAGGTGGTAGGAAATGAAAGCGGATGAAGATGGATTGGAAACGGGAAGAGATCGAGGAAGTAGATGGGTGGAAGTATCTGGGAACAGCATGGAAAGCTAGAAGAGCGGAAGAAGGTAAGTAAGGAAGTTCTGGTGGACTGGACAGGAAAAGATGGCTATTTACTGGCAGGCAGAAGGGTAGTTAGATACGAGTTGAGGGAGTGGATGGAGGCGGAAGAGAGATTGGGGTTGATAGTGTTACGGAAGATGGGAACGAGAGAAAAACGAAAAGAGAAATATCAAAATGGGAGGGTCATAGGAAGAACCTTTCCGAAAAGACAGGGGTAGCGCGACAGAAAGCACGTAGGTTTGGGGATGAAGGGAAGAAGATGGAGAGAGAAATGTTGGAAAGATGTGCAACAGGTAAAAGCGCAAAGAAGAGAACAGATAATGAGGAATGCAAGATATAGTAAGAGATACAGATAAATTTGTACATATGGGGGTAGTCCAGAATATCTGAAAGGCGGGAGAATGGGGATGGAGGAAAGAGTAATTGCGAGATTTAGGTGCGTAAGTAAGGAGAGAATCAACAAATATTGCATGGACGAGGAATATAGATGGTTTGAGTTCTGCGACGGGGGACAGATGAGTGGAAGCATTGGATAGAGTATTGTGGGGAGATAGAATGGAGAAAGGAGGAGAAAATAAAGGGAAGAAACAATATTGTCTAGCGATCCACCAGTTAGTCTTCATGGACCTGTTTTAATTAATGTTCACTACACCATTGAGGTGTAAGATTAGACCATCTTTCGTGTAAATTTTACATTTTGCTGTCAGATTTGACAAGATACATTTTTAATATATATATATATATATATATATATATGTATATATATATATATATATATATATATATATATATATATATACATATATACATCCCACCATCAATTCAACGTCCATACATTGACCATTTGCATTTAATCTGACGTCCGGTATACGGACGTCAGATTACATTTCAATG
This sequence comes from Geotrupes spiniger, assembly GCA_959613385.1. Taxonomy (NCBI): domain Eukaryota; kingdom Metazoa; phylum Arthropoda; class Insecta; order Coleoptera; family Geotrupidae; genus Geotrupes; species Geotrupes spiniger. The sequence continues at coordinate 35,621,369 of OY390737.1, forward strand.
AAAACTTGATTGTTCGGTCACCTATACCTCAGACAGTCGTAATACAAAATTTTTGGTGGATGCCAAAATGACGGTACATTGAACAAAATCGTATAAATTTAGTTCACGGTTCTGTCGACTACAAGCGCTAGTGTAGCTACGTGTATATATGAAATGTATATACTCCTTTCATTTTGCGCTGCATCTGACGTCCACAGATTTGGCGGCACTGTACGATACGAGATAAATACAAGGCATGCTGATGCCTCAGTTTTAAATGTCTGTAAACACCCGAGTTCCCCGACACACATAAAGTTTAGTGCAATTTTAAATATTGCAAAAAGAACATTTTTATTCAAAACATGCACTCCAAGAATTAGGCATTGATTGCTGATTTTTTATAGAATTCTAATTTTCAAGTTAAATATTGCTGTAGAATCAGATATCAAGTTTCTAGATTAGATTTTGGAGGATAGGCTGTTCCCTAAGAAATTTCTTTATTTTTTTTCTATTTGCTAGAACTATAACGTAACCAGTGTTGAAGAAAAAGGTTTTTGGTTAGAATGAAAATTAAATTTTTGGGGTTGCTTGAGATGAGATGGGTTGGGTTACAATCCAACCTAATCCAACCAAATCCAACCCAATTAAAGTATGTTGGTTGGAGATTTGGGATCTCTTGACCTGGGTTGGGTAAGAATAGTTTGCAACCCATGCCAACCAAACCCAACTGCACCAAAATATGTTAGAAACTAAGTGTTGCATAATATTTAATATGTGGATGAATGATAGAGGGTGAGCGAGCGCACGAGGTAGAGTTAATTTGTAAGTCAGTGGATGAATGTGAAGGAACGAGCGAGTTATTGAGGGTGAGTGAGAATATAAGTGATTGACAGTGAGTAATAGAGATCGAGAACAAGAGAAAATGAGTAAGTAAGTGAGTGAACGTAACAATGAGCAAGAGTGAGTGAACATTACAATGAGCGGTAATGGGTGAAAGAGAGAGATTAAGTGAGTGTGTAGATGATCTGAGTGACTATATATGTAAAAATGAGAAAATAAGTCAAGGAATTTGTTTGTGAGTATTACCACCATCTAGACGTGAGTACCCACACGCTCTTACTGCTACATAATTGCAGAGGTCTTTATCGACCAACACAGTTGGTACTTATCCAGACTTGCAGCTGCTCTGCAGTCGTAGGCAAAAAAAGCTATGTATTAGCTATAAGTTGATAACAGCTGTTGCGCCTTCTATGGGCTCATCATACCACGAAACATATATTCGCTGAAGTTGCATCATGTAATGCAAACATGAGTGACAAGGAGTTTGTGTGTGAGTATTACCGCCATATTAGTGTATGCGGTGGTGGATGAACCTATAGAGGGTGAAACAGGTGTTATAATATTTTCACCAAAAATTATTTACGATAAATCAGTATCCATTGCTGATGGCTACGGAGTAGTTTCAAGTCTGGATAAGTACCAACTTTGTTGGGCGATAAAGACCTCGGCAATTAAGTAGCAATAAGAGTGTGTGTGTGTATATGTGTCACTAATGTTTGCATGACTTGATGGAACTTCAACGAATGTATTTGTGGTCGTCTGATCAGCCCATAGAGGGTGACACAACTGTCATCAGGAGGGTGAATGAATGATAGTGATAGTAAATGCGCGATATTGGTGTGACCAATCATCTGAAAATATTTGTTAATAAGTATGTGAGGAAATGGGTGAGTGAGTAATGTAGTGTGTGAATGAGTGAGTGTAAGTAAGTGAGCTAGGGAGCGAATGGGTATATGTATAGAATGATTGAGTAATGAACGAGTAACTGAGTTAATGATTGAGTTAATGTGTGAGATAATGTGTAAGTTAGTCGGAACGTTAGTAAATGATTTACTGAGTATGAGTATGAACGTAGTAATCGTACAAGTACAAAATATTTTGTACTTTAATACTAATTTCTTAAAGTGAAAAAAATAAATATTAATTAATAAATAATACTAAAAATATTTGAAATCGTTTGAAATTAAAACATTGTCAAAACGAGAAATACAAATTTTAGTAAATGCAAAAACTGGAAAATATGTCAAAATATTTAAATACGTCAACAATTTAAAAATTGTCAAAAACAGAGACAAATTATTTAAATTTACAAATTGGCAGGAAACAGGTAAATTGAAAATAATAAAACCTATTGTAACGGATAAATTGTAGTGTCATTTGGCATAAACATGAAAGATATCAAACTTGAAAAAAAGAAAAAGCTGAAAATGCAAAAAATATACTTCATATTGTGTAACTAGTACTTGAAGTACATTTTTTACACAAGCTTGGAGTTTGCGAAGCGAGTGGAGCAACCACTTGAGTTTAAAATAATCTTCACGCACGTGTTGAACATTATATTTTTTACGACCATACCACTCGTATGGCAAAATATGCCAAAAACCGATAATGATTGAGTTTGACCCTTCACCCCATTAGTAAAGCCTGGGCCAAAATCTGTATTGGCTCGCGTGGTGCGTAAAATAGATCCCATAAGTACAGCATTGTACTTCACGCACCGGTATTAGAAATCGAACTTCTATCAATGTGTGAAGTTATACTTTAGACACGGGAGTAGAAAAAATATACTGATTACTGATTCTATAGTAACGTTAGGCAGGAAATATTGACGTGATTACGGTACTTCGAATGGACTATTTCAAGTGAGCACCTGAAATTATCATAAAAGACTCGTTAGGTAGACATATATACGCAAAAATATATAAAATCATTTTTGGCAATTGGTATCTATATCCACCATCCTGTAATAAAGTGGCGATATTTTATCTCAGGAACGTGTACTTCGATTAGGCTGAAATTTTGCATTAATACAGTTAGGGCACGAACCTGATAGATGTATTATAAAAATGCATTCGCCTTTTTGAAAGAAATGATGGCATTCTATCTTAGTAAATTTTGAATTGACATAGCTGGAACACGCACTTCACACATTCAATTATTGGAAAAAACTATCATACACCCACTATTCACAACTTTAGTTAGTTTAGTTTAACTATTCACCGTGTATTATAACATCGGAAATATACACGATATACAGTAACCAAAGAATGAAGGAGATAATAAAAGAAATAGAAGAAGCAACTGAAGGGATAGACGAAGCAGTGATGATAGGAGGAGATATGAATGCAAGAAAAGGAAGATTGGAAAATGTGGCGGGTTGGAGAGAGAGAGAGGGGGGAGAGAAGATAGGAGGTCAAAAGACGAAATAATAAATGCGGAGGGAAAAAGAGATAGGAGAATTTGGAGTGGAGGAAACGACAGAATCGGATCACATGCCACTGGAGGTAGTAGTAGGAAAAGGAGTGACGAAGAGAGAGAAGGAAGGGGAAGATAAGGAAAAAAATAGGAGACTAAGAAATGTGTGGAGGGGAGGTGGAAAGAATCAAGTATGCATAAGGTATGCATAAGGTATATTAAAACAGATAGACTGGAAGGAAATTTTCAGGATAGAATTAATAGTGTAATTGATGGGGAAGACGATAACAAAGAAGATGAGAGGAAGAGGAGTTAGAAACACATGGTTTGATGAAGAAGGCAGAAGAGGGAAAAAGGAGGTTAGGAAACAAATGGGAGAGGCGATGGGTGGGGTAAAGAGTTGAGAGGAATGCGGAGAGGAGAAGAGAAAACAGAAAACGTTATGGGAGATGAAAAAAAGAAAACAACAGGTGAAGGACATAGAAGAGGTAAGGGGACTACATGGGGAGAAGGAGATTTGGAGATATATGAGAAAAAAAGGAAGAGAGGAACGAGGGGGGGGTAGAATTAGAGAAATGGAAGAGGCATTAGATGGAGATACTAGGGAGAACAGATGAGGGGTGGGGAAACGAGAGAATAGTATATTGTACTGCTAGTCGCACAAGACATTCAATTGTCGCACGCATGGGTTTGCAGCGCGAGGAGCGCAACGACGAGTGCTCCAAAGGAATAAGTGCGACAAGATGTCTTGCATAACGAGCTACTTTTTTCTATTTTGCTTTCATTAATATATTTAATTTAATATTAAGATATCAAAAAACCATTTAGTGAGTTTTAATCTCTGACTGACATCAATAATAGTTTGACATTTTAGTTCCAAAATACCGAATTTTCAGATTTTCGTGTTAAATATTCAAGTTCGCACCATGGAATAACTAGACCACAATGTTAACGCCTTTTTACTTTGCCAAGATGATCGGTTCCATTAGTCTATTAGCGACTAATGTCAACAACCCGCAACCTCACCGGAAAAGGAACTAAAAGCGATTGCACAAAATTGAATTTTGTTTAACTACTTTTTTGTGTCACAAAATCGCCATTGTGATATCGAAATAGAAAAATAGACAAGAGACAGGAAATAGGGACAGGGAAAGAGAACAATTTACATGTGAACAAATGATGCATGGTAGGAATAAGCTAAAGAGGGGGAAGAGGTCAAGATTTATGGTGGGATAACGCTAATGAATGAAGTATATAAGATATACGTGGGGATGCTGGCAGAAAAACTGGACGACCAAGTAGAGAGAATAGGGATTTTACCAGAAGGGCAAGCGGGGTTTAGGAAGGGCAGGGGAACGAGGGATAATATATACATACTCAACTATTTAGTATAGAGGGAAATGACAAGGAAAAGAGGGAAGATGTACATAATGTTCATAGACCTAAGAGCAGCTTTCGACAGGCTGAATGTGAAGATATTGGGGAAGACGATGGAAATAATGGGAATATCAGAAGGGTTAAGGAAGAAGACGTGGAGACATGGTACGAGGTGAGAATAGGCAGTAGAACAATGGGAAAGTTCCGAACAATAAGGTGACTGAGGCAGGGGTGCCCGTTGAGTCCGAAATTGTATAATATACACACATCGGAAATGGAAGATGTATTAAGGAGAGGACAAGAAAGGGGTATTAGGATAGGGAAAATGAGGATATGGACGTTAGCATTCGCTGATGACATAGCACTATTAGCAGAGACGGACGAAGGATTAAAGGGATCAGGGCGAAGGTTTGGGAAATATCTAGAGAAAATTAAATTGGCAATAAACATAAAAAACAAAGATTATGGTATTCACAAAAGGTGGTAGGAAATGAAAGCGGATGAAGATGGATTGGAAACGGGAAGAGATCGAGGAAGTAGATGGGTGGAAGTATCTGGGAACAGCATGGAAAGCTAGAAGAGCGGAAGAAGGTAAGTAAGGAAGTTCTGGTGGACTGGACAGGAAAAGATGGCTATAGAAGCTGGCAGAAGGGTAGTTAGATACGAGTTGAGGGAGTGGATGGAGGCGGAAGAGAAATTGGGGTAGATAGTGTTACGGAAGATGGGAACGAGAGAAAAACGAAAAGAGAAATATCAAAATGGGAGGGTCATAGGAAGAACCTTTCCGAAAAGACAGGGGTAGCGCGACAGAAAGCACGTAGGTTTGGGGATGAAGGGAAGAAGATGGAGAGAGAAATGTTGGAAAGATGTGCAACAGGTAAAAGCGCAAAGAAGAGAACAGATAATGAGGAATGCAAGATATAGTAAGAGATACAGATAAATTTGTACATATGGGGGTAGACCAGAATATCTGAAAGGCGGGAGAATGGGGATGGAGGAAAGAGTAATTGCGAGATTTAGGTGCGTAAGTAAGGAGAGAATCAACAAATATTGCATGGACGAGGAATATAGATGGTTTGAGTTCTGCGACGGGGGACAGATGAGTGGAAGCATTGGATAGAGTATTGTGGGGAGATAGAATGGAGAAAGGAGGAGAAAATAAAGGGCAGAAACTAGAAAAAGATTTTGGATGAGACAGAAGGTGGATTGGAGATAATGAAGAAAATAAAGAGTTTGAGTGAGGAGAAAAGAGAAAAGGAGGAGACAGGCACATGAAATTGTAAATATTGAAATAGTGGAATTGTAAAGAATGTCAATAAAGGTTGTTTTTTACAACATCGTAACGTGTTTCCACATCAAAAGTTAACCCCGGCATTTCATTGAGCGAGGAGCGAAAAATAAGTTATAGAGAATTGAATTGTCTAAAGTCCACTACATATATCTGTAGTAGTAAAAATGGCAAGTGTTCAAAGTCGGGTATTTTCGAATATCGTAGGGCAGTACACGTATTTATTGCTGACGGCTACGCAGTAGTTGCAAGTCTGGATAAGTACCAACTTTGTTGGTCGGTAAAGACCTCTGCAATTATGTATCAGTAAGAGTGTGTGTATGTGTGTGACTCATGTTTGTATGAGTTGATGAAACTTCAACGAATATATGTGTGGTGGTCTGATCAGCATCGGATAGAGGATTGTGGGGAGATAGAATTGAGTAAGGAGGAGAAAATAAAGGGAAGAAACGGGAAAAGGTTTTGAATGAGACAGGATGTGGATTGGAGATAATGACGAAAATAAAGATATTGGGGGGAGGAGAAAAGTGAAAAGGGAGCGAAAAATAAAGTTATAGAGAATTGAATTGTCTAAAGTCCACTACATATATCTGTAATAGTTTAGAAATGGCAAGCGTTCAAAATCGAGCTTTTTTCGAATAGTGTGGGGAGTATTCTCTAGACACGTATTCTTCGCGTACTTTAACGACGTTTATTGAATATATCTATTAGAATGTTTATTATTTTGTAATATATATAAATTAATATTATTTTATAATTACATAAATAAACGGCAAACTGTATTAATAACTGGTTATATTAATCTCCATTCCATATAAAGCTATAACTAATATTAACTGTAACGTTGGAGCTCATAGTAGAAATAATATTACTAATTAACTAATTAATTCAGTAGTAGCAATAAGGGAAAAGCAGGCCTTGTATGGAATAGGTCAGAAGTGCGGAAAATACCGAACATAATGTATAACCCTAATAGCAACTGCTGAAAACATGGCAACAGTGTCGGTCGTCATTTAAGCGGTCATATGAATGATAATATACTCCACGGTTGTTAGAATGTCGTTATTATGAAAGAATGTATACATTTCGGAGTTAGGAAACGCTGCAAAATAAAAGGAGTTGGAATTGACGGCCATTTAAAAGAATTTAAAAAAATAATTTTTCAAATAAAAGTGATTTTTATAATATCATATACGTAATTAGCGATATACTTCAAAAAAAATACATATATTCACGTTCTAATTGGTGGACGCCAAAAACCCTAATTTTGGACGGACGCCCAAATGATACCAGGATGTATATACACGAAAGATGGTCTAATCTTACACCTCAATGGTGTAGTGGACATTAATTAAAACAGGTCCATGAAGACTAACTGGTGGATCGCTAGACAATATTGTTTCTGGGTTATTACCCTTCGTCAGTAGCGATGACCAAGAACCTTAGTTGTTGGAATACCTTTACATGTATTGGCCATCAAAACTTCTTGGCGCGAGCCAATCACTCCTAACGAACCACTGACAACAGAACACTGACGAGACGATACCTTGTCTAACACCTTCCAGTGTCAACATATAAAAGGATTGCTGCAATTAAGTTCAAAAACAATACACAATACACGATATATTTATATATATATATATATATATATATATATATATATATATATATATATATATATATATATATATATATATATATATTGTAGTGATATTTATAGCATTAACAATAATAAAATAGTAGTAAATAAACCATCATCGGACAAAAATGCTACCTTGCCGAGGCAGAAATCGTGACTGACCTGGAAGTTTCACAATGGTACACTAAATACACTAAACTCAGGGCAGATAATTGCTAGGTTAAACATAATATAATTGCACAACCATAATGTATCGAAATAGTTAGGTAGAATTAAGAAAATGTTATTTAAAATGTACATATGTAAGTTAGGTTATCTAACATCGAAGTGTCAGAACTAGGATATGCACTCACAGTTGCCAATCTAAATCAAGTTACAAACCAAAAAGTTCCTAATTTTAAAATAAATTAAGCTAGGCCATGACAATAAAATAAAAGAAAAGAAGTAATAACAACAGGGAGTTAGCGTCCCGAAGAAAAAGAAGATTCAGAAGAGCGTCCCTAACCACGAACGAGCACACGCGTATTTGAAACGAGCTCCGCATCTAACCTAAAATTATATTTATTACATTAAAATACAAGAACTTGTAACGAAAATACTTACGAAGAAGGCGATACGAGGCCGGATCAATAACAATCCAGGCTGAAGCCGTGAAAACTCCCAGCAGAAGCCCAGATTGCCTACGGAAGCAGATCCCTGACCCCGCGATCCGACCGTTCGCATACCGACGTAACTGTTAAGGCCGGTTTATATAACACGCGACGCGAACGCAGACACGCAGAGAACGCCAAACGCAAACGCCAACCCGGGCAATCGGGTTTATATTCGACGCGACGCGAACAATCCTCAACAGGAATAATTATTTTTATAATAGTGCATTTTCCTTATACAACTTATCTTTGAATTGTTTCGCCGTTTTAACATATAATCCAATATGATTTTTAACCAATTCAATCATCTTTTCATCGTTGATGGCCATGACAATACAAATTGTATACAAACAAAGAAAGTAACCGCAAAATACTGCAATTGTATGACTAATAGCTGTCTGATGCTGCTGTTGCCAACGTATGTGAAACTGAGAACTTAACATAAATAAACTACTATTTATTTCTCGAACGTGATTGGTCAAACGCAGACACGCAACGCGAATAGATGAAGATCGGCCAACTCTCTGCGTTCGCGTGGCGTTTGCGCGTCGCGTCGCGTGTAATATAAACCGTTTGCAGGCATATGAATCTTTTAACTTTTCGCGTTGGCGTTCTGCGTTCGCGTCGCGTGTTATATAAACCGCACTTAAGGTATACTATAATCCGACGCACTGTACTGAAAATACCCTTTAAATAAGAATTGTAACTCTACCACACACAATACGCACATTGGCTTTAGGCTACGTTAGGTTTCGCGAAACATATAAAAATAGAATCCGCCATTTTGTGTTGCGACAGTTATGTGACCGACGCGCATGGAAGCGTTTTGGGAAGCATACACCGGCGATCTATTGCTATTGTTAATTTATGTTAAATAAAATTTTGTTCTTGTTTAACCAAGAGTAGTTATTGTCCTGAACACATATACACATACAATATACCACACCTACAGGTCTCCCTGAGACAAAATACTAAGAGTCTTAACCCAACGCTCACCGACTGAGAGAAAATAAAAGTACATCTGAAGCAAACGCACAGATAACGTTACATTTTGGCGAACCCAACGTGGAGGCTCGAGATTATTTATACATAAATACATAAACAGGACAATAATTAATATACACCATGCCAAGAACACGACATGGAACCTCCGAAGCAGGCGACGAAGGGGATAGAACGGTGGAAGATATAGGAAAAATGGAAGAAACACCAGAGATAAACATTCTGCAACAGATATTAGCGAAATTAGCGCAATTAGATGAGATAAAACAAGGTCAAAACAAATTAGAAAAGGGTCAAAGTGAATTAGAAAAGGGACAACAAAATATGCAAAGCGAAATAAACGACAGTATTATTAACTTGCAAGTGAACGTACAAGCAAACATGAAACAGCTTGAGGAGAAGCTAAATAAAACTATCCTCGAAAATGACGAGAAAACGACAAAACTCATCGGAGAGGTTGAAAATAAAATGGATACAACAAAATCCGACCTAGTACAACAGATTAACACCAATCGGGATGAGATATATACCAAAATGAATAGTTACGAAGCAAAACTGAATATACAAGATAAAATAAATGGCAATGTAACTAATGAAATGTGTGTAATAACGAAAAAGACTGAAGAAAATAAAGAAAAAATTGAATGGGTCAGAGAACAAAACGAGCTATGGAATTTAAATGTACGTGAGGAAATAGAAATACTCCGGAAAATAGAAAGAAACCCAACAAAAGAAATAAATTCAAGCTACGATCCAATTAAGAACTTCTGCAATAACCCAAGCATTAAATTTAAAGGCTATCGTGATCGAATACACCCGATGACATATTTGAAATATATTATGCGGCTGACGAAAGATGTGGAAGAAGAAAACTTATGCCAACATATCATCCGAATTTCGCTAGAAGAACGTGCGACAGAGTGGTACGAGATGGTGTCTGAAAGATGTCACGATATGAAGGAGTTCGAAAAGGAATTTACCCAGCAATACTGGAACCAAGACCGCCAAAATCGACTCAAAATACAACTACTAACAGGGAGGTTTAAAGAAGGACTCGCGTCACGAGAAAACTATGCGTGCGACCTTTACAATAAGTGTAAATACCTAACGCATACTACTGAAGCTGAAATTGCCAAACACCTGCTAAATCACTTCATCATAACGGATGGACAAGCAATACTTAGCAAGGATGTACAAGGAATGGAAGACCTGATGGACTTGCTCCGAAGGCTGGATGATTACGAGGATGTGAAAAGAACACAAATGCCTCAGAATAATCCGAGAACATATCCGAACAATTATAATAACCGATATAATAATTACCACAACAACCAAAATTATAATAACAATAACAACAACAATCAAAATAACAGAGGGTATAACAGTAATCAAAGAAACCGATGGCAGCCGAATAACCCTAACTATCAAGGTAATAATGACCAGAGTCGCGAAAGATATGCCAATTATAACCAGCAGGACCAACGTCAAACCTACGCTAATAACCAGAGTACATCGCAAGTAAACAATGTACCTTATGAAGAAAAAAAAACGCCGATTCCACAACCACAATAAAAAATCACATATATCAATTAGGACTAATAACCCGACAGCGACAATACATACCCTTCTATGAAAACCCAAATAATTTTATACAAATCAATGAGGACGACCAATTTGAAAATTTTTATACAATACCAATTGCGACTTTAAACCTTAAAAATATACAAATAAAAGCAATCATAGATACAGCCGCGGAAATCTCATTAATAAAGCAATCTGTAGTGGAAAACATAAACAACTATCAGAGATATATTATAAATATAAATAAATTAAACCTAATTGCAACAAACCGAAAGAAGCTGGGCACAATAAATCAAAAATTAAATATCGACATTACGATTAATAATATAACGTATATCTTCGAATTTTACATATTTGAACAGATGACTTATCCATGTATAGTGGGTATCGACAACCTAAAGAAATATGAGATAATTATAGATCTAGATAAGAATATACTAAATATCAAGGGAAATGAAATAAAATTAGAGAACGCCTCAAACGAAATCGAGATCGGGATAAATAAACTATTTAACAATTTCCAAGTATCAGAATGTGAAGAAGGGAATGTAGAATTACGAAATGGAAATATGGAAAGAGATAATGATGAGTTGGAACATAAAGAAGAAATAAATAAACTACTTATGAATGAGATTATGGGTGATGATTGTATTGAAATGGAAATAAGAGAAGAAGTGAAGAGAATTCTGATCGAAAACGAGGATATTTATAACGATACAATAAGATTCGCGAGAGGATACGAACACCGAATAGAAGTAAACAACGACGGAGCTTTAGGTTGTAAAAACTACCCAATCCCACAACAGTACCAGGAAAGAGTCAATAAGGAAATTATCAAGTTGCAAGAACAAGGAATAATCGAACGCTCAAACTCACATTTTATTAACCCGGTGGTTATCGTTAAGAAGAAAGATGACAGCCTAAGATTGTGCCTAGATGCAAGAGTTTTAAATCAGAGAGTTAAACCCGGCTACGAAATGCCTTTAAACATAAATGTACTTTTGACAAAATATAAAGATTGCGAATATTTCACGAAAATAGATTTAAGACACGCATTTTGGTTGATCCCATTACAGGAAGAGTCTGTGCTTTCAGTATTAACGGTAATATCTACCAATTTAACGTCGTTCCGTTTGGTTTAAAGAATAGTCCAAGCGCTTTGATACGATTTTTACATCGGATACTAAATGAATACGAACAATTTTGCAGCCACTACTTAGACGATATCATTATATTTTCAAAAACACTATATTTACATATACAACACATAAATACTATTATACAAGAATTAAACATATCAGGTATGAAAATTAATATAGAAAAATGTCAATTTGTCAGACGACAGGTCAGTTACTTAGGTTTTATTATAAATAAAGAAGGTATTACATTGAGTACCGAACGGTTACGGGAAATACAAAACTTTCCAACCCCGCGAAGAATTAAGGACGTTAGAGCATTCTTAGGCATGCTACAATATTATCACAGATTCGTACGAGACTATGCTACAAAATCTATACCTCTACTACATTTGCTAAAGAAAAATATAAAATGGATATGGACACATGAACAAGAAAATGCTTTCCAAGAGATGAAAAATGATTTCGTCGAAAATCTAATGTTGTACCACCCCGATTTCAATGTTGAATTCATTCTTCGTACAGATGCCTCGAATTTTGCAATAGCAGCTGAACTGGTCCAATACCAGAACGATGTTGAAATTCCCATACATTTTGTGTCTAGAACTTTAAAAGCCAGCGAATTAAAATATACCATATCTGAAAAAGAAATGTTAAGTGTTATTTATAGTGTAAATAAGCTCAGATACTATCTATTAGGTAGACATTTTGTGATCGAAACAGACCATATTGCACTTACAGCCTTGAATACAAATACAATTAATAACAACCGAATTCACCGATGGAGTATACTTCTAAATGAGTATAATTTCACTATAAAATTTAGACCGGGGAAAAATATGATAATTGCAGACATATTGAGTAGACGAAACGAATTTAAATCACAAACCGACATTTTAATAGCAAACATAGAATTAAATAAACGAGGAGTAATTTCGATAAATAGATTAAAAATGGCCCAACAAAATTTAGATTTAGAAAACATTAAGAAAAATTTGGGAAATAGACAAAAGTATAAAACTTACTATTTGGAAAACGGATTAATAAAGAAAAAGATAGGACAATTAAATGTGTATGTGACGACTAAAGAATATGCAGCAGAGATAATAAATTGGATACATGAAAACTACGCTCATATAGGTACAAGAAAATTATGGCTGATCTTCCGAGAAGCATTCTATTGCAAGAACGATTACACCCTTATTAAAAATATTCTACAAAAATGCCGAATATGTCAGTTAAGTAAAGACAAAAATTATACTAACCAACAAGAATCGGGACATATATTTGCAAGGGAGAAACTACACATAATAGCAATCGATTACCTCACTAATTTAGCAAAGAGCTCAAAGGGATATCAAAACATATTTGTCATCTACGATGTTTTCACAAAATTTGTACAATTAACGCCTACAAAAACCTGCGATACAGATACGACGATCAATTGTATAGAAAACTTTATAAATGCACATGGCTATCCTAAAGTAATCCTGTCTGATAACGCAACATATTTTACAAACGACCGATACAAATCACACTTTAAGAAATATAACATTAAAACCTACTACACTAGTATCCGACATCCATGTTCTAATCCCAGCGAGAGGATGATAAAAGAAGTTATCAAGTATCTTCGTATATTACTTAAAGAAAACCACCATCTATGGGCATCGAAGATTGCAACTATCGAACACGTGTTGAACCATACACCTAGTACAGTCCATAATGTAGCTCCGATATATCTTATGACTGGCCAATATCCTGATCGGCCATGGAAAAACACCAATACATCCCAAGTAGCAGACACACTCCGGAACATCCAACACCAAAACCTAGAAAATCATAATAAATATCTGAAACAAATATCAACTTTAAAAACTACAGAATTTGAACTAGGCGATCAAGTAATAGTAAGGAATTTGAGAATTACCGATAAGAAAAATAGGAAAATAGCTAAATTGTTGAAAACTTATTCTGGCCCATATATTATAAAAAGAAAGTTTGGTAATGCTACCTATGAACTTATCGATCCAGACAATCAACGGATAAAGGGAAAGTTCCACATACACATGTTACACAAATATTATGAACAGGAGTAAAATTATAAGAAATTTATAAGAAAAAAAAAATTCTCATAAACGATTCAAATTTTTTTTAAAACCGAGTGGGGGCAGAAATGTAGTGATATTTACAGCATTAACAATAATAAAATAGTAGTAAATAAACCATCATCGGACAAAAATGCTACCTTGCCGAGGCAGAAATCGTGACTGACCTGGAAGTTTCACAATGGTACACTAAATACACTAAACTCAGGGCAGATAATTGCTAGGTTAAACATAATATAATTGCACAACCATAATGTATCGAAATAGTTAGGTAGAATTAAGAAAATGTAATTTAAAATGTACATATTGCTATGAATTATGCCTTTGACTTTATTTTTATTTAGGAAATAACTCACAACTATATAAAATTCTTGTCAAAGCTATCCTTTTGTTCAGGTTTGATCGGGTTAAATAATACGACGGTATTTTAAATTAAAATAATATATTTACCAAAAGCAAATTCTCTAAATGTCCCAAATTAATATACAATATTATTTAAATTCATATATACATTTAAATGTTTACCGTCAACAAGTTCTCGGTGCCTGAAAAAAAAAACAAAATTTGTGTACGCAAATTATTTCCACATGCCGGGTATGAGCAAGAAATGCTGCGCGACTCCGATACGTTGACCGGTCCGTCTTTACAATATCTAGTCTCGCGCCGATACCCGTCTTATTTCTCGTGCATATTCTGATTTTAAAACTATTTATTATGAAAATTTCTCTCTCTGCTCAATAAGTTGCAATTTAAGTTTATTGAAACAATTTGTGAATAATTTTATTTATTTGCTCGACAATTTGCAAATTTATTGACACACCTTGTTAATATCTTTTGTCATTTGCCTGACAAGTGCAAACAATGTTTATTAATACAATTTGTTACTATATTATTTATTTGCTCGACAATTTGCAAATTTATTGACACACTTTGTTAATATCTTTTGTCATTTGCCTGACAAGTGCAAATAATGTTTATTAATACAATTTGTTACTATATTATTTATTTGCTCGATAAGTTGCAAATTAAGTTTATTGAAACAATTTGTGAATAATTTTATTTATTTGCTCGACAATTTGCAAATTTACTGACACACTTTGTTAATGTCTTTTGTCATTTGCCTGACAAGTGCAAATAATGTTTATTAATACAATTTGTTACTATATTATTTATTTGCTCGATAAGTTGCAAATTAAGTTTATTGAAACAATTTGTGAATAATTTTATTTATTTGCTCGACAATTTGCAAATTTACTGACACACTTTGTTAATGTCTTTTGTCATTTGCCTGACAAGTGCAAATAATGTTTATTAATACAATTTGTTACTATATTATTTATTTGCTCGATAAGTTGCAAATTAAGTTTATTGAAACAATTTGTGAATAATTTTATTTATTTGCTCGACAATTTGCAAATTTACTGACACACTTTGTTAATGTCTTTTGTCATTTGCCTGACAAGTGCAAATAATGTTTATTAATACAATTTGTTACTATATTATTTAATTTTGTTATTTGCTAAAAATTGCAAATAAAATTTATCGATACAATTTGTTATATATATTTTCGGTTACCTGCTAACAAGCGCAAGTACTGTTTATTGACACAATTTGTTATATATATATATATATATTTTTGTTATTTGCTAATAATTGCAAATAAAATCTATCGATACAATTTGTTATATATATTTTCGGTTACCTGCTAACAAGCGCAAGTACTGTTTATTGACACAATTTGTTATATATATATATATATATTTTTGTTATTTGCTAATAATTGCAAATAAAATCTATCGATACAATTTGTTATATATATTTTCGGTTACCTGCTAACAAGCGCAAGTACTGTTTATTGACACACTTTGTTATATATATATATATATATATATTTTTGTTATTTGCTAATAATTGCAAATAAAATTTATTACTACAATTTGATATTCCTTTTCTATTTTGCTTATCACATGCAAATACATTAACACCTTATGAACTAACATAATTCATTTTAAATTTATATTTTGCCAAACAAGTTGCAAATTATTCCATTTACCACTTATCTAGCCATTTGATTGCCCTGTATTCAGGCACCATCAATAAAATATTAGCAAGTTTAAATATTCTTACCATATTTTCTGCTTCCGGACGGTCACTGGACCGAACTCTCTCTGCTTCGGGCTGGTCGCTCGCTCGGACTCCCGACTCCTTCTTTGGCTGGCCGCTGCGTTGAACTCTTCTTCCTTCTTGGGCTGGTCGCTTCGTGGAACTCCTTTCCCTTCCTCTTCGGGCTGGTCACTTCGTTGAACTCCTTTCCCTTCCTCTTCGGGCTGGTCACTTCGTTGAACTCCTCATAATTCGCCGTGCGTCTGCTTTTATAGCTCATTCCCTACCTTATTTCTTCCCACACTTGTCTGCATCCCTGCTCTTACTTTACCAGGTGATCACCCAGGTGATCTCCCTACCACCTCTATTCCTTCTCGTTATTATTTTTAAAATAAAATTAATCTAATTACAAATAAATTATTCTTATAATTATTTTATATTTTAATAAAAAACACAACATATCCCCAAAGGATATTTATATAAATATTTTTTTGAAATATTTGTACTAAATTCCTTTGTTTCCTATATTTACTAACAATCTTATTCTAACGGTTGCTTATATGCCTGCAGCATACTAATATGGTATCTTCATTTTATATGGGTCCCTTGTATATTTTCTAATTTAAATTTTCCTGTTCTCGATTTCCCATTCTGTAGCTTCTGACAATTACCAAGTCTCCCTTTGTAAAAATGCTTCTTTTTTATATTTTTCATCCTTCCTTTTCCATCTTTGTCGGCATTTAATAATCAGTCCTTTTATGTCAACAACCTCCTGCCCCCTGGATCCCAGGGCCGTTTTGGTGTTTGTTTCCGCATCAAAACTATCGGGGAGATTTTGGTTACTGTATTTGGTGTTAAAAAGTCAGCTACATA
This sequence comes from Geotrupes spiniger, assembly GCA_959613385.1. NCBI lineage: Eukaryota > Metazoa > Arthropoda > Insecta > Coleoptera > Geotrupidae > Geotrupes > Geotrupes spiniger. The sequence continues at coordinate 35,638,360 of OY390737.1, forward strand.
ATGTAGGCAAAATTTTTCGTATTTTCTTAAAATTATTTGCAGCGCCCGCACCAACACCGCTGATGAGCTTGCCAATCCAAATGGAACTACCTTAAATTGGTATACGTATCCATTTATTAGGAACCCTGTATATTTTCTACTGTCTTTATTCAATGGACTCAACCAAAAAAAACTTTTTAAGTCCAGTTTTGTAAATATTCTTGCTTTTCCACATTTTGCTAGTAACGTATCGATAGTTTGTGGAGTTTCATATTGTGGCTTTGTTCTCGAGTTTAATTTCCTGGCATCTAGGCATAGTCGAATATCTTCACTCTTTTTCTTTACTACTACTATTGGATTAATAAAATTTGTTGTGGATTTTTCTATTATATTTTGTTCTAACATTTTGGTTATTTCCGCATTTACCTTTTCTTGATACTTTCTTGGTATTGGATAATTTTTTATATTTATCGGTTCAGACTCATCTACTTTTAATCGATGTTCATACCCAGCTGCAACACATGGCTGATCATTTACTAATCGTGGAACATTTTCTATTAATTTCTCAATTATCTCCTTATGTTCTTGGTCACAATTTATTTTACTTCTTTGTTTTATTTCTTGATGATCCAAGTTAACATTATTTATTATTTTTTCCTCTTCCTCCTCTTCATCTTCTTCGTATTCTACATCTTCCCACGATATTTCTTCGTCCCCGATTTTTACCATTGCCTTTTCGACATCTATTGTCATATTTAATTTATCCAACGTATCCATACCCAATATACAATTTCTTTTCATTCCGGGAATAACCATAAATTCCAATTCATAACTTCTTTTTCCACATTTCATTTCTGTTATCCATATTTTATCCACCGTTGCCATAGCTTTTCTCGTAGCAGTAATTATATTCATTTTTCTTATAGGTACCATTTTACCTTGTTGCCTTTTATTTATTTCCTCGTAAAACTGTTTACTTAACAAAGTCACTTCTGCTCCTGTATCAATTAAAGCAAGCGTATCCTTTTCTTGAAATTGTACCATAATGTGCGGTAGTCCTTTATTTATTATTGTTTCATTATTCGTTTTATATATGGTACAAAGTTCTTCCTTCTTCTTAATGGTTGAATCTACTGAAAATCCTCCCTCGGTGGTTGATGTATATCCACCCTTATTCTTTCTCCATCATTTTCCTGACTCTGCGTATTTCTCCTTATTTCTGTGGAATTTACAAATTTCTCTTCCTTACTATTGTTTTGATATTCCCATTTTCTGTTTCCATGCGGATAATTTCCTCTATTTTCATATCTGTTGCCATTTCTTTGCTCATTTCCACTTTGTTCTCTGTTATAAAAATTTCTATTATCTTTATAATTATTATTTGCATTATGCTGTTGCGGTGAAGAATATTTCGTTTGCGTATTCTTGTTAATATTGTCGAGGCGTCGTACTATATCTATTAACCCCTTAATCGTTGATATCCCTTGCAAAGCGACAGCTTGTTCCACATTCGCGTCAAAGTGTCCAGTCAGCTGTGCCACAATATCTTCTTCCATCAATTTAGGTGTTAAATATTTTGCAATAGAATATTTTTTTATAACATAATTTTCCCGAGTCATGCGGTACCCTGTCTGATATTTCCCGAACATCAGGTCTCTACGAACATTTTGTTGATGTGTTCGTCCCCAATATTGTTCTATAAACAACTCCTGAAAATCGATAAAACTCGTTATGTCCTCTTCACACATATCCATCCACGTTTGTGCGTTTTCTCTGAGGCAACTTCTAACTATTTGTAGTTTCCTCTGTTCGTCGGAAATAAAATTAGTAACATTTTGTATGGCTTTCAAAAATAGCATTGGGTTCATCCGTCCATCCCCGTAAAATTTCGGTAAATTTTCTACCGATGGTACATAATTCTGTAGAGCAGGTATCATTGTTTCTTTATCTTGCATTCTCCTTTCTAATCGTGTACACCTTGTATCTATTTTCTCTTCCGCAATTGTACACCGCGTATCTACGGCATCTACAACGTCATTTATCGATCGTTGTGTATTTTGTTCCGCGAATTCCAATTTTCTATAAATATGTGAAATGTGTTGTTTATTTTCTCTTGCATTTAATAACAATTGTTCTTGTTTTTGATTTTCCCGGTGCAAATTTTCCTTTAGCCCCTGTTGTGTCTCTTCTATCTCTCTTTGCTTGTACGCTAATTCCTGCATATTACCTTCTACCTTGTGTAACCTGATATTGCTTTGCATCATTATTTCTTCTCTCATTGATTCCATCCGATTTTCCAATTCGGTAAATCGTTGACCAGTTTCTCTTTTAAATTCTCTAATTTGTTGTTCATTTTCGATTTTTACTTGTTGAATTAATTTTTCATTGTTTATTTTCGCATTATCCATTAACTTCTCCATTAGTTCGTTATTTGATTTTTTTAAATTTTCTATATTTCTTTCGTCTCGTTGTTTTAATAATTGTACCAATACCTCTACTGTTACAAATGATTGTTTTTCCATTTGTGTTTCCGTTTTCTCGGCTTCGGCGCCTTCAGATATCGCTCTTGTTCTTGCTTGTTCCGCCATGGTTTTATTTTTATTTATAAACCTTATTTATTTAGAGAATTATTCAACCTTAGCAAACCTGTTTATTCAAATTCTGATAGCTTTTACAAATTTGAAATTATTTTTCTCTCATTAGTGGATTCTAACTGTATTAACTAACTGTTAATTTATTTATACATTTTAAATCATCAATTGATTAATTACGTTGGGCACAATTTTATATTCAGTTGCCCCACGTTGGGCGCCAAATTTATACGCTCCCATGAATTATGCCTTTGACTTTATTTTTATTTAGGAAATAACTCACAACTATATAAAATTCTTGTCAAAGCTATCCTTTTGTTCAGGTTTGATCGGGTTAAATAATACGACGGTATTTTAAATTAAAATAATATATTTACCAAAAGCAAATTCTCTAAATGTCCCAAATTAATATACAATATTATTTAAATTCATATATACATTTAAATGTTTACCGTCAACAAGTTCTCGGTGCCTGAAAAAAAAAAACAAAATTTGTGTACGCAAATTATTTCCACATGCCGGGTATGAGCAAGGAATGCTGCGCGACTCCGATACGTTGACCGGTCCGTCTTTACAATATCTAGTCTCGCGCCGATACCCGTCTTATTTCTCGTGCATATTCTGATTTTAAAACTATTTATTATGAAAATTTCTCTCTCTGCTCAATAAGTTGCAATTTAAGTTTATTGAAACAATTTGTGAATAATTTTATTTATTTGCTCGACAATTTGCAAATTTATTGACACACCTTGTTAATATCTTTTGTCATTTGCCTGACAAGTGCAAACAATGTTTATTAATACAATTTGTTACTATATTATTTATTTGCTCGACAATTTGCAAATTTATTGACACACTTTGTTAATATCTTTTGTCATTTGCCTGACAAGTGCAAATAATGTTTATTAATACAATTTGTTACTATATTATTTATTTGCTCGATAAGTTGCAAATTAAGTTTATTGAAACAATTTGTGAATAATTTTATTTATTTGCTCGACAATTTGCAAATTTACTGACACACTTTGTTAATGTCTTTTGTCATTTGCCTGACAAGTGCAAATAATGTTTATTAATACAATTTGTTACTATATTATTTATTTGCTCGATAAGTTGCAAATTAAGTTTATTGAAACAATTTGTGAATAATTTTATTTATTTGCTCGACAATTTGCAAATTTACTGACACACTTTGTTAATGTCTTTTGTCATTTGCCTGACAAGTGCAAATAATGTTTATTAATACAATTTGTTACTATATTATTTATTTGCTCGATAAGTTGCAAATTAAGTTTATTGAAACAATTTGTGAATAATTTTATTTATTTGCTCGACAATTTGCAAATTTACTGACACACTTTGTTAATGTCTTTTGTCATTTGCCTGACAAGTGCAAATAATGTTTATTAATACAATTTGTTACTATATTATTTAATTTTGTTATTTGCTAAAAATTGCAAATAAAATTTATCGATACAATTTGTTATATATATTTTCGGTTACCTGCTAACAAGCGCAAGTACTGTTTATTGACACAATTTGTTATATATATATATATATATTTTTGTTATTTGCTAATAATTGCAAATAAAATCTATCGATACAATTTGTTATATATATTTTCGGTTACCTGCTAACAAGCGCAAGTACTGTTTATTGACACAATTTGTTATATATATATATATATTTTTGTTATTTGCTAATAATTGCAAATAAAATCTATCGATACAATTTGTTATATATATTTTCGGTTACCTGCTAACAAGCGCAAGTACTGTTTATTGACACACTTTGTTATATATATATATATATATATATATATATATATTTTTGTTATTTGCTAATAATTGCAAATAAAATTTATTACTACAATTTGATATTCCTTTTCTATTTTGCTTATCACATGCAAATACATTAACACCTTATGAACTAACATAATTCATTTTAAATTTATATTTTGCCAAACAAGTTGCAAATTATTCCATTTACCACTTATCTAGCCATTTGATTGCCCTGTATTCAGGCACCATCAATAAAATATTAGCAAGTTTAAATATTCTTACCATATTTTCTGCTTCCGGACGGTCACTGGACCGAACTCTCTCTGCTTCGGGCTGGTCGCTCGCTCGGACTCCCGACTCCTTCTTTGGCTGGCCGCTGCGTTGAACTCTTCTTCCTTCTTGGGCTGGTCGCTTCGTGGAACTCCTTTCCCTTCCTCTTCGGGCTGGTCACTTCGTTGAACTCCTTTCCCTTCCTCTTCGGGCTGGTCACTTCGTTGAACTCCTCATAATTCGCCGTGCGTCTGCTTTTATAGCTCATTCCCTACCTTATTTCTTCCCACACTTGTCTGCATCCCTGCTCTTACTTTACCAGGTGATCACCCAGGTGATCTCCCTACCACCTCTATTCCTTCTCGTTATTATTTTTAAAATAAAATTAATCTAATTACAAATAAATTATTCTTATAATTATTTTATATTTTAATAAAAAACACAACAATATGTAAGTTAGGTTATGTAACATCGAACCTACCACACACAATACGCACATTGGCTTTAGGCTACGTTAGGTTTCGCGAAACATATAAAAATAGAATCCACCATTTTGTGTTCCGACGGTTATGTGACCGACGCGCATGGAAGCGTTTTGGGAAGCATACACCGGCGATCTATTGCTATTGTTAATTTATGTTAAATAAAATTTTGTTCTTGTTTAACCAAGAGTAGTTATTGTCCTGAACACATATACACATACAATATACCACACCTACAGGTCTCCCTGAGACAAAATACTAAGAGTCTTAACCCAACGCTCACCGACTGAGAGAAAATAAAAGTACATCTGAAGCAAACGCACAGATAACGTTACAATATATATATATATATATATATATATATATATATATATATATATATATATTATATATATATATATATATATATATATATATATATATATATATAAATATATCGTGTATTGTGTATTGTTTTTGAACTTAATTGCAGCAATCCTTTTATATGTTGACACTGGACGTTTGAGAGTATCTTGTTTAGTCTTCGCAAGGTGTTAGACAAGGTATCGTCTCGTCAGTGTTCTGTTGTCAGTGGTTCGTTAGGAGTGATTGGCTCGCGCCAAGAAGTTTTGATGGCCAATACATGTAAAGGTATTCCAACAACTAAGGTTCTTGGTAATCGCTACTGACGAAGGGTAATAACCCAGAAACAATATTGTCTAGCGATCCACCAGTTAGTCTTCATGGACCTGTTTTAATTAATGTCCACTACACCATTGAGGTGTAAGATTAGACCATCTTTCGTGTATATACATCCTGGTATCATTTGGGCGTCCGTCCAAAATTAGGGTTTTTGGCGTCCACCAATTAGAACGTGAATATATGTATTTTTTTGAAGTATATCGCTAATTACGTATATGATATTATAAAAATCACTTTTATTTGAAAAATTATTTTTTTAAATTCTTTTAAATGGCCGTCAATTCCAACTCCTTTTATTTTGCAGCGTTTCCTAACTCCGAAATGTATACATTCTTTCATAATAACGACATTCTAACAACCGTGGAGTATATTATCATTCATATGACCGCTTAAATGACGACACGGTTGTCATGTTTTCAGCAGTTGCTATTAGGGTTATACAATATGTTCGATATTTTCCGCACTTCTGACATATTCCATACAAGGCCTGCTTTTCTCTTATTGCTACTACTGAATTAATTAGTTAATTAGTAATATTATTTCTACTATGAGCTCCAACGTTACAATTAATATTCGTTATAGCTTTATATGGAATGGAGACTAATATTACCAGTTATTAAAAATACAGTTTGCCGTTTATTTATGTAATTATAAAATAATATTAATTTATATATATATATATATATATTACCAACTAATAAACATTCTAATAGATATACTCAATAAACGTGGTCAAAGTACGCGAAGAATACGTGTCTAGAGAATACTCCCCTCACTATTCGAAAAAAGCTCGATTTTGAACGCTTGCCATTTCTAAACTATTACAGATATATGTAGTAGACTTTAGACAATTCAATTCTCTATAACTTTATTTTTTCGCTCCCTTTTCACTTTTCTCCTCCCCCCAATCTCTTTATTTTCGTCATTATCTCCAATCCACCTCCTGTCTCATTCAAAACATTTTCCCGTTTCTTCCCTTTATTTTCTCCTCCTTACTCAATTCTATCTCCCCACAATCCTCTATCCCATACTCCCCCCCCCCCTCTATCCAATGCTTCCATTCATCTGCCCGTCCCGTCGCAGAACTCACACCTTCTATATTTCTCGTCCATCAAATATTTGTTGCTCCTCTCCTCACTTCCGCACCTGCATCTTCCTCCATCCCCATTCTCCCCCTTTCAGATATTCCGGTCTGCCCCATATGTACAAATTTCTTTATGTCTCTTATTATAGCTTGCCTTCCTCATTCTCCCTTCTCTTCCTTGTGCTTCTACCTGTTTCCATCTATCCACTATCTCTGTCTCCACCTCCTTCCCTTCTCACCTTAAACTTAGTGCTTGCTGCCACGCTAACCCTGCCTTTTCGTAAAGGTTCTTCCTATTCCCCTCCCGTTTTGATATTTCTTTTTCTCTCGTCCCCATCACCCTAAACATCATCTTCCCCAATCTCTCCTCTCCCTCCATCCACTTCCCCAGCTCGTATCTAACTACCCTTCTGCCAGCCTCTTTAGCCATCTTTTCCTGCCCTGTCTCCTTATAATACCACTGTTACGGTCATATTTTGAAAAAAATATTTTGTTGGTTTAATTGGGGACTAAACGTTTGGTTACTGTTAATTTTTGTTGTTGTAGTCCTTACCCCTGTAAATTGTCCGCCCGCGCTTTGATCCGCCACTGGCCGCTCAATATGAAATTTACGGTGGACTTTAACACCGAAATACGGCCGAAGATATGTGTTTGGCGCGCCATTTAATTCATTAAACGTACTCTAAAAGGATCGAAGATATTGATTGGGGCTTTCACACTTTAATTTCTAATTTTCCTTTATTAATTATTGTTGCAGATTTGATTATCATTAACTTTATATTAGATTTACTTTTCTCCATACGATCGATTTGTCGATACATTTAAGATGCGATTCAGGTGTTATTCGTGAAACGCGTGGTTTGGTTGTTTTTTGCGGTCACGGTCAGTTAGTCGGAACAATGATGTTTTTCCGAAAACGGGCAGTGTACGATTGGCATTGAGGAAGACCGTTCTGTTTCGTCCGTTCTTGACTTGGCCATTTTTGATATCCGCTAAGATGATATTTGTGGTCTGTCGACTGGCTGAAAACCATTAATTGCATCCACATGCAATACGCTCGAAGTATGATTCCGGCAACCTACATGTTATGATTTGGATTTGTTAACGTCGACTATTTGGAAAATATTGTATCCGATCGTCGAGATTACTTCCCTCAGGATCGTTAAATTCTTCTGGAGCCTTGTGGGGAGGCCGGTGCAATTCATTCGGTCCCGGTTATCGTATGGACCTTGAGACGCCGTGCGCAAGTTCGGATAGGCACTTCTAGAAGCTTGGTCCGCAACTATTTACCCGCGAAGTATAACGGAGGTCTGTAATCTTGTTTTATTTTTTTTTATATTAACAATCCAAACGGATATTCGAGTCGGCTGAAATTTGCAAGATGCCCAACATTTCTTGTACCAACGTAATAATTTTAAGGTGTGCTATAAATTAAACTTATTATTGTACTAAGTATTATATAAGATCAAGAAAAAAAAATCATTGAGTCACATTGCATATTCGAATATTAATATAGTAAGAACTAATCTTTTACTAACCCATTTATGTGGACGTGTAATATAACTTACCTGGCATCGCTTTATCAGTTCCCCGTCACCGCGCTGGGGACCCCTTTTCATTTTCATTTTTTTGCTGTAAGTTATATAAGCGCGGACCACCCGACGCACTTTATATAGTTGAGAGAGTCGCCGATTCGACGGGCGACATACCCGTTTCGATTGTGCTTATTGTATTTCAGTTTTGTTATATTGTAAAGGGAAATTAAGCCAACTCCAATATACGATTTTACTTTCCGGTGGGTTTCTTTTTTTTAGTGCTCCTTTTTCTCATTTGGATATCAGTAATTGTATCCGTTATACTTTCGGTCAAACCACCCTTAGGTAATATACTTTTTTTGTGTTTGTTTTAAACTTCTTTTTTAGTTGTTTCGGTGGACAGACCATCATGGACCTGTTTTAATTAATGTTCACTACACCATTGAGGTGTAAGATTAGACCATCTTTCGTGTAAATTTTACATTTTTCTGTCATATTTGACAAGACACATTTTCAATATATATATATATATATATATATATATATATATATATATATATATATATATATATATATATATAATGGTACTTATCATGAGCAGTCAGTCTTTGAATAAAAGACTTTAATTGAATTAAATGTGTTTAATCGTACTTGTTATCGTGACCTCGACGTTGGACGCCAAAAAATTATGCTATTTTGAATTTGTTAATTAATTTGTACTTTAATTGACTTGGTGTATTATAAATCTGTGTGTTTGTAAAGATGTATGTAAATATGGTAAATAAAACGTTGTGTTGGGGTGTTGATATTAGTGGTATACTCGAGTACCTGAATATTGCCGACTAAATGTTATTTTAATTCTTCTCTTACCTCAGGGCGTAATTGTGGGGTTATTTGGGTTCTAGGTAAACTATCGTAGCTGAAAAGATCAATTATAAATGGTAACAAGTAATTTATTAATCTGGGGTAAAATAAAACAGCCGCGTGAACAATGGTTATGCAACCTTAATTACTCGCGATATGTGACGTCACTGAAGGGCGATTTTAAATGGTGCTAATACGCACGAGCTTCCTTCGGTTCAATCGTTAGTGTCTCTAGAGCGTTTTATTACTAATTAAGGGTAATATACTGTGGTTATGTGTGTAAGTATGTATATAAATATTCGTGTTTTAATGTTTAAAGTGTGCAATCTTATTGAATGACTAACATGCTTTAACTAGAATCGGATTGTATGTAAACAACGCGTGGCCAAGCGAGAAATGCAAAATGGCGGTCCAAGGCTTGGGTTAGCTTCGGATTCTGGATATGGATCAGGATAAGGCTTCCTGTGGGGTCCAATATGGGAATTTTCCGGTGGGATTTTCTTACTGGTAACGATGTGGTTTTTGTTGTTTAAAGGTACGCTGATACGTTTATTTTGATTATTTAATAGTTTTCTTCTGGATATATTACGTTTTTCCGTAATTATTCGGGACGCGATTTAGGATGCCGTATGCACTTGTTAGCGTTACTTGGCGTACTCTCTCGTCTTTTGTTTGTTTCAAATATATATTCAGAGTGGCAAACTATCCATACGTATCGTTTGCATTCCCTGTTCGCGTCCGTCATGGCAACTATATTTTGCGATATTTATCTCGGTACAATTTCTTCATGGCAACTATAAATCGGTGTATACTTTCCTATTTTAACTTACTTTCTACATTTATTATTTAACATTTTTAACATTTTACATTCATTTACACCCAATTAACTTAGTTACTTGTCTCCAATTGATCTCTCGTATCGTTTCTCATAGAATAGTTGTATAAAAGGTATTCATTTTAAGTTTTAATTTGTTAATTGCGGAATGTCATTCATTTATAAAATAGATTTGTTCGGTAATTATACATATATCAATTTATAATATTACATTTAATATATATATATATATATATATATATGTTGTTAGAGATTAGTTTTTTTTTTGTTTTATACTTTTGCCAAATTTATTTTATATTTTGTTGAGAAATATATATTTATATATATTTTTTGGGTATTATATGGCGTTATTTTTAAAAAAATCCAGAGTGATAATGAACAATTTTTATTTGGTCATTATCAATTTTAACGTTTCGACAATTTTATCATGTCTTCATCAGTAAAATATGTGCATTGCATTAAGTGCGACGATGAAACTGATGCAGATGCAGAGAAATTGTTTCATCGTCGCACCTCATGCAATGCACATATTTTACTGATGAAGACATGATAAAATTGTCGAAACGTTAAAATTGATAATGACCAAATAAAAATTGTACATTATCACTCTTGATTTTTTTAAAAATAACGCCATCTAATACCCAAAAAATATATATAAATATATATTTCTCAACAAAATATATATATATATATATATATATATATATATATATATATATATATATATAGAATAGAGAAATTGTTATAGGCCCATTGTTCCGCAATTTCTTTTGCCTCCGCCTTCACTAAGGGCCCTGATACAGGAATCTTCTGCCTTCTAACTCTCGCAACCAATCAAAACATATTTTGTCTATATTGAACCCTCAGCTTTCAGGAAGCTCTTTTTTTGATTTATATGGTGGTTGAATAAGCCGACTAACTAACTTTTTTGCCAAAACACGAACTGATAGTTTTTCTTTGTCCAAAATATTCACTGCTAATATATATATATATATATATATATATATATATATATATATATATATATATATATTAGCAGTGAATATTTTGGACAAAGAAAAACTATCAGTTCGTGTTTTGGCAAAAAAGTTAGTTAGTCGGCTTATTCAACCACCATATAAATCAAAAAAAGAGCTTCCTGAAAGCTGAGGGTTCAATATAGACAAAATATGTTTTGATTGGTTGCGAGAGTTAGAAGGCAGAAGATTCCTGTATCAGGGCCCTTAGTGAAGGCGGAGGCAAAAGAAATTGCGGAACAATGGGCCTATAACAATTTCTCTGCATCTGATGGATGGCTTCAAAAGAGGAGGGAAAAGACATAATATTAGTTTTAAATGCATGTCAGGTGAAGCAGCTGACGTAAGTAAAGAAGATGTGGGTCAGTTTATGAAAAAACTCCCTTCTATGTTAATTGGTTACCAAGCGGAAGATGTGTACAATGCAGATGAAAGTGGGCTTCTTTCCCGTGCACTACCCAATCAAACTCCATTTTGTTTTGTGTGAACATGGCAGGAAATGAAGAAGAATTGTTAGTGATCGGAAAAGCGGCTCGTCCTCGAGCATTCAAAAATATTGATATTGGTAAACTACCAGCAACTTGGAACTCAAATAAGAAGGCCTGGATGACTCTTTGTTGAATGGTTGTTACAATTAGATAGAAAAATGGGCATTCAAAAGAGGAAAATTATTTTATTTTTAGATAAACCCGGATCCCATCCTCGAAACTTATATTTAAAAAATGTAAAAATTATCTTTCTACCACCTAATACAACTTCGGTATGCCAGCCTTTAGACCAAGGGATCATAAGGAACTTCAATTTTTATTATCGAGATCATTTTGAAGCATATTTTGTCAAAAATAGGAGGCGTCAAATCTTCATCAGATCTTTCAAAAACAATTGATGTGTTAGAGGCATTATATTTCATAAAAGCATCGTGGAGTAAAGTAACATCCACAACCATCAAGAACTGTTTCCGAACAGCTAGATTCACAAAAAGATACTCTGAGTCAACAGAATCCAGATCCAGAAGATGATCTACCCCTTCCAACCCTTTCTGAGTTGTTGAGAGGTGTAAAAGAGTTGGCATCAACACATCAAAGTCTAGATGACTTCTTAACTATCGACAGAAATATACAAACGGAAGACGATAATCAAAACTTGAACGTTGGAAGTGAAAACGACAGTGAGGAAGAAAATAGAACTGAATCAGCAGACGAAATGCAAATGCTCGTCCAAGACCAATATATGATAAATTCTTACGATGAGGCTTTAAAACTTGTTGGAAATTTGAAACAATTCGCAAGAGATGACTTCACAGCATTTACTGACGTAAAAAATCTGGAGAGCCATTTGCAAAATTATCTCATGCAGCAACAAACAAAAAGATTGCGACAATCGAGTATTATAAATTTTGTTCAATTTACTACTGACTATATTTTTTAAAATCATATTTCATTTATTTTATTTTTTACTTATTTTCAATTTATTAAATTACACTTCATTCGTTATATATATATATATATGAATTATGAATATAAATGCAAAAAAAATCAAAATTACGTATATAATTAATGGTTTTCCCTTAACCGGACGCCTCCGATAACCGGACAAAAAAGTAAGGACCATGGGTGTCCGCTTATTAGAGCTTTCACTGTATATATATATATATATATATATATATATATATATATATATATATATATATATATATAATTATTGTACAAATTCTCGACTGTAAATCACTTAAAATGGTACTTATCTTGTATCATGAGCAGTCAGTCGTTGAATAAAACACTTTTAGCAACATTAAAGTTTATTGCGATACCTTGTTTTGCAATAAGGTGTTTCGGAAACCCTTGTCAAGCAATAAACATTAATATGACAAATGACATTAAATAAAAAATATCGCGGTAGCAAGGCCGACTTTCTACATACCCCAGTATTTACTGCAAGAACTAGGGAAAACCTTGTAAAGAACCTAATTAGGGTATTCGACCAACATTTAATTTACTACAATACAATTTAAAATAAAAGGAACGATAAAAAATATTAATAATATAAAAATAAATTAACCCGCAATTGTAATAATAATGATCAAAAAATTGTATTGTAATGAATGAAATATTGGACACTTGGAATTTTATGACAATATTAATTCAATATTAATAAATCAAAATTAATATTAGCAATTAATATTAAAGCCACAAAACTCCCATTGTGTAAAGGCTAGCTAAGAAAACTATTAATAAAAATCTATTAGAATGACCAATGTTTAATTCATTAAAAAAGAAACAAAAAATTAACATTAAAACAAAGCAAATATGTAAAATTGACAAGAGTTTCCGAAACACTTTATTGCAAAAAAAGTTGTCGCAATAAACTTTAATATTGCTAAAAGTGTTTTATTCAACGACTGACTGCTCATGATAAGTACCATTATATATATATATATATATATATATATATATATATATATATATATATATATATATATATATTGAAAATGTGTCTTGTCAAATATGACAGAAAAATGTAAAATTTACACGAAAGATGGTCTAATCTTACACCTCAATGGTGTAGTGAACATTAATTAAAACAGGTCCATGAAGACTAACTGGTGGATCGCTAGACAATATTAAGGGTAATAACCCAGAAACAATATTGTCTAGCGATCCACCAGTTAGTCTTCATGGACCTGTTTTAATTAATGTTCACTACATCATTGAGGTGTAAGATTAGACCATCTTTCGTGTAAATTTTACATTTTTCTGTCATATTTGACAAGACACATTTTCAATTTGAATTGTTTTTGAACTTAATTGCAGCAATCCTTTTATATGTTGACACTGGACATTTGACAGTCGTCTTGTTTACTCGCCGCGAGGTGTTAGACAAGGTATCGTCTTGTCAGTGTTCTGTTGTCAGTGGTTCATTAGGAGTGATTGGCTCGCGCCAAGAAGTTTTGATGGCCACTACATGTAAAGGTATTTCAACAACTAAGGTTCTTGGTAATCGCTACTGACGAAGGGTAATAACCCAGAAACAATATTGTCTAGCGATCCACCAGTTAGTCTTCATGGACCTGTTTTAATTAATGTTCACTACACCATTGAGGTGTAAGATTAGACCATCTTTCGTGTAAATTTTACATTTTTCTGTCATATTTGACAAGACACATTTTCAATTTGAATTGTTTTTGAACTTAATTGCAGCAATCCTTTTATATGTTGACACTGGACATTTGACAGTCGTCTTGTTTACTCGCCGCGAGGTGTTAGACAAGGTATCGTCTTGTCAGTGTTCTGTTGTCAGTGGTTCATTAGGAGTGATTGGCTCGCGCCAAGAAGTTTTGATGGCCACTACATGTAAAGGTATTTCAACAACTAAGGTTCTTGGTAATCGCTACTGACGAAGGGTAATAACCCAGAAACAATATTGTCTAGCGATCCACCAGTTAGTCTTCATGGACCTGTTTTAATTAATGTTCACTACACCATTGAGGTGTAAGATTAGACCATCTTTCGTGTAAATTTTACATTTTTCTGTCATATTTGACAAGACACATTTTCAATTTGAATTGTTTTTGAACTTAATTGCAGCAATCCTTTTATATGTTGACACTGGACATTTGACAGTCGTCTTGTTTACTCGCCGCGAGGTGTTAGACAAGGTATCGTCTTGTCAGTGTTCTGTTGTCAGTGGTTCATTAGGAGTGATTGGCTCGCGCCAAGAAGTTTTGATGGCCACTATATGTAAAGGTATTTCAACAACTAAGGTTCTTGGTAATCGCTACTGACGAAGGGTAATAACCCAGAAACAATATTGTCTAGCGATCCACCAGTTAGTCTTCATGGACCTGTTTTAATTAATGTTCACTACACCATTGAGGTGTAAGATTAGACCATCTTTCGTGTATATATATATATAATGAAAAAAGGTTTTAACGCAGGAACAAAAATATATATAAGGAAGATTCTTGGGCATACACCCGCATGGAAACACGCAACCGCCGACACGTGTTTCTGACTTATTAGTCGTCATCAGGACGGTCTAGCCAAATTAAAAGGTGGACAAAATTTGGAGATAAAAACAATCGCAGTCTACAACAAGCAGCCGACCTCCACATTGTGATAACCGTCAAAATACCCACACATTGTGTGGGAACATTCAACATAATCACGCGGGAGGACATAGCCACCTGCGTGAACAACCGAGCCCAGGATATAATAATGAAAAAACGTTTTAACGCGGGAACAAAGATATATGAAAGGAAGATTCTTGGGCTATACCGTCCTGATGACGACTAATAAGTCAGAAACACTTGTCGGCGGTTGCGTCTTTCCATGCGGGTGTATGCCCAAGAATCTTCCTTTCATATATCTTTGTTCCCGCGTTAAAACCTGCTTATCTTGTCCGTGGTCCCTCTGGCATACGGTAAAAAAGCTATGGCTGCTGGTTATTCTTCTTTCTTTTCTTCTTCATGTGTTCGTCTGGGGGGTCTGGATGCTCTGAGAATCTCCCGTTTTGAAAATCCGTTGGGCGCCAGTGCTTTGTGTATGTTGTCCATTTCTTTCTTATTGCTTCTGCCATCGGCTATCCTTTCTGATCTGGTTATTAATGTTCTTGCTACCGAGTACAATTGTGCCGGGTGGTGGTGTGACTGAGCGTTGAGGTACCTGTTGGTGTGAGTCTTCTTCCTGTATACTGTATGGCCGAGACTCTTGTCGTCTCTTTTCATTACCAATACGTTCATGAACGGTAGCTGGTTGTCTACTTCCACTTCCATGGTGAATTTTATAGCTGGATGTTGCTTGTTGGGGTGCTCCCGAAACCTGTCGAGTTCTTCTCTTCCGTGTGTCCATACAACGAAAGTATCATCCACGTATCTCAGCCACACCTTTGGTTTTAACTCGGCCGTCTCTAGTGCTGTAGTCTCCAGTTCCTCCATGAATACGTTGGCTATCACAGGTGATAGTGGTGATCCCATGGGTGCTCCACTGGTTTGTCGGTAGCGTTGGTTTTCAAAAATGAAATACGTATTTTTGACGCAATGCTTTACTAGTTCCATGATGTGATCCTGCGGCTGGTATTTCCGTTCCACTATCTTCATGGTGGCGTCTACCGGGACTTGTGTAAACAGTGATACCCCATCAAAACTTACCAACAAGTGCTCGGGTTCCACAGTAAGGTTCTTCAACATTTCGATGAGATGGTCTGCGTTCTTGACGTATGATGCTGCTTGTTCGGCGAAAGATTGTAGCTGTTTTGCTAGATATCTTGCCAAGGATTGGATTGGTGATCCCATTGAGCTCACCATTGGACGTAGCGGTATGTCGGGTTTGTGGATCTTCGGTAGGCCATATATCTTCGGGCATTTTGATGATTTTTCTCTTGGTATTGTTATTTTCTTACTTTCTTCATCCAGTGGTGATGTTTCAATTTTCTTCTTTGTCGTCTTCTCCAGGTAGGTTGTTGGATCTGTTGCGATTGGTTTGTATGCAGGTTCTTCTAGTATGGCGGCCATTTTGTTTTTGTTGTCGGCCGAGTTCATCACCACTGTGGCGTTGCCTTTGTCCGCTGGTAATACGATAATGTTCTTGTTGTCTCGCAGCTTCCTCAGTGCGGTGTATTCTTCGTTAGATATGTTTCTTCTTGGTGGTTTCGCTCTTCGTAATACTCTGGATACCTCTTGTCGGATTACTTCGGCTTTGTCTTTCTCCAGTTTCCGTATGGCACTTTCTACACTGCAAACAATTTCTTCCACTGGAATCCGTGAAGGAGCTACAGCGAAATTGAATCCTTTGGTAAGAACTTCGGTGGTGTCCTTGTCCAGTGGTTTGTCTGAAAAGTTGTATACTACCTTGGGTTGTATTGCGTTATTCTCTGATGTTTCTGTTCTTCTTTAAGTTTGTCGAATTTCTTCTTTTGTGTTTCTGTCGACAGCATGTGCTCGTTCTCTCCTCGTAGGTGTGCTAGATTGTCAATCTTCTGCCATAGAGCTGGGTGGATCTGGTTTCCAATGTTCACATATAGATCTAGTAGCCTCTTGCTGATATCGTTGAGTTGAGATCTTGTCATTTGGATGGAATTACGTACTAAGGCTAAACTTGCCTTCCTTAGTTTATTCGTTGTAGCAAATGTAGTAGTGTGGTGTTTCAGCATCATGCATTTCGGTACAATGCTCTCGTCGCGACAGCGCCGCAAAAAGGCTAAACTACATAGTAATCGTTGTTTTCTTACCTGTAACTTCTCGAACGTCCTTGATTGATGAAAAATCTCCTCCCCGCGTTGTAGAAATGTTCCCCGAAGGGTCGCTTCGACGTTTCGGCAGAGTCCCATCTGCCATCTTCAGGAAGCTCTTCTAGGTCTAGCTGACTTAGAAGAATTGACGTTCGGAGTTACTCGTTGATCCTTATATTCCGGTTTGTCGTTGGGGTTGACTACGTTCGACTGCTTCTTACTTCGGCTCCTGGTTAATGGACCTTGGTGTAGTGGGCGTGTGATGACCTGTAGCGGTTCCTGTGGTGGTTCCTGTGGCGCTGTCCTTTGAACACTGCTTGTACTGTATTGTTGTAATACTGGTCTCCATGTTGCAGGCAATCGTTGGGCATCATCTCGTGTGTTGAGGATTTCTTTCCGTTTCTCTATTTCTATTGCCTCCCGTATTACAAGCAACACCCAGCTATAAACTTCACCATGGAAGTGGAAGTAGACAATCAGCTACCGTTCCTGGACGTACTGGTAATGAAAAGAGACGACAAGAGTCTCGGCCATACAGGATACAGGAAGAAGACGCACACCAACAGGTACATAAACGCTCAGTCACACCACCACCCGGCACAACTGCATTCGGTAGCGAGAACATTAATAACCAGATCAGAAAGGATAGCCGATGGTAGAAGCAAGAACAAAGAAATGGACAACATACACAAAGCACTGGCGCACAACGGATTTTCAAAACGGGAAATTCTCAGAGCATCCAGACCCCGCAGACGAACCCAGGAAGAAGAAAAGGAAGAAGAAAAACCAGCAGCCATAGCTTTTCTACCGTATGTCAGAGGGACCACGGACAAGATAAGCAGGATCCTTAGTACACAGAACATCGATACAACCTTCAGACCATACAGGATGATAGAAACTATGGTGAGGAATCCAAAAACGAAAATTCCATTAGAAACGCAGGGAGTGTACGAAATACCATGTGGAAACTGCGAGAAGACATACATCGGTCAATCCAATAGACGCATCGAAGTCCGTAAACAAGAGCACATTCGCGCCGTAAAACAAAGAGATTCGTCATCGTCATTGGCTAGCCATTTCTTAGACACAGGGCACAAAATCGACTTCGACAATACAAGGACAATAGCTAGCATTGAACAGTTCACCAGCAGAATAATACGGGAGGCAATAGAAATAGAGAAACGGAAAGAAATCCTCAACACACGAGATGATGCCCAACGATTGCCTGCAACATGGAGACCAGTATTACAACAATACAGTACAAGCAGTGTTCAAAGGACAGCGCCACAGGAACCACCACAGGAACCGCTACAGGTCATCACACGCCCACTACACCAAGGTCCATTAACCAGGAGCCGAAGTAAGAAGCAGTCGAGCGTAGTCAACCCCAACGACAAACCGGAATATAAGGATCAACGAGTAACTCCGAACGTCAGTTCTTCTAAGTCAGCTAGACCTAGAAGAGCTTCCTGAAGATGGCAGATGGGACTCTGCCGAAACGTCGAAGCGACCCTTCGGGGAACATTTCTACAACGCGGTTCACAACCCGAGAACCATGAAGCATATATATATATATATATATATATATATATATATATATATATATATATATATATATATATATATATATACTGTGATTAGTCAAAATGGACTCGCTCGACCAGGAGAATGCACAGATCGCCAGCGAGAAGCGGGGAAAAGAAAAAAAATGAAGAAATGACACTGGAGAATCTGATGAAGATGATGGACTTGATGAAGGAGGTAAAGGAGTCGAGAAAAGAGGCAGCGGAGACAAGAAAACAAGATAGTAGAGATGAGAAAGGAAAGACAGGAAGATAGGGAGTGGAGAACGAAGGTGGAGCAAGAATGGGCTAAGGGAAGAACGGAGGCAGATAGAAGAATGAGAAAGCTAGAAGAGAATGTCGAGGCGATGGAAAGAAAACACAGAAGAAATAACATAGTGATTCGGGGATTAAAAGTGAAAAGAGGGAGGGAAAGAAAACATATTGCAAAATGGATAAGAGAAGAACTAAAAGTGGAGGTGGAGATAGAAGACGCGTACAAAATGAGGGGAAATGGAAAGGATATAATATTGGCAAAAGAAAGGGAAAAAGAGGAAGTGATGAAGAATAAAGCGAAGTTAGGGGGAAAGAAAATGTATATAGATAATGACTTGGCGGAAAAGGAAAGGGAGATCCAAAGGGAGATCTGGAAGTACGCGGTGAAGGAAAGGGAGCAAGGCAAGAGTCAGGATGGGATACAGGAAGTTGAAGGTAGATAACACTTGACTAGAGTGGGAGGAAGAAACTAAGAAGCTGATACCAAAAAACTAAAGGGATCTGGGAATAAGTGGGGAGGGGAAAGGGACGAGCAAGGGGGGAGAAAGGAAGTGAGAGCAGGCGAAGTGAAAATATGTATTGTAACCAAGAGATGAAACAGGTTACGATGAAAATGGACGAGCTGGTGGAGAGAGGGGAGAGGGTTATTTTTGGCGGAGACTTCAACGCAAGAGTGGGGAAGAATTGGATTTGAGGGGTGGCGAGGAATAGGGGGAGGAAAGGGAGGAAGTCAAAGTACAAGGTAGTGAATGTAGAAGGGAAAATCATGTTGGACTGGTCAGAGGAGAGGAACTGGGAAGTACTCAATGGCGAATAGAATGGAGACGGCGAGGGTGAATACACGTATGTAGGCCCAAATGGAAGATCGGTAATAGACCTAGTGTTAACAAGTGAGGATGTGAGGCGGAGGTGATCGGGTTTAGGGTGGGAAACAGAGCGGAATCGGATCACGTACCGATAGAGGTGGACTTATGGGGAAGTACGGAAGAAGGAAAAGGTAGGGGTGAAGGAGAAGAGGTTGGTGAATTTATGGAACGAAATAGCGAGAAGCGAGTATCAAAATAAATTAAGGAGGGTTGAGTGGGGAAGAGGAAATAGTTTAGAGGAGATTACAGAAGTGATGAATAAGGCAATAGTAAGAAGGAGTATTGGAAAAGAAGAAGGAAAAAGCTCATGGTTCGATGAGGATTGCAGGAGAGGGAAACGGTAGCTAAGGGAAATATTGATGGAGACGAGGCACGGAAAGAGAGGTTGGGAGGAGTACATAGAAGAAAGGAGAAGGCATGAGGAGATGTGGGAGAGGAAAATGAAGGAGTGGAGGTTAAGAGAGGAAGAGGAAGTGCAAGGGCTAAAAGGGGAACAGGAGATATGGACGTTTCTGAGGAAGAAGAGGAGAGTGAAGGAGGGGACGGGGGAGAATATCGGAGGAAGGGAATGGAGGGAGTATTTTATGAATATGCTGGAAGGAGAAGAGGGGGAGGAAGACGATGGAGGGGAGAGCCCTGATAGAGAGATAGCGGAGGGCATGGAGGAATTTAGGTGGGGTGAAATAATGAGAATAAGAGACAGGCTAAGAAGGGGAAAGGCGGCGGGCGAAGATGGAGTGGATACTGAGGGATGGATAAACGCTCCAGAAGAGGCATTGAGGGAGATAAATGATATATGGGTGGGAAGGAGAGGAATGCCAGGAGGATGGAGGACGGCAATAATAGTGCCGATATGGAAGAAGGGTGATAAAGGGAAGACAGAAAACTATAGGGGGACTTCTTTACTAAATGTGGGGTACAAGTTGTATGCCGGAATGATAGGGGCACGTCTGGAAGAAGAATTGGAGGAAAAGGGGATATTGCAGGAGAGCCAGGCGGGGTTTAGGTCAGGTAGAGGGACGAGGGACAACTTATATGTAATAAACTTTATAGTGGAGAGGGAGTTGACAAGGAAAGGTGGGAGGGTGTATATCATATTCGTGGATATGAAGGCCGCATTTGACACAGTAGACAGAAGGAAGCTAGGGAGGATTATGGAAAAGGCGGGGATATCGGAAGGGCTGGTAAACGAGTAGGACAGATATACAAGAAAACATGGTGCAGGGTAAGAGCGGGAGAAGAGTTGTCAGAAAGCTTCAGAACAAAGAGGGGACTGAGGCAGGGGTGCCCTTTGAGCCCTTCACTGTTTAATACATATATAGCACAACTAGAGGAAGTAATGAAGAAAGGCCAGGATGGAGGGGTAAAATTAGGGAAGAACAAAATATGGACATTGTCATTCGCATACGATGTGGCCATCCTCGCGGAAACGGAGAAAGGGTTGAAAGAAATGGCGAGGAGGCTAGAGGGATTCCTAGACAGAAGGTGGATCGAGCTAAATGTAAACAAATCGAAAGTGATGGTGTTCAGGAAAGGAGGAGAGAGATGGAAGGAAACACAGGTGAAATGGAAAGGACAGGACATCGAGCAGGTGAGGGAGTGGACTTATCTGGGCTATGTGATGAGGGCGAGCAACAGTAGGGAAGGGCAAATAAAATATATAAGTAGAAAGGCAAAAAGGCGGAAGCGGGCTTGAGAAAAATGATATGGGGGAAGAGGAAAGGGAGATTTGACGATACGAAAAAAATATGGGATGTCTGTGTGAGAAGTATTTTGATGTATGGGGTAGAGATATGGGGGGGTTAATACAATACAACCACTCACACATAAAAAAGCTGTAGCCATTAGCCTTGCAGATAGAGCAATAATTTTAACTAGTCCTCAATATCGTCACATAACAATTAAAAAAGCTAAAGAAACATTAATAAAAAATAACTATCCTATACTTTTAATAAATAAAATCTTCAAACAAAGAATTAATAAATTTTATAACAAAAACAAATATAACAATAACCTGAATCATAATTCAATAAATAAATATATTAAAATTCCATATGTCACAAGTCTATCCGAAAATTTAAGTAAAATATTTAGACCTTATTACTTAGCAATTGCACATAAAAATACATACACATTACAGAATAATATATACACAAATTTAAAACAAAAGCCACCTTTACAAAAAACAACACATTGTATCAATAAAATGCCATGTTCAAATTGTAATAAATGTAATATAGGACAAACTATACAATATTTAAAAGAAAGAATTAATGGACATAAATATTCTAATAACAACACAGCTTTAAAAACTCATCAAAATGAAACAGGACACAAATTTGATTTTAGTAATACTTCAATACTCGCAATAGAAAAAAACAATAAATCCAGATTTATTCTTGAAATGATTTTTATCAAAATTGAATCACAAACAATAAATAATAAAACTGATGTTTATAATCTTTCACATATATATTATCGGAATTTGTAACTCATAAAAGGAAAATAATTTTATTAATGTAAATAGATAAATAATTTTATCTCGTCACCAAAAAAATATTGACATGCATAATTTATGACAATATGCCAAATTATTATACATCATAACTAATATAAAAGTAAGTAATATAACAATTTTCTTTTCAATATTATGTTCAAATTTTGCATATATATACTGTAATAAATAATAAGTTTAGGAATATTATATAATAACCATTATTAACTCAATAATAATATTTTCATTTCAATTTACTAATATTTTGACACTTAATATAATTGAGTTAATAATGTAAATAAAATTATTACCACCAATTGTATTATGCTGACCATTTATATATGTATGATACTTTTATTTAATTACAGACTATGAAAAAGGCCACTTTTGGCCGAAACGTTGTTGATAAACATATTATTTCTTTTGAAAAAGGCCACATAGTTGACCGAAACGTTAATAAATGATCTACCCACTGCCAGTGATTATTTTTCCCATTTCAAAAACTGTCTACCATCCCAGTATACTACTACACCTTATATATATATATACACGAAAGATGGTCTAATCTTACACCTCAATGGTGTAGTGAACATTAATTAAAACAGGTCACACTCACTGACAAGACGATACCTTGTCTAGCATCTTGCGGTGACTAAACAAGGCGACTCTCAAATGTCCAGCATCAACATATAAAAGGATTGCTGCAATTAAGTTCAAAAACAATTCAAACTGAAAAATGTACAATTTACATGAAGGATGGACGAATCTTACACCTCAATTGTGTAGTGAACATTTATATATCTTTCGCTAAGATTTGCCCCTTTTTTAATTTTTCCTTACTGACGAACTCTATTAAACACAATTTCTCTTCACCAGAGAAAAACTGGTGAGTTCCATATTAATTCAATTACCTATAACACTATACTGCTGGTAGACTCCGTGCAGTCTAAGAAATACACACTCATCAAAACCAGCGCCAACAAAAATAGGCGGAGGTGATTAAAGTTTATAAGGACGTGAAGGGGCAATATTAAGGTTTATTTAAATATGGAATATTATTGAAAATAAATGTTGGTAAAAGTAATTGACAGTAATAGAGAGTAAAATAACTGTAAGTTATCAGTTAATATATACTTATACACATAAATATATGCGACGTATTCACTGCACACGAGCAATTGTCACGCGACTGTGACTTTCGCCTCCCCCTTGATTATTGATTGATCGCTCGACCAGTTTTCGCCTTCTGCGCATATTAATTGATGTGTATTTCTTACGCTGCGACTAGTATAACGTTCAACAAAGAATTAATGCCATTAACGGCGAACGATAGCGCTGATGCCAACCATAACCACTAAAACATCTGTTTAGTTATGATGCAATTAATGACGTGTACACTTACCTTGTCTCTGAATACGAATTATGAGTCTGAGATGAGGACGTGCTAAGTTGAGTTCGAGGTGAGTGAAAAGTGAGCCGAATGTAAGGTCCACTTTAGGAGCGTTTATGAATTAGACTAGTCACTACGCCATTGAGGTGTAAGATTCGTCCATCTTTCATGTAAATTATATATATATATATATATATATATATATATATATATATATATATGTACATGTAAAGGTATTTCAACAACTAAGGTTCTTGGTAATCGCTACTGACGAAGGGTAATAACCCAGAAACAATATTGTCTAGCGATCCACCAGTTAGTCTTCATTCTGTTTTAATTAATGTTCACTACACCATTGAGTTGTAAGATTAGTCCATCTTTCGTATATATATATATATATATATGTTGGTGCGTAAGTTCAAGCGGCTGAAATCTGTGTTGTGAACAGCGTTGTGGAAATTTCCACATTTCCACAACGCGGTTCACAACCCGAGAACCAAGAAGCACACACACACACACACACACACATATATATATATATATATATATATATATATATATATATATATATATAATGTAATACGCACGACCGAAATAATTATAATTAGTTATTTTACGGAAACACTCCGTTGGGTTTGCGGTCTTAATAATTTATTCTATATCTTTATTAATAGTCTATATTTCGTGGATCATTATCCACATCATCAGGACTTTCAAATTGATACAATATAAAATTGGACATCCAATACAATAAGAACTAACAAAAAGGTTCAATTCAAAAGTGTCAGTCAAAATCAAATCTTACAAATTAATAAATAATTTTTTAACATCTCTAATTACTTTTGTATCTAGGAAGGGTAGAGATCGGTCGTCCTCTAATTCCGATCTGTACCCTTCCTAGATACAAAAGTAATTAGAGATGTTAACAACTGTATTGTCTTTGATTGGTACCAGAAACCTACCTCCTTGTAGATTTATTAATTTTCATTCCAACCACCCCGTTAAACAAAAAATTAATAATATTACAGGTTTAAAAAATAGAATCATCAAACTTAGCGACCCTCAATTTCACAAAAAGAACTTAACAATATTAAGTGAGATATTTGTCAACAACGGCTATCCCCGCACATTAGTTATTTACTACAAGAGTACGACTAGAGGAGAATATTAATAACCAACAACGTGAGGTTGCGGTTGTTTACAAACGTCTACCATATACATATAAAAGGCATTACAAATAAGATAATACAAGTTTGCAATTTGAATAATTTAAAAATAGCTAAATACAATTTAAAAACAATAAAATCATTATTTAGTTGTGTTAAAGATAAAATACCGGAGAAATACAGGTCTGGAGTTATCTATAGAATTGCAACGGTTGTGATGGCTGTTACATTGGACAGACATCACAATGGTTGCATTCAAGACTTGTCCAACACAAAAGTGGTTGCAAAATAGGGAAAAATTCCTGTGCCCTTTCTGTACATTTTAGAACGAAGAACAACACTTTTGATTTGGACAATGCCACAATTATTCATAGCCATTTCCAATTCAAACATAGAAATTTTCTTGAAATGTATCATATCCAAAAAAATACTAATTCAATTAACTTTAGAACTGACATCAATTAAGTAATATTTATGCGTATTTACTACAATTTAATCATGATAATCCACACGTTACGGATGCGAGCACTTAGCATGCAAATTTCAAATTTAAATCGTTCGTGCCATATAGTAAATAAAACATTTTACCAACTGTCCTAAATTTGTGTGTTGGCAGATTTGGAGTCATCCATTATTGTTTTGATTTTCAACGTGTTTAGACATAACCTGGTTTTAAAATAATTTTTATCTAATGATATATTTTTAATATCGACGTTTCATCGCAAATTTGGATAATGTTTGTTCTATTTAAGTTTAACTCGCAGTATTGTAAGTATTATTTTATTGTTTCCTGCTGTTTTTTTGTCAATTGCTAATTTTACATAACACTTGTAGTTTCCTGATGAAGCAATAATTAAATTGCGAAATATTGAAATGTATCTAATTGAGTTTCATTAACGCCACAAATTGACCGTCAACCCCGATAATCGCCGTTTTCATCAATTTAAATTTACGGTCGATACTCCTGCAAAGATATATATATATATATATATATACACGAAAGATGGTCTAATCTTACACCTCAATGGTGTAGTGAACATTAATTAAAACAGGTCCATGAAGACTAACTGGTGGATCGCTAGACAATATTGTTTCTGGGTTATTACCCTTCGTCAGTAGCGATTACCAAGAACCTTAGTTGTTGAAATACCTTTACATGTAGTGGCCATCAAAACTTCTTGGCGCGAGCCAATCACTCCTAATGAACCACTGACAACAGAACACTGACAAGACGATACCTTGTCTAACACCTCGCGGCGAGTAAACAAGACGACTGTCAAATGTCAAGTGTCAACATATAAAAGGATTGCTGCAATTAAGTTCAAAAACAATTCAAATTGAAAATGTGTCTTGTCAAATATGACAGAAAAATGTAAAATTTACACGAAAGATGGTCTAATCTTACACCTCAATGGTGTAGTGAACATTAATTAAAACAGGTCCATGAAGACTAACTGGTGGATCGCTAGACAATATTGTTTCTGGGTTATTACCCTTCGTCAGTAGCGATTATCAAGAACCTTAGTTGTTGAAATACCTTTACATGTAGTGGCCATCAAAACTTCTTGGCGCGAGCTAATCACTCCTAATGAACCACTGACAACAGAACACTGACAAGACGATACATTGTCTAACACCTCGCGGCGAGTAAACAAGACGCATTTTCAATTTGAATTGTTTTTGAACTTAATTGCAGCAATCCTTTTATATGTTGACACTGGACATTTGACAGTCGTCTTGTTTACTCGCCGCGAGGTGTTAGACAAGGTATCGTCTTGTCAGTGTTCTGTTGTCAGTGGTTCATTAGGAGTGATTATTATTATTATTATTATTATTATTATTATTATTATTATAATTTTTATCGGTGGCAATGGGGAGCAGGAATATGTATAAACGTATATTCCAATGCAATTCTGCTATGTTCGGGTTTGATACTTTCCACCCGGTATATTATTAATATTATATTATTGATATAGAATCCCATTTAGACCCACGTTAGAGTATATTCGTTACTATATTATTTAACGTCAAATGGATAATCTAGAATATCAATTAAAAGTTAGAAAGTGGCAAAAAGTTAGACTAAGCAGGGAAAAAACGTTGTAATGCCGTATATCTAAGGTCGAGGAACTATGAGGTCAGAGGTTTTGTATTAAGCCGGTGCTTTGCGACCTTATGAGTTATAAGATGCAATTCTGAAACATGATAAAGCAAGGAATCTTTTCACATATAAGTCTCTAGCTAAATGCATGCATTCGCTTGGTAAACAGCTAATGAAAATAGGAAGCTGAGATTTACGGTGCATGCTTGAAATTGCACGATATCTTATCAATTTAAAACAGGTGGTGAAAATAATATATTATATTGAATATACAAGAGAAACTGGTCGGATCGATTGTAAAACGATATGTGAAAAATGTATTGAAATAAAATGAATTATAATAATTGTGCCGCCATGTATGTATGTGTATTCAGATTATGATAATTTAATGTGAAACTGTTGACAAGAACTCAGAGCTGAAGTAAATAACTTCATGATAGATACATTCGTTATATGAGTAATGTTTTTCTACAGAATGTATATAATTTATTGAAAATAAAATCGCTGCAATATAATGGGCAATATGGCGAAGTCAGTTCTTGTTATTTACAAATTTGTGATCCTAAAGTAGTAACATTGTGTACGTACAAATTAATGAATTTCATAATTTCAAAGTAGTTTGACTAAAGTGTATTAAACATGTTGTGTTATATATGTAAAAGATTCAAATATATTCAAAGTAATTTGCTAGTTTTGTATCCGAAAGTTCGATTTGATTAAGGATTACAAAAGAAAATTAATATAAATTTGATATTTATATGGACTAACTTAGTTCGTAGGTCGATGTACCAAACTAGTCGTGACAGCAGCAGATACTTTATTTAATAAATAATTTAACGTTTTAATCTTAGGGTTGCAGGTCGTAAAATAACGGTGTGATTTATATAAACTAATTCAGAATTTAGATTTTGCACTTTTGTCCTAGATTTAGAATTTAGAAGTTCACAGTTTGACTCATTAATACTCTGTATGATGCAAAACCAATTTTACAGCGGTCGAGAATTAAGCCATATGAACTCTTTTCACAGCAAGTCCACGTAAGTTTCTTTCTTTACTAAAAAGTAATTTTGAAGTAACGCTATTATGATCGACGTTTGTTGAAATGACATTCAAGTGAAAACAAATATAATAATTTTAAAGGGTCTGAAGCGGAAGTGCTGAAGCGGATTATAATAACACTGCAAACATTAAAAAAATATATGATTTACTATGATTTCGTTTAATCTTGGGCATGATTTAAATTAATTATCAAAATTAGTTAAAATCAACTTTATTTAAAGTACATGATGTCAAATTGTACTACAATCACAATAAAAGTGACCAGCGCTCCTATAACCTGAAAATTAAACTATTACATTTTGCCATGTATTACCAAATGTGACATATCTTACCGTATAGCATAGCTTCAAGTCCAATACAAAAAATCCACCAGGAGATATTTTAAAATCTTCCAGTAAAATTTGCAATGAAAAAAGTTTAATCTGAAATAAATGTTTAGCTGTTTTTACGTGAGTTTAAAATAGTACGTTACGTTTCTATCGATTGGTTGGGACGTGTTGATGTCGCTGTTGCTCAGTGACAATTTAATTTTGTTGGCCTAAAATATTAACAGCGTAAAAGTTTTAACGATAAAGTACGCTCAGTTGACTTACGTTGCGCATGCACATATACGACGTTACGACTATGAACAATAACATCATACTCGCATTCGTAATCCAATAAATGGAATTTTCGATTGTCTTGTAGTGGGCGTGGGTATTTTTGCTTTTGTAGAATTTCGCGCATAAGTAAAGCGGGCTACTCACACGCCTGCCGCAGGGGCAATCTATGACGTACGGCGGCAGGGGCAATTCGAGTCGTGTCCTACACACATGCCTGCCGTTCAGTGTTCGGTTATAAGTTGAGGTGAACACACGCGTTGAGAATGGCCCCAGAATTATCGAAAAATCAAAAGATCGGTTTAGCTTTGGCTCTTTCAGTGGTGCTACCGCAACAAAAAAGGAGAAGGAGATACTGGGTGAAGAATTGGCTACAGAAAAGAAGTGAGTTGTGCTACATGAAAATTATTAAAGAATTGGAAATAGATGACCTGAAAAACTTTTTACGAATGGATATTGCTTCTTTCGAAGAGCTCCTTGCAATGGTGACACCATTTATAAAAAAAAAAGATACATTTATGCGGAATGCCATAAGTGCTAAAGAACGATTAATTGCTACACTGCGGTTTTTGGTTACCGGACAAAGCTACGAAGATTTGAAATTCGGTTGTATCATATCGCCACAACTGATGTCTACAATGATTCCTGAGACATGTTGGGCGATTTACAAATGTCTCAAACATTATATAAAGGTACATCATTATTATTACTATGATTCACAATGTCTCAAGTAAACAGCTTGTTTTTCTCGTACCCAGCTTATTCTGCATGGAAAAAAAACAATCCCAATTAGGAATATAATTTTATTTTATTATTAAACAAGTATAAATTCTCTTTAATTACACATAAAGTTTATTGGCGTTTCAACACCAGAAAGTCTTCTAATCGGCCAACACTACCTTCCACAATTGTATTACTTAATATATTACTAGTGAGATTACTGTTATTTACATACTGAAACTCAGAAAGTTGTATTTGCTCTTGTGGGGACGGTGTAGGAACAGGGGTATTTGAGGAATCTGAAGGAAACTGATATCGTTGACGGTGAAAACTTGTCGAAGGAGAGGACTGGATATATGTATTGTGGTATTGATTAAGAGTTATTGATGACTCTTCTGTAAGTTTTCCAAGATGTCCATAGAAGATAACGTCAGAAATTAATTTTTTTGCAATGACTTGCTGTTGCTTATTTAACTCCTTTAACTGAAGCCCATAACTTTTTCCTATTACGTCCCATTCATCCGTAGTCTTGAGTAGTTGCTCAGCGGTTTCTAAGAGTTTCTCTTGCTTTTTTAGTAAGCTTAATCGCTTTTTTTTGGTGGGGTTTCTTCTTCTGTTTCATCTAAATTATGTGAACGTTTGCTGTTCAGCGATTGACTGGTAGATGGCTCATCCAATTCGGAAACCTGTGAAGCCTGAAATACAAAAATTCTCATTACTCTTTGTTTCAGATGCCTTCATCGGGTACTGAATGGAAGAATACAGCAAAAATGTTTGAAGAAAAATGGAATTTTAGTCACTGTGTTGGGGCAATGGACGGAAAGCACATAGCTATAGAAAAGCCCTCTGGCAGTGGTTCGTGTTTTTATAATTACAAACAATTTTTCAGTGTAGTACTTTTTGCCATTGTTAATGCAAACTACGAATTTATGTACGTGCACACTGGCATCAACGGAAGCGTCTCTGATGGAGGTGTAATACAACATACACAATTTCATGAAAAACTAATGACAAGTCAATTAAACCTACCACCAGCGTCAAAGTTACCAAATACTAATATTTCAGTGCCCTACGTATTTGTAGGAGATAGTGCATTCGCTCTTAACAGATATGTGATGAAGCCCTATCCATTCAAGAATATAAGTCATGATCAAAGAATATTTAATTATAGGTTATCTAGAGCAAGACGAGTAGTAGAGAATGCTTTTGGGATACTGGCATCACGTTTTAGGATTTTTCGCCGAAACATAAGTGTAAACGTAGAAAACGTCGATGCTATTGTTCTAGCATGCTGTGCTTTACACAATTATTTAAGAACAAAATCAAATACCTACATGACTAATTCATGTACGGACACTGAAAATACAAATGATCTGACTTTTCGGCCAGGTGATTGGCGGGCAGAATCCTTCGAATTAGTATCACTTGCCCAAAGAAATGAAAAACAGCGCAACGATGAAGGAAACTATATTCGAAATCAATTTATGGCACACTTTAACGGACAAGGTACTGTTGATTTTCAAGAAGACATGTTACGAGTTATATAATAATCATTATTCTAATATTGTAATAATATGCGATGTGCTATTATATATTGTAACATTGTGTGCTTTATGAATATTAATAATACATACTATTTATGTCAAAATATTATTATACAAAGTATATAGTGTACTCACAACTTGTTTTAATTGTTTTCACCCCATTTTATTCCCATTGCTCGTTTTCTTTCAAATACAATTATCTTATTGGTATTGGTATTGGCGCGTATACTTTTTCGGACCAATAGTAGATGGTTTGTTGAAAAAAAAAATTCATTCGGCTTGTTTTTAAAATGGAAAATATTACACATTATAAAAACCAACGCAAGATTGTGATTTAAAACATTTTTGTTCACTGCTAGAAACTTTTTCATTTATACGTGTTTCGCGGGACAGGAGAAAATCGTCGTAGATGACATTCCCACATGGAATTCCTTAAATAAATATTTTGAAATATTGACCACAGCCTATTTAGTTAATTATTCTTAGTTTGCTTCTGGTTAGTGCATAAATAATAAATATTTATCATTAAGTAAAAATGTAGCAATTGAAGCAAGTGATGACATTATTAAATCAGGAAGATAAATATTAGGAGTACAAGATATATTTTTAATGCAAACTAATATGCAATTTACGTTCATATGTTTTACTTTGATGGGAATCACTGTATGCAGCAACATTTTAAGCTATAGCTAATTAGTACGGTGATCGAAATGCTTATATCAATCTTCACAAAAGGACAAATGAAATTAATGGTTAGAAAAGTGTGCGAGACATATATTTTGTATATTTCCATTGTGCGTAAATTTACCTAACAACTGAAAGGTTTCACGGAATTATCATATGTAATTACATATATTTGTATTTACGTAATAGATGAAATGATTTCAAAAATAATAAATAAATCAAATCAAACATTTTTAATACAAGCTAACACATATTTACGGTTTTTCTTTAAAGAAAATCTAAGTAGTATTGTTAAACGGCATGCCAAACCCCGGGTAGATGCGACCGTAATACATATTTGCATTTTATGACAGGTACCTGGTCTTTAAAGATAGATCGAACTGTACGCTTGTTTTACTACAAGGACATTATTTCTGTGCAAGTTAGTACATAATTGCGTACATACCTACCTTAACTTTAAATTTAAATAAAATATACATTCGTTAAGATATTAGAATTTCTTTTATTTTATTTTATAATGCTTGCCATTCTCTAAAAAGTAAATTCAGAAATTTTTTATATCTTATTAAATATGAATTTTATTTATATTTAAAGTATATACGCACTTATGCACCTTGATTGTGCATACCTCAAACTTACCCATCAATAAAAGTTATATCATATTAATAACAAATAATAATATTTTTGTTTTATTTCAAATACTAACCTCCTCAGGGTCCATTGTATCTATTCCACCGCGAGATGGTTCAGTGGTTTCTTTAATAAAACTGAACAAATTGTAATACCATAGTGTAGGCTTGTATAGGTCATTGCTGCCCGCTCCTGTGTGTTTCGAAGCATTTACCTAAAAACGATAATTAAGTAGAAATACCAATTCATACTATAATTCTAAATAAATCATTCAAAGTTGCTTCATTCAAACTAACCTTTCTTAACTCCCGCGAAAAGGACGTGCGCATATTTTCCACTTTTTTTTTGAACGAAGGAATACCGATATCTTGTCCAAGTTCGCAAAATATTTCGTACATTAATGCGAAACTTTGATGCTTCATATCACGATTAAAATAATTTTTATTTCTTTTATCCCACATGTGGGGCCGGTCTTTATATATTTCTATTACTCGCGTCCAAACTTCATGTTCGTCATTACTAACCGCCGCCATCTTTTAATGCAAATAGTGCGTTCCGTTTGATAGTTACCAACGAACTGAGAAATTGCCCCGATCGCGCTACAGACATGCAAGCGGCAGGGGCAATCTAGGGACCAAGGATGGTCTCGCGCCGCTGCCGCCTGCGGCAGGGGCAATCTACAAAATTGCCCCTGCTTGCCTATACACATGACAATTAAGGAGGCAATCAAGGGTCTCCCCACTTTTACACCCTAGATTGCCCCTGCGGCAGGCGTGTGAGTAGCCCGCTTAATACAACTGCATTGCGATGACAGCGATGCTCTCGGTCATAATGACGACGAGCTGCGGCGTTAATATTTCTACTATGTCTCGCGACAATCCGCAGAGCTTCGCGTAAAATCTTTGCATCTCCCTTATGTCCATGTTTCGAGTCTTTACGACGATTAATCCACGGTTAACTTTATAATTACCGATCGCCTTGCTGAGCTCTTGAAAGCAATTTTGTGGAATGTATATGAGTGTTGCGTATTCAGCCACGATCACTGACGATAAAGTTGCACGTACTGCGGTCATTCCTGAGAAATTCCGAAAAAGGCGAACTAAAGTGACGATTTTAAACGCGCATTGAGCGAAAATTACCGCCGGTCCTGTGTATTTGATTCGTTCGTGGTTCAATGTTACGTTCGCCTTTACGCAATCTTTCTCGAGGTCGATCAAAGCTTTCCATACTTTTAGGGTTTTTTTCTTGTGGAGGTTTCTGGCGACGCTCGATACGATCACTTTGCAAGAGACGACGAAAACGAATATCATTTCGAGGAGATTTACCAATCGGTTGCTTGAAAAATCGACGGAAAGAATCGCCTGTATTATTACCGTCGCGTCGCGAGAAACGCTATCGGAACTGCAATGGTTGTAAGTTTCATGATGAAATCGTCTGGAATAATGTTACCCATTTCGTCCATTTTAAACGCCAACACGCCTGTTAACTTTAGACTTATGTACAGAAGTTTTAACGAATTAACTATGTTGAAGGATATTGTAGTTCGACAACGTTCGATTTGGATCTGTTATATATACGTCGAATTGATCAATTAATTTAATAAATTACAAGGAACCATTACCCAAATCGTTATAATCGAAAAGTACGTAATAATTGGCGTCAAGGAATGGTAATCTAGAAGTTTCGTGAGTAGTGGTCGTCAAAACGTCAAACCAGTTAACCTGTTAACTGGTACTATGCTTAACTATAACTATGCTTAATTTATTAGCGTCTTTTCTTGTTATTCGTCACAAAATGATTTGACATTTTAGATGTTTAATGTGAATTTGCGAAAATGCTAAACATATTTAATTCAATTATAAAACTATCTAAAGGCCAAAACAAATTCCAGAATTCCAAGAAGATGTTAAATCATAGTTAAAATTGCCGAAAATACCAAAAATGTCGACTTTTGTTAAAATCATAAAAATATGTAACTGCGTTTTTCACAGTTATATATTTGGTAAGAATTACACATTTGCTAACAAATTTTAAGAGAATTGAGAAAAACATTAAAATCGAAAATACAATATACATATTGCTATGAATTATGCCTTTGACTTTATTTTTATTTAGGAAATAACTCACAACTATATAAAATTCTTGTCAAAGCTATCCTTTTGTTCAGGTTTGATCGGGTTAAATAATACGACGGTATTTTAAATTAAAATAATATATTTACCAAAAGCAAATTCTCTAAATGTCCCAAATTAATATACAATATTATATAAATTCATATATACATTTAAATGTTTACCGTCAACAAGTTCTCGGTGCCTGAAAAAAAAAACAAAATTTCTGTACGCAAATTATTTCCACATGCCGGGTATGAGCAAGAAATGCTGCGCGACTCCGATACGTTGACCGGTCCGTCTTTACAATATCTAGTCTCGCGCCGATACCCGTCTTATTTCTCGTGCATATTCTGATTTTAAAACTATTTATTATGAAAATTTCTCTCTCTGCTCAATAAGTTGCAATTTAAGTTTATTGAAACAATTTGTGAATAATTTTATTTATTTGCTCGACAATTTGCAAATTTATTGACACAGCTTGTTAATATCTTTTGTCATTTGCCTGACAAGTGCAAATAATGTTTATTAATACAATTTGTTACTATATTATTTATTTGCTCGATAAGTTGCAAATTAAGTTTATTGAAACAATTTGTGAATAATTTTATTTATTTGCTCGACAATTTGCAAATTTACTGACACACTTTGTTAATGTCTTTTGTCATTTGCCTGACAAGTGCAAATAATGTTTATTAATACAATTTGTTACTATATTAGTTATTTGCTCGATAAGTTGCAAATTAAGTTTATTGAAACAATTTGTGAATAATTTTATTTATTTGCTCGACAATTTGCAAATAAATTGACACACTTTGTTAATGTCTTTTGTCATTTGCCTGACAAGTGCAAATAATGTTTATTAATACAATTTGTTACTATATTATTTATTTGCTCGATAAGTTGCAAATTAAGTTTATTGAAACAATTTGTGAATAATTTTATTTATTTGCTCGACAATTTGCAAATTTACTGACACACTTTGTTAATGTCTTTTGTCATTTGCCTGACAAGTGCAAATAATGTTTATTAATACAATTTGTTACTATATTATTTTCGGTTACCTGCTAACAAGCGCAAGTACTGCTTATTGACACAATTTGTTATATATATATATATATTTGTTATTTGCTAATAATTGCAAATAAAATTTATTACTACAATTTGATATTCCTTTTCTATTTTGCTTATCACATGCAAATACATTAACACCTTATGAACTAACATAATTCATTTTAAATTTATATTTTGCCAAACAAGTTGCAAATTATTCCATTTACCACTTATCTAGCCATTTGATTGCCCTGTATTCAGGCACCATCAATAAAATATTAGCAAGTTTAAATATTCTTACCAAATTTTCTGCTTCCGGCCGGTCACTGGACCGAACTCTCTCTGCTTCGGGCTGGTCGCTCGCTCGGACTCCCGACTCCTTCTTTGGCTGGCTGCTGCGTTGAACTATTCTTCCTTCTTGGGCTGGTCGCTTCGTGGAACTCCTTTCCCTTCCTCTTCGGGCTGGTCACTTCGTTGAACTCCTTTCAATTCGCCGTGCGTCTGCTTTTATAGCTCATTCCCTACCTTATTTCTTCCCACACTTGTCTGCATCCCTGCTCTTACTTTACCAGGTGATCACCCAGGTGATCTCCCTACCACCTCTATTCCTTCTCGTTATTATTTTTAAAATAAAATTTATCTAATTACAAATAAATTATTCTTATAATTATTTTATATTTTAATAAAAAACACAACATATCCCCAAAGGATATTTATATAAATATTTTTTTGAAATATTTGTACTAAATTCCTTTGTTTCCTATATTTACTAACAATCTTATTCTAATGGTTGCTTGTATGCCTGCAGCATACTAATATGGTATCTTCATTTTATATGGGTCCCTTGTATATTTTCTAATTTATTTTCTACTTTAAATTTTCCTGTTCTCGGCTTCCCAGTCTGTAACTTCTGCCAATTAGTCTCCCTTTGTAAAAATGCTTCCTTTTTATATTTTTCATCCTTCCTTTTCCATCTTTGTCGACATTTAATAATCAGTCCTTTTATGTCAACCACCTCCTGCCCCCTGGATCCCAGGGCCGTTTTGGTGTTTGTTTTCGCATCAAAACTATCGGGGAGATTTTGGTTACTGTGTTTGGTGTTAAAAAGTCAGCTACATAATGTAGGTAAAAATCTTCGTATTTTCTTAAAATTATTTGTAGCGCCCGCACCAACGCCGCTGCTGAGCTTGCCAATCCAAATGGAACTACCTTAAATTGGTATACGTATCCATTTATTAGGAACCCTGTATATTTTCTACTGTCTTTATTCAATGGAATCAACCAAAAAGAACTTTTTAAGTCCAGTTTTGTAAATATTCTTGCTTTTCCAAATTTTGCTAGTAACGTATCGATAGTTTGTGTAGTTTCATATTGTGGCTTTGTTCTCGAGTTTAATTTTCTGGCATCTAGGCATAGTCGAATATCTTCACTCTTCTTCTTTACTACTACTATTGGATTAATAAAATTTGTTGTGGATTTTTCTATTATATTTTGTTCTAACATTTTGGTTATTTCCGCATTTACCTTTTCTTGATACTTTCTTGGTATTGGATAATTTTTTATATTTATCGGTTCAGACTCATCTACTTTTAATCGATGTTCATACCCAGCTGCAACACATGGCTGATCATTTACTAATCGTGGAAGATTTTCTATTAATTTCTCAATTATCTCCTTATGTTCTTGGTCACAATTTATTTTACTTGTTTGTTTTATTTCTTGATGATCCAAGTTAACATTATTTATTATTTTTTCCTCTTCCTCCTCTTCATCTTCTTCGTATTCTACATCTTCCCACGATATTTCTTCGTCCCCGATTTTTACCATTGCCTTTTCGACATCTATTCTCATATTTAATTTATCCAACGTATCCATACCCAATATACAATTTCTTTTCATACCGGGAATAACCATAAATTCCAATTGATAACTTCTTTTTCCACATTTCATTTCTGTTATCCATATTTTATCCACCGTTGCCATAGCTTTTCTCGTAGCATTAATTATATTCATTTTTCTTATAGGTACCATTTTACCTTGTTGCCTTTTATTTATTTCCTCGTAAAACTGTTTACTTAACAAAGTCACTTCTGCTCCTGTATCAATTAAAGCAAGCGTATCCTTTTCTTGAAATTGTACCATAATGTGCGGTAGTCCTTTATTTATTATTGTTTCATTATTCGTTTTATATATGGTACAAAGTTCTTCCTTCTTCTTAATGGTTGAATCTACTGAAAATCCTCCCTCGGTGGTTGATGTATATCCACCCTTATTCTTTCTCCATCATTTTCCTGACTCTGCGTATTTCTCCTTATTTCTGTGGAATTTACAAATTTCTCTTCCTTACTATTGTTTTGATATTCCCATTTTCTGTTTCCATGCGGATAATTTCCTCTATTTTCATATCTGTTGCCATTTCTTTGCTCATTTCCACTTTGTTCTCTGTTATAAAAATTTCTATTATCTTTATAATTATTATTTGCATTATGCTGTTGCGGTGAAGAATATTTCGTTTGCGTATTCTTGTTAATATTGTCGAGGCGTCGTACTATATCTATTAACCCCTTAATCGTTGATATCCCTTGCAAAGCGACAGCTTGTTCCACATTCGCGTCAAAGTGTCCAGTCAGCTGTGCCACAATATCTTCTTCCATCAATTTAGGTGTTAAATATTTTGCAATAGAATATTTTTTTATAACATAATTCTCCCGAGTCATGCGGTACCCTGGCTGATATTTCCCGAACATCAGGTCTCTACGAACATTTTGTTGATGTGTTCGTCCCCAATATTGTTCTATAAACAACTCCTGAAAATCGATAAAACTCGTTATGTTCTCTTCACACATATCCATCCACGTTTGTGCGTTTTCTCTGAGGCAACTTCTAACTATTTGTAGTTTCCTCTGTTCTTCGGAAATAAAATTAGTAACATTTTGTATGGCTTTCAAAAATAGCATTGGATTCATCCGTCCATCCCCGTAAAATTTCGGTAAATTTTCTACCGATGGTACATAATTCTGTAGAGCAGGTATCATTGTTTCTTTATCTTGCATTCTCCTTTCTAATCGTGTACACCTTGTATCTATTTTCTCTTCCGCAATTGTACAC
Organism: Geotrupes spiniger; assembly: GCA_959613385.1. NCBI lineage: Eukaryota > Metazoa > Arthropoda > Insecta > Coleoptera > Geotrupidae > Geotrupes > Geotrupes spiniger. Next base: position 35,677,066 of record OY390737.1, read on the forward strand.
CGCGTATCTACGGCATCTACAACGTCATTTATCGATCGTTGTGTATTTTGTTCCGCGAATTCCAATTTTCTATAAATATGTGAAATGTGTTGTTTATTTTCTCTTGCATTTAATAACAATTGTTCTTGTTTTTGATTTTCCCGGTGCAAATTTTCCTTTAGCCCCTGTTGTGTCTCTTCTATCTCTCTTTGCTTGTACGCTAATTCCTGCATATTACCTTCTACCTTGTGTAACCTGATATTGCTTTGCATCATTATTTCTTCTCTCATTGATTCCATCCGATTTTCCAATTCGGTAAATCGTTGACCAGTTTCTCTTTTAAATTCTCTAATTTGTTGTTCATTTTCGATTTTTACTTGTTGAATTAATTTTTCATTGTTTATTTTCGCATTATCCATTAACTTCTCCATTAGTTCGTTATTTGATTTTTTTAAATTTTCTATATTTCTTTCGTCTCGTTGTTTTAATAATTGTACCAATACCTCTACTGTTACAAATGATTGTTTTTCCATTTGTGTTTCCGTTTTCTCGGCTTCGGCGCCTTCAGATATCGCTCTTGTTCTTGCTTGTTCCGCCATGGTTTTATTTTTATTTATAAACCTTATTTATTTAGAGAATTATTCAACCTTAGCAAACCTGTTTATTCAAATTCTGATAGCTTTTACAAATTTGAAATTATTTTTCTCTCATTAGTGGATTCTAACTGTATTAACTAACTGTTAATTTATTTATACATTTTAAATCATCAATTGATTAATTACGTTGGGCACAATTTTATATTCAGTTGCCCCACGTTGGGCGCCATATTTATATGCTATGAATTATGCCTTTGACTTTATTTTTATTTAGGAAATAACTCACAACTATATAAAATTCTTGTCAAAGCTATCCTTTTGTTCAGGTTTGATCGGGTTAAATAATACGACGGTATTTTAAATTAAAATAATATATTTACCAAAAGCAAATTCTCTAAATGTCCCAAATTAATATACAATATTATATAAATTCATATATACATTTAAATGTTTACCGTCAACAAGTTCTCGGTGCCTGAAAAAAAAACAAAATTTCTGTACGCAAATTATTTCCACATGCCGGGTATGAGCAAGAAATGCTGCGCGACTCCGATACGTTGACCGGTCCGTCTTTACAATATCTAGTCTCGCGCCGATACCCGTCTTATTTCTCGTGCATATTCTGATTTTAAAACTATTTATTATGAAAATTTCTCTCTCTGCTCAATAAGTTGCAATTTAAGTTTATTGAAACAATTTGTGAATAATTTTATTTATTTGCTCGACAATTTGCAAATTTATTGACACAGCTTGTTAATATCTTTTGTCATTTGCCTGACAAGTGCAAATAATGTTTATTAATACAATTTGTTACTATATTATTTATTTGCTCGATAAGTTGCAAATTAAGTTTATTGAAACAATTTGTGAATAATTTTATTTATTTGCTCGACAATTTGCAAATTTACTGACACACTTTGTTAATGTCTTTTGTCATTTGCCTGACAAGTGCAAATAATGTTTATTAATACAATTTGTTACTATATTAGTTATTTGCTCGATAAGTTGCAAATTAAGTTTATTGAAACAATTTGTGAATAATTTTATTTATTTGCTCGACAATTTGCAAATAAATTGACACACTTTGTTAATGTCTTTTGTCATTTGCCTGACAAGTGCAAATAATGTTTATTAATACAATTTGTTACTATATTATTTATTTGCTCGATAAGTTGCAAATTAAGTTTATTGAAACAATTTGTGAATAATTTTATTTATTTGCTCGACAATTTGCAAATTTACTGACACACTTTGTTAATGTCTTTTGTCATTTGCCTGACAAGTGCAAATAATGTTTATTAATACAATTTGTTACTATATTATTTTCGGTTACCTGCTAACAAGCGCAAGTACTGCTTATTGACACAATTTGTTATATATATATATATATTTGTTATTTGCTAATAATTGCAAATAAAATTTATTACTACAATTTGATATTCCTTTTCTATTTTGCTTATCACATGCAAATACATTAACACCTTATGAACTAACATAATTCATTTTAAATTTATATTTTGCCAAACAAGTTGCAAATTATTCCATTTACCACTTATCTAGCCATTTGATTGCCCTGTATTCAGGCACCATCAATAAAATATTAGCAAGTTTAAATATTCTTACCAAATTTTCTGCTTCCGGCCGGTCACTGGACCGAACTCTCTCTGCTTCGGGCTGGTCGCTCGCTCGGACTCCCGACTCCTTCTTTGGCTGGCTGCTGCGTTGAACTATTCTTCCTTCTTGGGCTGGTCGCTTCGTGGAACTCCTTTCCCTTCCTCTTCGGGCTGGTCACTTCGTTGAACTCCTTTCAATTCGCCGTGCGTCTGCTTTTATAGCTCATTCCCTACCTTATTTCTTCCCACACTTGTCTGCATCCCTGCTCTTACTTTACCAGGTGATCACCCAGGTGATCTCCCTACCACCTCTATTCCTTCTCGTTATTATTTTTAAAATAAAATTTATCTAATTACAAATAAATTATTCTTATAATTATTTTATATTTTAATAAAAAACACAACAATATGTATATTGTATAATGATAACATTAAACTCTAAATCAAAAATGCACAAAAATGTCTAAAATTTTCAAGCAATAGTTTGTAAAATTATAAATTCTAAAAATATTAAATTTACTAATTATTATTATTACTAATTTTGTTTATCGTAGATACCTAATTTTTCTGAAGATGACAACATAGTTGTTGAAATATGTACATATTAAAAGTGTTTAATAAATATGTGTGAAGGGGAAGGTATTATTATTATTGAAATATAAGAAGATCCACAGGCTCCATCATTACATTTAGCCATAAACAAGTCAAACTTTTCAAAATTAACTGTCAAAAATGCAATTTAAATAAATTTTGCATTAAGACAACTTTTGCACTTCTGACAATTTTGATATTTTATCGATTTTGTCATAATTATCATAATTTTGTTAACTTGTAGTAAAATCACAAAAATTCGAAAAATTATGTAAAGGCAAAATTTAAAAAAAATTGAAAACAACCTAACAATGTCATAAATAGAAAAACAGTTAACCATTAACGTATTTTTTTCTTAAATTCACTTCATTTTGACATTTTGACAATTGTTATTTTTTTAACCCTTGTGTTGCCACCCAAAAAAACTCACAGCACATGCCACCCGGGTACCCGGGTACCCCGCCCACGAAATTCTTGATAAAAGCCCATTATAACTAGAATAATTATATGCATTCGATTAATATTTAATTATTCATATTCTAGGAAGGCATTCCTACCTGAATATATCAATGAAATTATCTGATCAGCACACAGCAAAGGTCACAAAATATTTGCATTGTAATCATTGAGTTCCAATATATCTGTATAAAATTTTGAAATTAAATAATTTTTTTGTGATTTTTCATACCGTATTTGTATGTCACAGTGCAAGAAACGAAAACTATAATTTTTGTACAAAACATTTCAAAATATTCAATAAATAAACAAATATTGTTATTATTTACATATTAATCCATATTTACTTGTTATATTTTTACAACAAACTGTTTTTGTATGATATACTATATGAAAATCATGCTTTTTCTATCGGGGTACCCGGGTGGCTCATACGTGTTGTTTTTTCAAATGCAAAATTTTGTTAGCTAATTTTTTTTTTAATATGTAGAATGCAAATTTTGATAGGTAATCGGTCAAAGCATGGGGATACGAGAAGGTTTTGGCCAATCTGTTTTGAAAACAAAATTATCCAGCAGAACATAGGCCGATGGGTAACCGGGTACACGGGTGGCAACACAAGGGTTAAAATGAAGCCCAGAATCCAAATCAAGTGGACTAAAATTTTCGATTTGGTTTCGGTTTTCTCAGTTTTTGACATTTTAATATTTTTTTACGTTTTAGCGGATTATTTGCTTTTTTCAAAATGTTACCAATTTGCTTATATTTTAGGCAATATTGGCATTAATTTAATTTTTTTGACAATACGCTACAATTTTTGAATCTTTTCATTTTATTTAATTTTTGTCAATTTAATTAAGGAAATCAAAAAAACATTGTACATTTTTTACGTTTTCGTCAATTTTAACTTTTTTAATTCAATCTTTTTTTTAGTTTTTTTCACTTTGATTGTCTTACTTTTTCTATTGTTTATGTTATTACCATAAGATTTACATTTATCATAGTGTGGTACATTTATCTATTACGTAAATTGCAAAAAAAAAAACAAATGAGCATAATTATTTTGCATTCAAGATTTTGTAGATTGGCGGGATTCACTTCCGAATATCAATGTTGATTTGTTTAGAATATTTGTCAGTTAACACGCGCCAAACTTAATAAAACGTATAAAACTTCAAAATCTGGCGTCTCCTAATTTGTACAATTATTAAAAGTGGCAAATGTGTCACAACTTCGCTTGCGTTTTTTTGAAATGTCGTAATATGTGGAGTTGTAAGAATCTACAAATTTTGAATTTTGACTTTTTGGTATTGGGTTTTGTTAAAAAAAAAACAATACTTTTGTGCATTTTCGATCATTTTAGCATTTTTGATTGTTGTGTGAATGTTGCAAGTTTGTTGAATTTAAATCAATTTGGAAATAAATTACATAATTCTACTTCACATGAGTGTGGGAGTATTGACTTATAGATGGCGCTAACACTCACACATGCTCACTCACTCACTCACTAATGCTTGCATGTCTTGACGATCAGATGAGCCCATACATGGCGAAGCCCTAATTTATTTTCAAGAATCTTGTGGCAATGGCTGCAAAGTACTTATAAGTCTGAACAGTACTGACTTAGTTGGCCGAGGCAGCCATCTGTAATTGCTTAGCAGCACGAGTGTGTGGGGACTGATGTATAGATGGCGTTAACACTCACACCCACACTTTTATTAAATCAAATTGTTTCTTAAATACTAACTATTGCCAACCCGACCGAACCCAATCCAACTCAATCTATTGGGCCCCGATTTGTTTCAATATAAATTTCACAACCCCAACAAAACGAATTTTGGGTCGCATTAGACTTGACAAAATCCAAAAGTATACGTCGCGCAAAAATTGTTGTCGCTGTTTAAATTTCAGTTGAAATTCTTAGCAATGGCAGATTTAACCCAACTTGACTTGGCTTAGATTCATAAAATCAAAATATTTACCCCAATCAATCCAATTATATCCACACTGAATTTTCTCATAAAAATTCACAGAAACACTATTGCATATCACCCCCTCCAGTCCAAGCCATAATCCAAATCCAAATCATCTGTAGAAGAAGAATATCTGCCGAATTGAGTAACCTAATAAAGCAAACGCAACAGATATTTCCCAGAAAACAGGGCGCATGTTATGCGATGGCAATAAACAAGACGTTTATTCCTAAAGGAAAATAAAAACGGAAAAACGGAATTATTTATGTTGCGTAGCACACCCACCAACCAATTACATGCACAAGTTACTAAGAACGCAGACAAATACAAGACAAAAATACATTGGTTGCTGCGCTGCGTAAGTGTTCAGTTGCTTTCGACAAAAAATACGTCAACAACTCACTCAGGCATAATCCTATCGTCTACAACCAATTATAAATACAAGTTGATTCAAATAAATTACAAAAATTCAATGATTCCAAGTTTGAATAGTTTTGAAAATATTTTTTTTATCAAAATCAATTCGACAGACTATTAATTTCATATTAACCAAGAACATTTAAAAGTTTGCATTTTTGTCATTTTTGAGTTTTTAATATTAATAAAACAGTACGCAAGTATACAAAATTTGTCATAATTAAGGAAAATAAATAAAATTTAAATTTTTAAAAATTGAAAAATTCAAAAAAATGCAAGTCCAGAATTTTTTACATTTTGTGTCGTAAATGCAATTATTTTGATAGGGAAGTGCAACAGGAAAGATAAATAAAAACGTTGCATTATCGATTCTCGGAGTTAGTTTATTGCTTCATGTAAAATACATTAAATCCAATTGAATTATTATTATTATGTACGTCGTCAATGCCCCTGACATCTAAAAAAAATTTGACGTCAAAATTTATATGCACGTGTCTTCATGTTTACGTTCAATTATCATATAAACTAACGATGAATAGACCTCCGGCTGATATTTTAAAATCTTCGTGCAGAAGTTGAGCTAAAAACAATTTGTTTCGTGAATTGGTAGTTTAATTGCGCGATACGTACATTTTTGCTGACCGGGGCGCTTCGTGTGGATATCTCGATGGTTCCGAGGGTTCTTTTGATCTTGGCCTGAAAATGAGAAGGTTATTATTAATTAGTGGTAATTTTAACCCAATTAAATTGGTAATTTGTTTCCAGCGCAATCTAATAGTGACTGTGGTTTTGGTTGGGTTGGGTTGGGCTGTTCAGGCAGATCAACCCCAATTGTGGAAAGTTTATCAGTTTTCGTGAAATGCTAAATTGATTATTGCTCGTTATATAATATGCTTTTGTTAAGCTACTTACATTATAGGTGCACATGTATGAAGGACCGATGATTGCAGCTAAAGTAAAACACGCGTCGAGTGCACCATAAACATTTATGGGTATAAGGAAGTATTCATGTTCCGCACCCCTGTAAAGATTCGTAAACACAGCGTACACATAAATACCAAGCGTGATCACGTTTTAAGTAATAACAGCAACGATAAGTCTCGACAAAATACCGCTGATTGACTTCGACACCTCGTTCAACTTGTAATAAAACTTCTGAATCTTTCTCACGTCGCCATTCAAATCATGCACGAACATAAATTTACGTACATGACACTCACGGCGTTGAACTTACGGTCGAGTTGCCTGAAATAATCATTCACGATGGCGACGAGCGTCACGTATTCGGCCGTCGTCGCCGAAAACCGATAGTCCTGAATCTGCAGGATAACGGCGGACGCCCGCTTGACATTGATCGGCATGAAGATTACGTTGCTCAAAGCGAATTAATGAATTTCACTCCGTTTTGGATCGCGATCGGCACGATGCCGGAATATGTGCTGTAGTTCCGCCTGGTGCCTTCCCTTCTGAGTTCTTCGTCTAAATTGATCAGATCGGTCCATAGGCGCATCGTGTTCGTTGGCTGCATCCACCTTATTCCGTTGAAGACGACGATTTTTAGCAACAGTGACGTTACACTGAAGATCGAGAGGTAATCGAATAATTCTACTTCGTTTGTTGCCAACGGTATGCGGTACTACGAACGTTACGTAGCAGATTGTTGTTATGATAATGAAAATCGATCTACAAATCAAGCGGTAACGTATGGGTATGAAAGCGTTTCGTTTGTCTATTTTGAAACCGATGAGGCCGACTAGTTTTAAGAGGAAGTATAATGGCTTCAGCGAATCGAGGACACGTTCTACCATGTCTGAAGACGTCGATAAACTACGAGCGTGGGGTCGATCGATAATCTAATTATTTTAATACATTATTAATATTAGTAATTGGAGGCCTATATCGTTTATGTTTATATGAAAAATGGAGAGATTATGTCCGATGAGAGCACAAATTTTTATTTTTCTGGAAATTCATTACAAGTTGTGTAAATGAAAAGATAATTAAAACTGTTGTTACGTACGTTTGCAAACGTTTTCGCGCACTCTCCACATGTATTTTAATAATTCGCCGATTGATACATTCTACGCCCTCTTTTGGAAAATATTCGCTTCAGCGCCGGCGGTAACGGAAGTGGGAAAAATTCAATTGGACGCGTTAAGCGAGGAGTCGTCCTTTCGGTGCAATACCTTAGTGCTATGCACTTGTGTTTTCAAGGGTCTGTATTAACTATTGTAGTAGTGGTGTAATTTGTGACCGTTAGAGCCAAAATTAAGTGGGAGTTTTGCCCAGATTTATTTGCTCAAGTTAGATTGGATTTGAATAAGATTTCATGAAGTTATCCCCGCACCACGTGTGTAATTTAGTGTAATTTATCACGTCGCAAATACATCGAAGTTACATGCACCTCATCAAGAGTCCACACAAGAAACCGCTTACACCGCAAACCGCTTATCGCTCATATATATTCTCGCATGGAACGAACACAGCTCAAGTTCACCATTGTTTTGCTTTGTGCATACACGTACATTGTATTGTCACTCATTGTATTTTATGTTAAATAAAATATGTTTAAAAAGAAGATTTAAAGAATCTCTTATATAACTGGCGCAGTCGTAAGGATATCACAGAAGTTCTCCATAAAAGTAGAAATTTCATTTGTTTTAACAATTCAGTGATATAAGACTACCTGCAAAATCCACTACTCCGAAGCCTAGAGAAGAAACACCCAGAGAAATAAACAGTACCGGTTCTTAAACAAGATTATCTCGATATGATAACAAAATACAAAGGCGAACCTGAATTATTGCCGAGGTTCATTCAGACGAGTGAGTCTTTGATTAACCGTTTCAATGATAGATTAGAACTAAATAATTTTCAAAATATTTACCTAGTAACCGGCATAATAGCTAAAATTAAAGGCGATGCAGCGATCGCAATAGCAAATCGTCAGATAGATAACTGGCAACATATCAAAAACGCTCTAGTTGAATCTTACCAGGATAAAAGTGACAGTTTTACCTAAAACTTAGAGATATGCTCTCCCAAACAAACTAACGAATCCGTCTTCGACTATTATAAAAAATTAATCCATTTACTAAACCTACAGTTGAGTTACTTAAATTTAAATTATAATGCCGAAGCACCAATAATTAAAGAAGTGTTCTGTAAAGCGGCAATGAAAGCACTTCTATTCGGATTAAAAGAACCGATTGGATCGCAACTGAGATCAAAAAATCCCGACACGTTACAGTCAGCCTTCAATATATTGACTAACAAAATACAGTATGTTCATGGCTAAAACCCGAACGTACTAACCAAACATAATTTACCTCTCCTTACTTTCTCAAAACAACCGACACAACAAATTAGCCAACCATTTCTTTTGAGACAACCTACTCAAACGACTAATTATTTTACGCAAAATAAAGTTCGTGGTATAGCACAATCGTCATACCCTAGAGTTACACCTAATTTCCAAACCTCAGGTTCCATGGCAGCAACAAAGGCAATATAATTTCAAATCAACTCCTATGTCCGGTGTGACGCACCAACAAGCTCGTACAATAAATCAAAAACCCCTACAAAATTTTCAAAGACAATTCCAACGGCCGCAAGCGACACCCGCAGAATTGCATACGTTAGAACCTAAAATCGAAGAAGAATTGAACGAAGATTTTCCCGAAAAACAGCGCGAAGAATTATTTGATTTAAAAAATGTAGAGGATGAAAATATTTGCGAGACAACCTCCATCCCCGATATAATTGATAGAGCACCTTAATTTGAATCAACTACAATTTAGTAACCTACCATTTATAAAATTCCACTGAATGAAATGTTTAATTGATTCGCGCAATACTAAATCATTCGTGCACCCCGGCATAGCACATCAAAAATATGCCCAAAAAAAATTTCCTGGCCCCTTTTCAGTGAAAACGTGTCACGGGCATACTAACGGTCAGAAAGGCGTTAAATTCCCTTGTCCATAAACTGAAATTTAACGTATTCCCATTCCACAATTATTTTGATATTCTAATAGGAAACGACCACCTTAAATTCTTGAATGCGCAAGTTAATTACGCCCAAAAATTCGACTTGACCATCTTGACTCTGAAGAAAACGAACATATAAAAAAATTATTAAACGAATATCCTGACATATTTCACGACGATACAAAAACACTAACATTCACAAATGCTATTAAACATACGATACGAACGTCTGATGAATTCCCCATATGCGTCAAGAGCTACAGATACCCCGAAGTCCATAAAAAAGAGGTACAAGAACAAATAAGAAATTTGCTCAGACAAGGGGCCTTTTAGATAAGTTGGGCAGATGTCACTACTTTACTACTATTGATCTCTCATCGGACCATCAAATTGAGATAAATAAAGAAGATATGGAAAAAACAGCGTTCAATATCGAGAATGAATTAATTCGAATGTCATTCGGCTTAAAAAATGCACCAGCCACGTTCCAGAAGATGATGGACAATGTACTTCATGGAATTCAGAACTAAATATGCCTCGTGTACGTAGACGACATTATTGTTTTTTCTACTAGCCTGCAAGAACACTTAGAAAGACTGAAAATCGTCTTTGAAAGATTCAGAAGCCTGAACCTTAAAATCGAATTAGACAAAACGGAATTCCTTCAGAAAGAAGTTAAGTATCTCGGACACATAATAACCCCCGAAGGAGTACGGCAAAATCTCGATAAAATTTCCGTAATAAAAAACTCTAAATTACCTAAGATGAACAAACAAATTAAGGGCTTCCTTGGTTTGATTTTGGTTCCTTCTATTACCGAAAATTCATACCAAATTTCGCGAGACTAACTAAACCTATAACTTAGCTGAAAAAGGCCAAACAATAGACATACAGAACCCAGAATATGTGAAAAGCTTCGAGTTATGCAAGGAAATCCTGACGAACGACCCCGTACTTCAATATCCCGATTTTTCTAAAACTTTTAATTTAACTACGGATGCTAGCGACCTAGTAATTGGCGCCATATTATCGCCAGGAATAGTAAATAAAGACCTCCAAATAGCCTATGCAAGTAAAACATTGAACGAAGATGAAAAAACTACTCAACGATAGAGAAAGAGCTGTTAGCCATCGTATGGGCGTGTAAGTACTTTAGACCGTACCATTTTGGTAGGAAGTTCAAAATTATAACGGATCACAGACCTCTCACGTGGCTCATGCCGATCAAAGAACCAAATTCGAAACTAATTCGTGAAATCGACTATGAAATTATCTACAAAAAAGGTAAACAAAATGCCAATGCGGATTACCTTTCCCGTGTCGACTTAAATTGCTTAGAAAATCAAAATTAAATGACTTACAATATAAAATAAGAACTCAAAATTTTAACACACCAAACATCCAAGAGATAAAAAAACAACCTTTATTTGGCATTTCTGTCTCTCATGTTACATCGTGTCTTTTTATTTTTATTCTTCCACTCCTCGTTCTCTCCACTTCACTCCATCTCTCCACCTTCTCTTCGTTTTGTCCGCTACCCTCGGCCCTGCTCCTTTTTAACTCCCCTAATATCTGTATCCCTTCCCCATTCTCTCCCAATGCCTTCTTCCAATCGCTGCCCTCCCGCTCCTCCTCCTTGCTCCACCCCATTTCTTCGCACTCCTCCCACCAATGCTTCCATTCATCTCTTCCCTTTCCACATGCTTCACATCTTCTGTATTCTTCCCCCATCCAATATTTATTTGCCTTCTCCTCATTCCCGCATCTATACCTTGCCATTAGCTTCTCTTCATCCGCCGTTTTACCTCCACCCAAATACCTTGCCCCCCCTCCCAAATGTCTGTATTGCTCTGTACCTCCCATTGTAGCGTAGGCCAAATGCGCATACGCGGCTTACCTGACGGGGGCTGTAAAAGCCAGTTGTAGAAATGATATACACGTGCGAAGTAACGATTAGTGTAATTAGGATACCAGTTTATTTGGGAAATATATATATTCCGATAGGAACGTGTGTGTTTCATTAAAAACAAAGAACGAACCCTACCAGACGTTACAGTGGCGACGAACCGGGAAGCGATCGAATCAACGGATCAAAGTGCAAGCGGTACTCCAAGACCTTATATGGGCAATGTAAAGGAATTTGACCCTACCGTACACAACTGGGAAATTTACAAGAAGCAACTGACGCAGTTCTTTTTAATAAATGAAATTAAAAATGACAATTTAAAGCGTGCATTTCTCTTAAATAATCTAAATGAAAGTGCGTATAAATCATTATGCGATTTAGCGGTGCCGGTTGAACCAGAAAATTTAAATTACAACGAAATAATCGCTAAATTTGATGAATATTTTGGTGTTAAAAAAAGTGTTTGGGGCGAACGTATGATCTTTTATAATTCCAAACAAGAGGAAAACGAAAACATAATTATGTGGGCGACCCGGATAAAACATTTAGCAACACATTGTGAATTTGGTAATATATTACGAACAGTATTAAGAGACAAATTCATATTTGGTATGCAAAAGTGTCGTGCATGGGAGAAGCTTCTGCAAGAAGCTAGTGATACCCTAACGTTCGAAAATGCCATTAAATTAGCTCAAAATGTGGAAACGGCTAAAAATTATTATACGAAATTCGAGCAACAAATCGAAAGTGAAGTCAAGAGTGAACCACAGTTGTATAAAATGGAAAAAGCCAACAGCAGCAGCTGGGATCACCACCGGAGGCAGTCTCGGACCGACCATCTAGCATTACCGGAGGCGGGAGCGCAAGTACCACGGCAGCAGTTCTGCACCGTATGCGGACGAAACAACCATACTTCAATAAAATGTCGGTATCGTAACCTTTCTTGCAATTTGTGTGGTGTCAGGGGCCATCTAGCAAATATATGTAAAAAATTTAATTCTGGAAATCAACAAAACAAAAGGTCACATTTTTTAGAAACAAAGCAAAAGGATGATAATTATTTACATATATTTAATTTAAAAACCGATAATGGGGCGAAACCTATCAAATTAAATGTAAAATTGAATAATGTCAATTTAGATATGGAACTGGATACGGGGTCGGCGGTATAGGCTATATCCGGAAATTTGTATAAAAAATTGTACTCAAATGTTGCTTTGATGAGTTCAAATACCACTACATTAATTAGTTATACAGGAGCAACTATTGAGGCAATGGGAGTAGTTAAATTGAATGTTGATTATAATGATAACTCCCAGTCATTAGATGTGTATGTGGTAGATGGAGGGGGACCCCCCCTCCTCGGCAGAGATTTTATGTATAAATTTAATCTAGGTATTAAGGAAGTTCAATCAATTTGTATTAATCAATCAATTATAAGTAAGTTAAGTGAAAAATACAAACAAGTATTTGATAGTGGTATCGGAACTTTTACTAAGGATAAGATTAAAATTAAATGTAAAGAGGGGGCAAAACCAAGATTTTTTAAACCCAGAGTGCTACCGTTTGCTTTAAAAAGTAAAGTGGAACGCGAAATAAATCGACTAGTAGATTTAAATATTATTTCACCTGTGAACTATAGTGAATGGGGCACACCGTTAGTGCCAATACTGAAATCGGACGGTACGGTACGTCTATGCGGGGATTACAAAATTACACTGAACCCTGCATTAGAGATTGACAGATCCAATTCCTAGAATCGAGGATCTATTTGCTCAGCTTCAAGGGGGACAGACTTTCACAAAAATTGATTTGTCTCACTCATACCAGCAAGTGCTGCTCGAAGAAGAATCAAAAAGACTAACCACCATAAGCACTCATAAAGGCCTATTCCAATACAATAGATTACCATTTGGGATTGCATCAGCGCCTCCCCGATTTCAGCAAATTATGGAACGTATATTGCAAGGTATTCCCGGCGTTATATGCTTTCTCGATGATATATTGGTAACTGGGGCTGATGAAAAGGAGCATATTGAAAGGCTGGGAAGTGTTTTGTCCTGTTTAAAAGAATGTGGACTAAAAATAAAAAAAGAAAAATGTACATTCTTTCAAGATTCGGTATGTTACCTGGGATATATCATAGATAAAGAAGGATTACATAAGTCGCAAAATAAGGTGAACGCTATATTAGAAGCACCAGAGCCGAACAATAAAACCCAACTAAAGTCCTATTTAGGTTTAATTAATTATTATAGGAAATTTATTCCTAATTTAGCAACGAAAGCTTATCCATTGTATAATTTGTTAAAAGATAAGGTGACTTGGAATTGGTCGAAACAATGTCAGAGAGTTTATGAGGAATTAAAGAAAATAATAGTATCACCTAATGTGTTAGTACATTACAATCAAAATTTAGATTTAAAATTGTCGTGCGACGCCTCCCAATATGGGTTAGGAGCAGTATTATCTCATGTATTCGAAAACGGGCTAGAGAGACCTATAAGTTTTGCATCTCGTACTTTGAATGAGACCGAGCAAAAATATTCTCAAATTGAAAAGGAAGCTCTTGCTTTAGTATACGGAGTGAATAAATTTAACCAATATTTATTTGGACGCACTTTCACTCTTGTAACCGACAGTAAACCTTTATTGGCCATATTTGGTAATAAACGTGGCATTCCTTTAATGGCCGCAAATCGGTTACAACGATACGCTTGGCTACTATCAGGATACCTTTACAAGGTAGAATATGTACAATCAGAAAAAAATATATCTGATTATTTTTCACGACTACCAATTAGGGACACCATGGAACAAATAGATCACAGCTATACTTATTTAAATTATGTAATGGAAGGAGACTTAACTATTAATGTGGATCGGGTGAGAAAGGAAACCGAGTGGGATGACATATTAAAGCAGGTAAAAAAAAATTATTGCCATGGGATGGCCAAAAGTGATAGAGGATTCTTGCAAAGGGTTCCTAGCAAGAAAAAATGAATTGACCATTGAAGATGGAGTACTGTTATGGGGTCACAAAGTAGTGATTCCCGCAAAACTGCGAAATACAATACTACGAGAATTACACAAAACACATATGGGAATAGTGAAAACAAAATCGCTGGCCAGATCTTACGTATGGTGGCCAAATATCGACAAGGATGTCGAAAGCATTTGCAAATCTTGTGAAAGTTGTTCGCGATATCAGTGTTCACCGGAAAAAAGTACCTTAATTCCCTGGGAATACCCCGCAACATTTTGGGAACGTCTCCACATAGACTTCTTAGGGCCATTTAGAGACAAAGTTTACCTAATTATATTAGATGCCTATTCGAAGTGGATTGAAGTATTTCCTATCAATGGTACGACAACAACACATACCATCGAAAAATTAATGGAAACCTTTGCGAGATTTGGATTACCGAAAACATTAGTATCTGATAATGGACCACAATTTTCATCGTATGAATTTAAACAATTTAAAGAAAAATGGTATCGTCCATAAAAGTAGTTCCCCATTTCACCCCGCGACGAATGGAGCAGCAGAAAATGCGGTCAAAACGATAAAACAATTTCTTATGAAAATTGAACCAAGTACAAATATGAATACAAAATTGCAAGAATTTTTATTTGACTACAGGAACACAGAGCATTGTTCAACAGGAGACGCTCCTGCAAATATTTTATTAGGACACAAAGTCAGAACACGTTTCAGTTTATTAAATCCACTAAAGGACAACATTAACAACACAAAGACAAATAGTAAAGTACAAATTAATGTAAAACGTAGTCAAGAACGTCAAATAAGAAATGCTAGTGGGAGAAGGAAAGTGAAAATGAATGTTGGACAAATGGCGATGTGTAAAGACTACCGCAATAAAAATGTTATATGGACAAAATATGAAATAACAAATAGAATTGGACGTAGAACCTATATCGTAAAAGTGTGTGGAACAGAATTAAAATGGAAGAGACATATAAACGAACTAAGGAACATTTCGGAAAGGAAGGAACAGTATGACAAATCGTGTTTAAATTCAGCTAGTGACGTAAAAAATAGTGATGTGGAAAAGTCTGAGAGTTGGGAAATGTTTATAGCAGACGAAAAATGTCAAGGTAGAGATACGGGTCGAACCAGTATGAATTTGAATAAAGATCCTAGCGGTGAAATTCAAATTCACACTGATTCATTAGTTAAGGAGGGTATGAGACCGCAGCGTACGCGCAAGCCGCCAGAACGTTATCAAGCACCCCTGAAGCACATTCAGGTTAGTACACGTAAAAATTGGAGCGGGGAGTGTAGCGTAGGCCGAATGCGCATACGCGGCTTACCTGGCGGGGGCTGTAAAAGCCAGTTGTAGAAATGATATACACGTGCGAAGTAACGATTAGTGTAATTAGGATACCAGTTTATTTGGGAAATATATATATTCCGATAGGAACGTGTGTGTTTCATTAAAAACAAAGAACGAACCCTACCAGACGTTACACCTTGCCTCCCTTATCTTCCCTTCTCTTTCCTGCGCTTCCGCCTGCTTCCACCTCTCTACCACCTCCTTTTCCACCCGTCTCCCCTCTCTTCTCCTCCTTTCCACCTCTACTGTCGACAGCCCCGCCTTCTCATAAAGCCTTATCCTTGCTACTTCGCACCCTGATAACTTTCCTCCCGTCCTCTCCCTCTTGTCTAATTCCTCCAATACCTTTCTCCCCAGTCTCTCCTCCCTCCTCCTCTCAATTCCAACTCATACCTTAGCATTCTCCTCCTCATCTCTACCGCTAATCTCTCGCACCCCGTCTCCTGTCTTATTATATAGTCGGGCGTCGATCTTTCCAGACGTAGTGACCTTTTAATCTGCCCTAAGTGTGCCCTCTCCATGCTCTTGAGCTACTTGCCTCCCCATCCTTCTACCCCATACATCAATATGCTTTTTACATATACATCCCATATCTTCTTCGTCTCCTCAAATCCCCCATTTCTCTTACCCCATAGGACGTTTCTTAAACTCCCTTCCGCCTTCCTCGCCTTTTTGCATATATGTTTCGTTTGCCCTTCCCTACTGTTATTTTCTCGCAACACATATCCCAGATATACCCACTCCCTCACCTGTTCTATCTCCTCCCCTTTCCATTTCAACTGTATCTCCTTCCTCCTTCCTCCTTCCTCCTCCCTCCTCCTTTCCTGAACACCACTACTTTGGATTTATTTGTGCTCAGTTCGAGCCGTCCAGGAATCCCTGTCCAGGAATCCCTCCAGCCTCCTCACCATCTCCTTCAATCCCTTCTCCGTTTCAGCGAGGATGGCCACGTCGTCCGCAAATGCCAACGTCCATATCTTGTCGTTCCCTAGCTTCCCCCCTCCATCCTGCCCTTTCCTCATAACGTCATCTAGCTGGGCTATATACAGGTTGAACAGTGGCGGGCTCAGAGGGCACCCCTGACTCAGGCCCCTCGTTATCCTGAATCTTTCCGCGAACTCCTAACCCGCTAATTGGATTAAAGTAAAACGGATGATTCAATATGTATTCCACGACACGAATTTAGAAATAAAAATATGTCATGTAAATTCGAAAACAACGAAACAAAAACAAATTTTCGCATACATGGATAACTTTAATAAAGACTTGACGTCACCCTCCATAAACGCACAAGTAGACCCACAAGAAGATCATGTTTTAGACACCCAACATACTAACGTCGAAAACCCCGTATTTACAATCCCGATGACGGAAGCAACCTAAATAAAGCGAAGAATCAAATTCTTATATCCCTAGTGAACCACCATCCTGTAAAACCAAAGGTAATTACGTTATTTAACACTGTTCGGTCCCACACCTATATGTGGATTTAATTCAGACAATTTAGATCCGCGCAAATTATGTAAATATTTCTCACAATTATTTTAAGTGTTTAGAATAGTTTTGTGTTAATCCGTACGACTCTGTCCAGGTACAGATGGTGCCGCCGAAGCGGCAAGCAAGCGGTCGGTTCGGTCATTTACATTTTATTACATATTGCTATGAATTATGCCTTTGACTTTATTTTTATTTAGGAAATAACTCACAACTATATAAAATTCTTGTCAAAGCTATCCTTTTGTTCAGGTTTGATCGGGTTAAATAATACGACGGTATTTTAAATTAAAATAATATATTTACCAAAAGCAAATTCTCTAAATGTCCCAAATTAATATACAATATTATATAAATTCATATATACATTTAAATGTTTACCGTCAACAAGTTCTCGGTGCCTGAAAAAAAAACAAAATTTCTGTACGCAAATTATTTCCACATGCCGGGTATGAGCAAGAAATGCTGCGCGACTCCGATACGTTGACCGGTCCGTCTTTACAATATCTAGTCTCGTGCCGATACCCGTCTTATTTCTCGTGCATATTCTGATTTTAAAACTATTTATTATGAAAATTTCTCTCTCTGCTCAATAAGTTGCAATTTAAGTTTATTGAAACAATTTGTGAATAATTTTATTTATTTGCTCGACAATTTGCAAATTTATTGGCACACCTTGTTAATATCTTTTGTCATTTGCCTGACAAGTGCAAACAATATTTATTAATACAATTTGTTACTATATTATTTATTTGCTCGACAATTTGCAAATTTATTGACACACTTTGTTAATATCTTTTGTCATTTGCCTGACAAGTGCAAATAATGTTTATTAATACAATTTGTTACTATATTATTTATTTGCTCGATAAGTTGCAAATTAAGTTTATTGAAACAATTTGTGAATAATTTTTTTTTATTTGCTCGACAATTTGCAAATTTATTGACACACTTTGTTAATATCTTTTGTCATTTGCCTGACAAGTGCAAATAATGTTTATTAATACAATTTGTTACTATATTATTTATTTGCTCGATAAGTTGCAAATTAAGTTTATTGAAACAATTTGTGAATAATTTTATTTATTTGCTCGACAATTTGCAAATTTACTGACACACTTTGTTAATATCTTTTGTCATTTGCCTGACAAGTGCAAATAGTGTTTATTAATACAATTTGTTACTATATTATTTTCGGTTACCTGCTAACAAGCGCAAGTACTGTTTATTGACACAATTTGTTATATATATATATATATATATATTTGTTATTTGCTAATAATTGCAAATAAAATTTATTACTACAATTTGATATTCCTTTTCTATTTTGCTTATCACATGCAAATACATTAACACCTTATGAACTAACATAATTCATTTTAAATTTATATTTTGCCAAACAAGTTGCAAATTATTCCATTTACCACTTATCTAGCCATTTGATTGCCCTGTATTCAGGCACCATCAATAAAATATTAGCAAGTTTAAATATTCTTACCAAATTTTCTGCTTCCGGCCGGTCACTGGACCGAACTCTCTCTGCTTCGGGCTGGTCGCTCGCTCGGACTCCCGACTCCTTCTTTGGCTGGCCGCTGCGTTGCACTCTTCTTCCTTCTTGGGCTGGTCGCTTCGTGGAACTTCTTTCCCTTCCTCTTCGGGCTGGTCACTTCGTTGAACTCCTCGTAATTCGCCGTGCGTCTGCTTTTATAGCTCATTCCCTACCTTATTTCTTCCCACACTTGTCTGCATCCCTGCTCTTACTTTACCAGGTGATCACCCAGGTGATCTCCCTACCACCTCTATTCCTTCTCGTTATTATTTTTAAAATAAAATTTATCTAATTACAAATAAATTATTCTTATAATTATTTTATATTTTAATAAAAAACACAACATATCCCCAAAGGATATTTATATAAATATTTTTTTGAAATATTTGTACTAAATTACTTTGTTTCCTATATTTACTAACAATCTTATTCTATTGGTTGCTTGTATGCCTGCAGCATACTAATATGGTATCTTCATTTTATATGGGTCCCTTGTATATTTTCTAATTTATTTTCTACTTTAAATTTTCCTGTTCTCGGCTTCCCAGTCTGTAACTTCTGACAATTACCAAGTCTCCCTTTGTAAAAATGCTTCTTTTTCTTATCTTTCATCCTTCCTTTTCCATCTTTGTCGACATTAAATGATCCGGTCTTCTATATCAACAACCTCCTGCCCCCTGGATCCCAGGGCCGTTTTGGTGTTTGTGTTCGCATCAAAACTGTCGGGGAGATTTTGGTTACTGTGTTTGGTTTTAAAAAGTCAGCTACATAATGTAGGCAAAATTTTTCGTATTTTCTTAAAATTATTTGCAGCGCCCGCACCAACGCCGCTGATGAGCTTGCCAATCCAAATGGAACTACCTTAAATTGGTATACGTATCCATTTATTAGGAACCCTGTATATTTTCTACTGTCTTTATTCAATGGAATCAACCAAAAAGAACTTTTTAAGTCCAGTTTTGTAAATATTCTTGCTTTTCCACATTTTGCTAGTATCGTATCGATAGTTTGTGGAGTTTCATATTGTGGCTGTGTTCTCGAGTTTAATTTTCTGGCATCTAGGCATAGTCGAATATCTTCACTCTTCTTCTTTACTACTACTATTGGATTAATAAAATTTGTTGTGGATTTTTCTATTATATTTTGTTCTAACATTTTGGTTATTTCCGCATTTACTTTTTCTTGATACTTTCTTGGTATTGGATAATTTTTTATATTTATCGGTTCAGACTCATCTACTTTTAATCGATGTTCATACCCAGCTGCAACACATGGCTGATCATTTACTAATCGTGGGAAATTTTCTATTAATTTCTCAATTATCTCCTTATGTTCTTGGTCACAATTTATTTTACTTGTTTGTTTTATTTCTTGATGATCCAAGTTAACATTATTTATTATTTTTTCCTCTTCCTCCTCTTCATCTTCTTCGTATTCTACATCTTCCCACGATATTTCTTCGTCCCCGATTTTTACAATTGCTTTTTCGACATCTATTGTCATATTTAATTTATCCAACGTATCCATACCCAATATACAATTTCTTTTCATTCCGGGAATAACCATAAATTCCAATTCATAACTTCTTTTTCCACATTTCGTTTCTGTTATCCATATTTTATCCACCGTTGCCATAGCTTTTCTCGTAGCAGTAATTATATTCATTTTTCTTATAGGTACCATTTTACCTTGTTGCCTTTTATTTATTTCCTCGTAAAACTGTTTACTTAACAAAGTCACTTCTGCTCCTGTATCAATTAAAGCAAGCATATCCTTTTCTTGAAATTGTACCATAATGTGCGGTAGTCCTTTATTTATTATTGTTTCATTATTCGTTTTATATATGGTACAAAGTTCTTCCTTCTTCTTAATGGTTGAATCTACTGAAAATCCTCCCTCGGTGGTTGATGTATATCCACCCTTATTCTTTCTCCATCATTTTCCTGACTCTGCGTATTTCTCCTTATTTCTGTGGAATTTACAAATTTCTCTTCCTTACTATTGTTTTGATATTCCCATTTTCTGTTTCCATGCGGATAATTTCCTCTATTTTCACATCTGTTGCCATTTCTGTGCTCATTTCCACTTTGTTCTCTGTTATAAAAATTTCTATTATCTTTATAATTATTATTTGCATTATGCTGTTGCGGTGAAGAATATTTCGTTTGCGTATTCTTGTTAATATTGTCGAGGCGTCGTACTATATCTATTAAACCCCTAATCGTTGATATCCCTTGCAAAGCGACAGCTTGTTCCACATTCGCGTCAAAGTGTCCAGTCAGCTGTGCCACAATATCTTCTTCCATCAATTTAGGTGTTAAATATTTTGCAATAGAATATTTTTTTATAACATAATTTTCCCGAGTCATGCGGTATCCTGTCTGATATTTCCCGAACATCAGGTCTCTACGAACATTTTGTTGATGTGTTCGTCCCCAATATTGTTCTATAAACAACTCTTGAAAATCGATAAAACTCGTTATGTCCTCTTCACACATATCCATCCACGTTTGTGCGTTTTCTCTGAGGCAACTTCTAACTATTTGTAGTTTCCTCTGTTCGTCGGAAATAAAATTAGTAACATTTTGTATGGCTTTCAAAAATAGCATTGGATTCATCCGTCCATCCCCGTAAAATTTCGGAAAATTTTCTACCGATGGTACATAATTCTGTAGAGCAGGTATCATTGTTTATTTATCTTGCATTCTCCTTTCTAATCGTGTACACCTTGTATCTATTTTTTCTTCCGCAATTGTACACCGCGTATCTACGGCATCTACAACGTCATTTATCGATCGTTGTGTATTTTGTTCCGCGAATTCCAATTTTCTATAAATATGTGAAATGTGTTGTTTATTTTCTCTTGCATTTAATAACAATTGTTCTTGTTTTTGATTTTCCCGGTGCAAATTTTCCTTTAGCCCCTGTTGTGTCTCTTCTATCTCTCTTTGCTTGTACGCTAATTCCTGCATATTACCTTCTACCTTGTGTAACCTGATATTGCTTTGCATCATTATTTCTTCTCTCATTGATTCCATCCGATTTTCCAATTCTGTAAATCGTTGACCAGTTTCTCTTTTAAATTCTCTAATTTGTTGTTCATTTTCGATTTTTACTTGTTGAATTAATTTTTCATTGTTTATTTTCGCATTATCCATTAACTTCTCCATTAGTTCGTTATTTGATTTTTTTAAATTTTCTATATTTCTTTCGTCTCGTTGTTTTAATAATTGTACCAATACCTCTACTGTTACAAATGATTGTTTTTCCATTTGTGTTTCCGTTTTCTCGGCTTCCGCGCCTTCAGATATCGCTCTTGTTCTTGCTTGTTCCGCCATGGTTTTATTTTTATTTATAAACCTTACTTATACTTATTTATTTAGAGAATTATTCAACCTTAGCAAACCTGTTTATTCAAATTTCTGATAGCTTTTACAAATTTGAAATTATTTTTCTCTCATGAGTGGCTCCTAACTGTATTAACTAACTGTTAATTTATTTATACATTTTAAATCATCAATTGATTAATTACGTTGGGCACAATTTTATATTCAGTTGCCCCACGTTGGGCGCCATATTTATATTCAGTTGCCCCACGTTGGGCGCCATATTTATATGCTATGAATTATGCCTTTGACTTTATTTTTATTTAGGAAATAACTCACAACTATATAAAATTCTTGTCAAAGCTATCCTTTTGTTCAGGTTTGATCGGGTTAAATAATACGACGGTATTTTAAATTAAAATAATATATTTACCAAAAGCAAATTCTCTAAATGTCCCAAATTAATATACAATATTATATAAATTCATATATACATTTAAATGTTTACCGTCAACAAGTTCTCGGTGCCTGAAAAAAAAACAAAATTTCTGTACGCAAATTATTTCCACATGCCGGGTATGAGCAAGAAATGCTGCGCGACTCCGATACGTTGACCGGTCCGTCTTTACAATATCTAGTCTCGTGCCGATACCCGTCTTATTTCTCGTGCATATTCTGATTTTAAAACTATTTATTATGAAAATTTCTCTCTCTGCTCAATAAGTTGCAATTTAAGTTTATTGAAACAATTTGTGAATAATTTTATTTATTTGCTCGACAATTTGCAAATTTATTGGCACACCTTGTTAATATCTTTTGTCATTTGCCTGACAAGTGCAAACAATATTTATTAATACAATTTGTTACTATATTATTTATTTGCTCGACAATTTGCAAATTTATTGACACACTTTGTTAATATCTTTTGTCATTTGCCTGACAAGTGCAAATAATGTTTATTAATACAATTTGTTACTATATTATTTATTTGCTCGATAAGTTGCAAATTAAGTTTATTGAAACAATTTGTGAATAATTTTTTTTTATTTGCTCGACAATTTGCAAATTTATTGACACACTTTGTTAATATCTTTTGTCATTTGCCTGACAAGTGCAAATAATGTTTATTAATACAATTTGTTACTATATTATTTATTTGCTCGATAAGTTGCAAATTAAGTTTATTGAAACAATTTGTGAATAATTTTATTTATTTGCTCGACAATTTGCAAATTTACTGACACACTTTGTTAATATCTTTTGTCATTTGCCTGACAAGTGCAAATAGTGTTTATTAATACAATTTGTTACTATATTATTTTCGGTTACCTGCTAACAAGCGCAAGTACTGTTTATTGACACAATTTGTTATATATATATATATATATATATATATATATATATTTGTTATTTGCTAATAATTGCAAATAAAATTTATTACTACAATTTGATATTCCTTTTCTATTTTGCTTATCACATGCAAATACATTAACACCTTATGAACTAACATAATTCATTTTAAATTTATATTTTGCCAAACAAGTTGCAAATTATTCCATTTACCACTTATCTAGCCATTTGATTGCCCTGTATTCAGGCACCATCAATAAAATATTAGCAAGTTTAAATATTCTTACCAAATTTTCTGCTTCCGGCCGGTCACTGGACCGAACTCTCTCTGCTTCGGGCTGGTCGCTCGCTCGGACTCCCGACTCCTTCTTTGGCTGGCCGCTGCGTTGCACTCTTCTTCCTTCTTGGGCTGGTCGCTTCGTGGAACTTCTTTCCCTTCCTCTTCGGGCTGGTCACTTCGTTGAACTCCTCGTAATTCGCCGTGCGTCTGCTTTTATAGCTCATTCCCTACCTTATTTCTTCCCACACTTGTCTGCATCCCTGCTCTTACTTTACCAGGTGATCACCCAGGTGATCTCCCTACCACCTCTATTCCTTCTCGTTATTATTTTTAAAATAAAATTTATCTAATTACAAATAAATTATTCTTATAATTATTTTATATTTTAATAAAAAACACAACATAATGTTGCCAAATTTAAAATCTAAACAACTCTTGTACGGTCACGTATAAGACGTTACGTATTTCAAAACCCTTGCGGCCCCAATTTCCCCATGATAATCCTTCATTTTGGGATTGCTGATTGTAAAATATCAATTTACGAAAATTTAAATCTCGGGATTTTAGATTAATCCTTTGAATCAAATGTTCCGAACTTCCTTTTCTTTCATCGCCTTAAATTCATTCTGCACCAATCACAACGATTTTTTTCATCTTACATCAAAGTGGGGACATTTCATTCCAACCAATTACAGAAAAGACCGTAGTATTTAAGGAACGTTTTCACCCTTAAACAAACAGTGTCATATCACCAGTGTCGTCAGAGTATCAAACTACCAAGACAACAGTGCACAGTGTCAGAGTGTCATCAAAGTGTTGTCATATCATCAAAGTATCACATTACCACGACAACAGTCAAATTATTATTATCACGACACCAGTCGAACAGTTCGTATCAAGACAACAGTCTTAACAGTCTTAACAGTTACACACAGTAACACATACAGTGTATCTTCATCAGTGTCAATTGTAATTGAGCAAAGTTGTATATTGTAAATATTAATAATAAATAGTGTACATAGTTAAAAGAGTTTATCTGAACAAGCCTTCGAACGATTTAATAACCCCCAGATGCTAGCGACGAAGTTAATTTGACGTAATATACGTGAACGAGATACGTAATCAAAATACTCGGCGAATTTACAACTCGCCACGAGTCGATTACACGCAGTACATTGACCACGTAAAGCAATCATTGGTCCTCCGAGCCAGATCACTAGAAAAAGGACTTCGTAAACATTGGTCCATCGAGCCGAATAATTCAGAAAAGGGACGTCGCAAACAAACACCAAACAAAGAATTAATGTACAATTCAATAAAGATAACATGGAGGAGGAAATAATAAATTTCATGAAAGAATAATACATCGTCCCTAATGTTTTATACCTATTATATTTTAAACGACCAATCTACGAACTATTTAGTCACATTATGCAACGACATTTTAAAAATTTAGAATGGCTAAAGTATTACTGGAAGATGAGACAACAGAAAAAGAACAACTAGAATTAATAAAACCCTATCATGTTAGTGAGACGAATCAGCCTAACATGCGTCGAACCATTACCGACATTATCAACGATTGCGAAATATGTAACGTAACAAAGTATGAAAGGAACCCTTTAAAAGTACCCTTAAACATAACACCTACACCCCCTAAACCTTTTGAAATCATACATCTAGATACTGTATCTATCGAAGGACACAAATTCCTTACTATAATAGACGCATTCTCGAAATACGCAAATTGCTATCCTCTCAAACCTAACACAGGACTACCGGTAACACAAAAATTAATAACATTCTTTAATCACCATTCTTTTCCCGAAAAATAATTTGTGATAACGGTACCGAGTTTAAAAACACTATAGTACATGACCTCCTTAAACTCTATAAAATAAATGTCCACTTTATCAGTGTTGAACACCCGCAATCAAATAGTATTGTGGAACGATTACACAGAACTCTTAAGGAACATTTAAGATTACTTAACAATCAACAAGAATTGGCTCACATGAACATTCGAATTAAAGTACAACACGCATTATTGGCATACAACAATACGATCCATTCATTTACAAAATTAACTCCATTCGAAGTACTAAATGGACATATATCTCAAATTAGTGCAATTCTACCAGAACTAGCTCAAGCATTGACAAGCGAATACATGAATACTCACAAAGAGAAAATGAAAAAAATATATCAGTTGATTAATGAGAGATCCCAACAACTGAAAGAACAACAAATAACGAATCAAAACAGAAACTTAAAAGACTCAGTTAAAACCAGACAATATGGTAAGAGTAAAAATAGATATCAAAAAGAAGAAATTCAAAAGCAACAACTGATAAAAAACATTACGGAATCGCAAAAGAAAGTACACATAGATAACATTCGAAAACAAAAAGCTAAGAGAAAATCACCTTCTTTCCAGATACATGGCCTTAACCACTCAAGGGATTAAGATAAGAAGATTACCCATCCGATTAGGACCTGCTAGACTAGAAACGTCATATCACACCCTCTATTACTATCAAATAAAACCTATAACCAATGAGGTTAATAACATTAATAAATATTACAAGAAATTATACGCGACAATAGAAAATAATAGTGTAGTACTACAAGAAGTAAATAAGTATGATAATGTCTTAGGAAATCTACAAGTCCAAATCCACGAAAAACTAGAGCATATACTATTATATCAGAACGAATCGTATACTAGAAATAAAAGAGGATTGATTAATGGATGAGGAACGCTCGTTAAATTTATCACCGGAAACCCGGATAACGACGACGAGGAAAGAATAACTAAAGCGCTATCGAAATTACAATTAAATCAAGTCTTACTACAAGAACAGATAAAAAACCAATACTCAATAAACGTTCAACTATTAGAAGAATTCAATGAAACAATGATGAGTATTCAAAGTAACGAACTTATACTAAAAAGTCGTCTTTTACAATTAAATGCAATCCTAAATAACGAATTAAATTTTACCAAACTACTAATTTATAAAGAACTATTAAGTGTGCCCTCTCCATGCTCTTGTGCTCCTTGCCTCCCCATACTTCTACCCCATACATCAATATGCTTTTCACACATACATCCCATATCTTCTTCGTCTCCTCAAATCCCCCATTTCTCTTACCCCATAGGACGTTTCTTAAACTCGCTTCCCCCTTCCTCGCCTTTTTGCATATATGTCTAATTTGCCCTTCCCTACTGTTATTTTCTCGCAACACATATCCAAGATATACCCACTCCCTCACCTGTTCTATCACCTCCCCTTTCCATTTCAACTGTATCTCCTTTCTCCTCCCTCCTCCTTTCCTGAACACCACTACTTTGGATTTATTTGTGCTCAGCTCGAGCCCCCTCCTGTCCAGGAATCCTTCCAGCCTCCTCACCATCTCCTTCAATCCCTTCTCCGTTTCAGCGAGGATGGCCACGTCGTCCGCAAATGCCAACGTCCATATCTTGCTCATCCCTAGCTTCACTCCTCCATCCTGCCCTTTCCTCATAACCTCCTCTAGCTGGGCTATATACAAGTTGAACAGTGGCGGGCTCAGAGGGCACCCCTGCCTCAGGCCCCTCGTTGTCCTGAATCTCTCTGTTAACTCCTCCCCCGCTCTTACACTACACCATGTTTCCTCGTATATTTGCCCTACTCTCTTTACCAGCCCTTCCGATATCCCCGCCTTTTCCATGATCTTCCCTAACATTCTTCTATCTACCCTATCAAAAGCTGCTTTAAGGTCGACGAACATGATATACACCCTCCCCCCTTTCCTTGACAATTCCCTCTCTACTATGAAGTTTATCACATACAGGTTGTCCCTCGTCCCTCTACCTCCCCTAAAACCCACCTGGCCCTCTTGCAGTATCCCCTTTTCCTCCAATTCTGTTTCTAAACGTGCCCCAATCAGTCCTGTGTATATCTTATACCCCACATTTAGTAGCGATATACCCCTATAGTTTTCCGCCTTCCCTTTATCTCCCTTCTTCCATATCGGCACTATTAATGCCGTCCTCCAACCTCCTGGAATTCCTCTCCTCCCCATCCATATATCATTTATCTCCCTCCATGCGCATTTCCATGCCTCTTCTGGCGCATTTATCCAGCCCTCCGTGTCCACTCCGTCTTCCCCCGCCGCCATTCCTCTTCTTAGCCTATCCTTTATTTTCATTATTTCCCCCCACTTGAACTCCTCCATGCCCTCTCCTATCCCTCTGTCCCCTCGATCCCATCCTCTAACCTCCTCCCCCTCTTCTCCTCCCAACATGTTCATGAAATGATCCCTCCATTCCCTCTCCCCGATATTCCCCCCCGCCCTCTCCTTCCCCTTCTTCTTTTTCCTGAGGTACGCCCATATTTCCTGCTCCCCTTTTAGGCCTTGCACTTCCTCTTCTTAACCTCTGTTCCTTCTTTTTCCTCTCCCACATATCCTTCTGTCTCCCCTTTCTTCTATATACTCCCCCCAATCTGTTTCTCCTTGCCTTATGCCAATGCCTTTTCCTTTTCACTTCGCCTACCTCCCCTTTTTTCCTCCCCCTCTGCTCTGCCTTCTTCCCCACCCCACTTGTCCCCCGCTCCCTTTAGTTTTTTGCTATCAACTTCTTGGTTTCTCCCTCCCACTCCAGCCACGTGTTATCCACCCTCAACTTCCTATATCCCATTCTGATTCTTTTACCTTGCTCCCTTTCCCTCGCCGCATACTTCCAAATCTCCCTTTGGATCTCCCTTTCACTTTCCGTCAAATCGTTATCAATGTATATTTTCCGACCCGCTAATTTCGCCTTTTTCTTCATCACTTCCTCTTTTTCCCTTTCTTTTGCCAATTTCGCTAAGATTAACCCCTTCCCAATTCCCCCCATTTTGAACGCGTCGTCTATTTCCACATCCACCTTAAGTTCATCGCTTAACCATTTTGTCACCTGCTCCCTTTCTTTTCCTCTCTCCACTTCTAATCCTCGAATTACTATGTTCTTTCTTCTGTCTTTTCTGTCCATCGCTTCGACTTTCTCTTCTAGCTTTCTCATTCTTTCGTCTGACTCCATTCTTTCCTTAGCCCATTCCTGTTCCACCTTTGTTCTCCATTCCATATCCTCCTGCCTTTCCTTTCTCATCTCTATCTGTTTTCTTGTTTCCGCTGTCTCTTTTCTTGACTCCTTTACTTCTCTCATCAACTCCTTCATCATCTCCATCAAATTCTCGAGAGTCATCTCCTTCTCTACTTCCTCTTTTTTCTTTTCCCCACTCCTCGCTGGAGATCTTTGCATTCTCCTGCTTCTTGTAAATATATCCGTTCCTTTCCACTCCTCCCCTTTTTCTTTCCCGCCCCCACTCGCCATGCTTTATCACTTTCTCTTCCTAATCAGCCTTCCCGAGTGAGTTCGGCACTTTTAGTTTATTCCGCGATCTATTTTGCTTCCGCGTAAACAATTATTGTCGATTTAAAATTGATTTAAATCGACGCACTCGGCGAATTGTTTTTACCGAATAGGTCTCTTTTTCGCACACGTCCAAAAAATGTTTTGACAAAAAACTCTCGCACTACAGTTTTGCGGCTTCGCTTACCTGCTGTACGAAGTCGACGCACTTTCACTGCTCGCGCCCGGGCAAACTCTCAATTCTAACTATACCCCTGGGCCGATCTCTTTGGAAACAGGACCAAATTGCGCGGAATATCGCCGGCCACGCGATGATACTACTCTCGCCTCACAACACGGACCAGAAATGTCTAGATAAACCGTTAATTGCAGAGCGCTCGATAACACAACCTTCACCTTCGAAATCTTACAATCAATATCATCAATAATCTAAGTATCTCCCTGGAGTCACTATACTTGAAGGAAGTTCACCGACCACCGTTGATCCCTATAAGTACCGAAACGAAAAGTTCAGCCTGGACATTCCTCTCGATAATTCAAATTATCGCCATGTTCAGCATTACGCATTATATAAAATATACAAATGGAAATTCCAACGTGGAGGAAGGAAGAAAGAATCGCAAGAGAAAGAAGAAAGGAAAATGCAAGACAGGGAAACGTCGCTTCGACTTCCAGATGAAGCTCCTTTCTGAAGGGGAAGGAGTTGCATGCACCTCATCAAGAGTCCACACAAGAAACCGCTTACACCGCAAACCGCTTATGGCTCGTATATATTCTCGCACGGAGCGTACACAGCTCAAGTTTACCATTGTTTTGCTTTCTGCACGCACGTACATTGTATTGTCACTCATTGTATTTTATGTTAAATAAAATATTTTTAAAAAGAAGATTTCAAGAATCTCTTATATAACTATGTATGATATGTTCCGTATTTATATTTGTCGTAACGTTTCATCTGCGTTACATTTCTGTACGATTTTGGAGGCGATATTTATTGGTTAATTTCTTTCTTTAATTTTGTTTTGTTATTTGTCGTATAGCTCCATCTCAATTGTTGGATTTCCTTGTGAACGGAGCCTACCGTCTACCGTTCTGTTACGAGCCGTGAGACTTAATCCCGATCGCAGCACGTGCTCCGCCAAGTGTATCCTGTGTCCGTGCATCGTGGCGTCGAATATTCATCCTCGGATGCTAGTCGACCCGTCCAGCCGGCTGTCAGGTGTCAGCCCGCCGGTACTCCGAGTCCCATCACTCATCGTAAAGCGCGATTACGGCAAGCTCAATTGCACCCCGTTGTCATACGTTTATTCGTTTGTGTTTAG
Organism: Geotrupes spiniger; assembly: GCA_959613385.1. NCBI lineage: Eukaryota > Metazoa > Arthropoda > Insecta > Coleoptera > Geotrupidae > Geotrupes > Geotrupes spiniger. Next base: position 35,707,664 of record OY390737.1, read on the forward strand.
TTATCTAATTCTCATTTGCTGTAGCCGTTTAATATTGCGTTTGGTATTAGTCATTCAACTGCTTTATCTTGTGTAATTCAGATTTAAATTATCTTTGCTTTGAAAGACCAGACTTAAATCTAACGCAAGTTTAGGAATTAATTTTTGAACGGTCATGTAATGTTTAATTCTTGTTGTTTATTTCATTTTTATTCCTCGTCGTGCCATATCTAGCTAGAACTGGAAGATTGTGGGGTAAGTTATTTTTATTGTTTATTGCCGAGCCGTTCACGTGTTTATTTGTTCGCGTACTGGTCCTCTTGCCGAGGATAAACCGCCCGGATCTTTCCTTCATTTATTTTTTTATTTTGTTTCACTCACAAATTAAACGCACCGTTTCATTCCAACTAATTTATTTTTATTATTTTTTTTGGGTTTTGGGGTAATAAATTGTTGCTCGGAATTATTGGGTTACGTGAGCTGTTTAATTCCCCTTCGTCCCGTATCGAAATACGTCGGCGAGTAGTCAGGTGTTGTCTACAGTTGGTTTTACGGATGGCGCCCATATATTTTTTTCTCGACCTACCCCACTCTCCTGAATGAGCCGGTGCACTGCGATCAACTCTGACGCACGAACCTGGAGTCCCGGGTCCCGAGGGCCGAATCGGGGTAAACGCGAGTAATACTGTGATGTATTTTATTGACAAATTTGCTTTATGTCATAATATTTACAAACTTATACGTTTCAATGGTAAAAGTTAAGTTCAAGCAAGCGGTCAATGATCAATCCGTTATAACGAGTTAAAAGAAATGCAGCGGTAAAACATTTAACATAAATCGTATATATATATTGCTATGTTTTCTTTGCCTTGTCTGTCGTTAGTTTGACAATTTTATTTGTATGTTTTCCTTCGTCTAATCCCACGCTGGGTTGAGAATTTGCTCTTACCTATCCCAGGGCGTTTTATGCTTCCGACTCTTTTTATTGGCTTTTTGTGTTGTTGAACTGACTTTCTTTCTTACCTCTATACCAGAATAACACAACCTTTATTTTATTTAATATATTTATTCTTCTTCACAAAAATATTTTTACCATATAATAAATACGATCTCTAATTATTTGATTGAAAATTATATTTTACAATATTTATATCTCGCGACCTCGTTGTTGTCGTCCTTCTTGGCTTGGAGTCCACCCCGCTTTCCGATGTCGAGGTTCCTACTTACTCCTATTAATCGAGGTCGGGTCTATCGGAGTCTCAATTTGTATGGCGCCTTCCTTTTCCTTGTCTGTGAACATAAAAGTATCGCCTCTGCCTTCCTTTATATTTATCTCTGGATCTGGCTCTAATTAATGTCCCTACTTCGTACTCCGAAATGTTCTCGTCTATTGTCTTCGATCAATACAACTTATCGACCGTCGACTTTATTTAAATCTGTTATCAATAAATTATTTTTATTGTCTTCGATCAATACAAATTATCGACCGTTGACTTTATTTAAATTTGTTATCAATAAATTATTTTTATTGTCTTCAATCAATACAAATTATCGACCGTTGACTTTATTTAAATTTGTTATCAATAAATTATTTTTATTGTCTTCAATCAATACAAATTATCGACCGTCGACTTTATTTAAATTGGTTATCAATAAATTATTTTTATTGTCTTCAATCAATACAAATTATCGACCGTCGACTTTATTTAAATTGGTTATCAATAAATTATTTTTATTGTCTTCGATCAATACAAATTATCGACCGTTGACTTTATTTAAATCCAATTGGACATTTACCGATTTGGCGTAAATTATTACTATTTAAAAACCTCCCTAACTTTAACGAAATTCCTTTGAAACTTTAAATAAATCAATTAAACCTTTCGTAAATAACATAAAATACTTCTCAAAATAAAATCAAAATCAAATCCACTTGTACAATAAATTAACGAAATAAATAAACTTAAACTTTACCTTTTCGGGTTTCCTTTTCACGAGATGATTTCGCGAAGAGAGCTTCCAATTTTCCCATGAGAGGATCTCCAGCCCAGGTATCAACGAGAAGAGAAGATGCGGTCCGATATATTTTCCTTCGGATCCCCACTTCGCCTTCGACTGACATGCGCCGTTTACATCTACATCGATCCTACCTTTGCTATCCTTAACTGCCCTCTTGTGAGCATTTTCCCAATTGGTTCGCTCCTATATCGATATCGATTCCTATTTATACTCGTCGATAACGTCGTTTTCTCTTCGTTTCTCTGTCATTTGTCATTTTCATTTATATGTTCGACGTTCATGCCGGCTTCTGGATGGTTTATTTGTTATTGGTATCGTACACTCTTGGTTTTTATGGTGTTAATTATTGTTTATTTTTTTAGTTATTGTGTCTTACATGTCGCCGCTTCGCTTGCTTTGTCATACATGGATGCCCAGTTTGGTCAACCTGCTGCTCCATTATTGTTATATTTACCTCCCCTGTTCGGTGCTGACGGAAACCAGGGGTTTCTTCACCATCAGCCCGGATGTTTATCCAGGTGGATATCGGTTCTGGCACTTCAAGAATGCCGGTTGGCGTGCATATTGGCTCGGCAAGGTCCTCTCGCAGACGTTCCCAGGGAATCGAACAAATCAACCCCGTTGTCTGTCCGATTATAGGTGCCGGTCTCCGCAAAGGCCTTACCGCCGCCAAGATGCACTCGTCGACATCCCTTGCAGTCATCACCGGTATCTCAGGGCGTAGTACGGCCTCCAGGAACTTTCCAGGCGTCGGAGGCAAGGATTCGGTGTCCTCGGCCTCGGAGTCCGTTTCGAAGAGCTCCTTTTTCATCTTTTCGGCCCACTTTGACATGGCGGGGGACGACAAATTGATTATGGCTTCGTCAGGCATGTCACCTTTAAAATCATTTAATTTTTTAACTTTTATTTTTATTTTCTATTTAACTGTTTGTTAAATAACACAGCATATCCCCTGATTGATTTATTTTGAAATTTTCTATGGCTATATATAAATTTTATATAAATCAAATCACGTTTCTCATTTAATTACCTAGTTTATTTAAAATTTTCCCCTTTATTATGGATTTTTATTTTGGGTTATTTGTTAATACAGCTATTTTATTTTTCAATTTTATATTTCTTCATAATATGGATGTAACATATTTATGTGGTATTTCCCTTTGCTCTCTCTATTTCCTATTTCTTCCAATTCATACGTTGTGTTTTGGTAATTTGTTTTTATCCTGTACGGGCCTGCATATGGTAAGTCCAGTTTGGCACATTTGTCGAGATCCCTTCTTCCTACACGCAGGTTCTGAACTATGACTAGATCTCCTACATTAAATATTGTCCTGTCCCTTATTTTTATATTTTCTTTCCTTCTATATCTTTCATCTTGCTGTCGTAATCGTCTCCGACATTTCTCAATAATATTTTCTATATTCTCTATTTCCACGTCTCCTTCTTGCCATGGCCTTTCTGGTGTTCGTCCTTTCATTATTTCATAAGGAACACATCCGGTTACAGTATTCGGTGTTAGATTAATATATTGTTCTACTTTTTTTATTTGGCTTACCCACGCCGTATGTGTTCTATGTGTCATTATCCTTAGATATTTGGTCACTTCTTGAATATATCGTTCGGCGGGATTGCCTTGTGGATGTCGAATGCTTGAGTAGTTTACTTTTATTCCCTTTCCTTTTAATTCCTCCCTAAAGCGTTCATTATTGAAATATGTTGCGTTGTCAGCCAGTATTCGTTTCGGCTTTCCTTCATCCTTCTGGAAATCTTCGATACATCGTAGTGCAGTATTTGTTGTACACTCCTTCGTCGGTATCAATTTTACATATTTGGAAAAGACATCTACCATTACCATAATATGTTTATAACCGTATTGTGCTGGTATTAGATTCCCAAGAAAATCTATTGCCACCAAATCTAAATTGTTTTGCACTTGTACTGATCTTATTTCATTTTGTAGCATTCTATTCTTGTTTTTCCCCAATAAACATGTATTACATCGTCTTATGAGGTTTTGTACTATTTTCTCGTCCTTTATCGCATAAAATTGCTCTCGAAAAATCATCCATGTTTTTCTCATGCCTATGTGTCCATAATATTCATGTATTTCTTTAATTATTTGTTTTGCCTTTTCCTGAGTTGTTACTATCGTTGACTTTTCTCCGATTTGTTTTATTAATAATTGATTTTTGAAACGCACCCCTTTATGATTATCCTTAATTTTTACTTTTTCGTGCAACTCACGTAGGTTCTGGTGCTTTCTGCATATTAACCATGTCTTGTTGTCCATAACCTTCTGGTGCTTGTTCCATTCTGTACATATTTACTTGTAGATGTTTTATTTTGTTGTTTCTCTCGCACATTCTGCTAATTGCATCCGCAGTCACATTGTCTTTCCCTGGTTGGTGCTTAATTTCGAATTCATACTCCTGAATCGCTAGTGACCATCTATATATTCGGCTGTTTGCGAACCTTGATTTATATAGTGCCGTAAGAGCAATGTGGTCGGTTATTATTGTAAATCTTCTTCCCAACAGGTAATATCTTAATCTGTTTACACTAAACACTACTGCTAACATCTCCTTTTCTGACGTTGTATAATTTAATTCATATGTTTTTAAAATTCTAGATACAAAATATATGGGTTCTTCGTTTCCGTTTCTAATTTGTACCAGTTCTCCGGCAATAGCGTTATAAGATGCGTCTGTTTTTAGTACGAATGGCTTATTGAAATCTGGATGAATCAAAGTCAATCTTTCATGGAATGTTTTTCTTAATTTTTCGAATGCTTTTAGGCGTGTATCGTTCCACTGGAATTTCTCTCCCTTTTTCAACATTTGAAATAAAGTTGCAGTTTCTTGCGATATCTTCCTTACGAATTTCTTATAATAATTTATAATGCCTAAAAATGCTCTTAACTGTTTGACGTTTTGTGGCCTAGGGTATGTTCCTATTAACTTTATCCTTTCTGTGTCAACTGATATTCCATCCTGATCTAATTGAAATCCTAAATATTTAATCTTTCTTCTAAAGAATTCGCACTTTTCTATGTGTATTTTCATCCCTGATTTTTCTAGTGTTTCCATTATGATTCTGATGTGTTTTCGGTGCATTTTTTCGTTTTTACTAAAGATCAATATATCGTCTACATAATGTAAGCAAAATTCTTCGAACTCCCCTAAAATTCCTTGCATCGCTCGTACCAATGCTGCGGCGGAACTTGCTAAACCAAACGGTACTACCTTGAATTGGTATATGTATCCGTTGATACTAAAACCTGTATATTTTCTACTCTCTTCTTTTAATGGAATCAGCCAGAACGAGCTTCTTAAATCTAACTTTGTATAGACTGTTGCATCGCCACACTTTGACAGTAATGTATCAATTGTCTGGGGGCTTTCGTGTTGACTTTTCGTTATTGTGTTAAGTTTTCTCGCATCTAGACATAGTCTTAAAGATTTATCCTTCTTCATGACGATCACAATTGGATTTATATAATTTGTTCAGGATTTTTCAATTATTCCATTTCTAATCATTTCTTTTATTTCTTGGTTGACCTGATGTTGATATTTTTGCGGAATTGGGTATATTTTTGTGTTTATCGGGATGGATTCGTCCACCTCCAATTTGTGTTCGTATTCTTGCGCAGTACGTGGGATGTCGTCGACCATATGTGGAAATTCTGCTAACAAATTTTCTATATACATTTTATTCTCCTCATCACAATTTATTTCACCTTTTTCTATTTCTTCGTAGCTTAAATTATTTATTATATTTTCCCCTTCTTCTTTCTCTTCTTCCACTTCTTCTTCTTCAATCTTTTCCCACGGAATTATTTCTTTTCCTATTTTAATATTTGCATTTTCCACATCTATGTTTGCTTGTAAATTTTCTAACATATCCATCCCTATGATGCACTGCCTTGTCATCCCGGTAATCACCATAAATTTCGCCATATGATAGTTTTGTCCCAATTTTATCTCCGTTAAATACATCTTGTCTACCACTACCACTTGTTTTCCCGATGCGGTTGTCAATTTTAATTTTTTCATGGGTATTATTCTCCCATATTTCGTAGGTTTAAATTCTTTAAAACATGACTTGTCCAATAACGAAACCTCAGCTCCTGTGTCTATTAACGCTAGTATTTCTTTGCCCTGTATATGCACTTTTATATGGGGTAGTCCTTTATTTATCGTTGTGATGTTTTTATTTGTGCATTTCAGGGTATCTGGTTCTGCTGATCCTATTAAAAATCCTGTGGATGCTCATGCACATCCACCGTAATTTCATTTTCGCGTATATGGTTAATTTTTCTTTCATCCCCTCTTCTTTCTCTATTTTCATTTTCTCTTTGCTCGTTTCGTGAATAATTTTCCCTCTCATATCTGTTTGCTCGGTTTTCTCCTGATTTATAATAATTTTTCCTGTTTTCTCCATTTCTATAATAATTTCCTCTGTTGTCTCTATTTCGATAGTAATTTCCTCCGTTTTCTTCCTTTTTATAATAATTGCTTTTGTTTCCTTCATTGTTGCCTCTTTCAATGTTTTTATTGCCGTAATATTTATTTGTTTCTATATTTGCATGATCTAACCTTCTTACCAATCCAATCAGCCCTTCTACTGTATTTATGCCTTGGAGAGCGATTGCCTCTTCGATATGGCTATCGAAATGTCTCGCAAGTTGTGTAATTATGTCTTCCTCCATTATTTTCGGCGTTAAATATTTTAATATCGAATATTTCTTTATTACGTAATTTTCTTTGCTTAGTCTGTATCCTGCGTGAAATTTCCCCAACATTAAATCTCTTCTTATACTGTGCTGATGCGCTTGGCTCCAGTATTGTTTAATAAAATATTCTTCGAATGTCGCAATGTCTACAATTTCACTTTCTTTCATGTCGTACCATGTCAACGCTGTGTCTCTATGACATCCTCTAATGAGTTGTAACTTTTTGTGTTCGTGATTCACGTATCTTGTGGCGTTATTTACGATTTTTAAAAATATCATTGGGTTGATTCCCCCTTCTCCGTAAAATTTTGGCAGACTTTCTACCGTTGGTATATCTTGGTGGATTATTTCCCCGTCATTTGTTCTGTTGATATTTTCTTCTATTATTCTTTCTATTTTTATGCACCTGGCGTTTATTTCCTTTTCTGTCGTTGTGCATCTGTTATTTAGTTGTTCCGTGACTTGGTTTATTGTTCCTTTAATTTCTTCTGTGTGTTTGTCTAGTTTTCCATACATATTTCCCATGTGTTTTCTGTTCCTTTCTAATTCACATTTAGTTTGTTCATTATTTTCCTTTATTTGTATTATTTCTTGTGATATGGCTTCTTGTGCATTTTCCATCTCATTTTGTCTGTTTATTACTTTTATAATATTTTCTTCTATGTGGTCGATTCTTGGTTCCCATGCTAACGCTATCTTTGTTTCTAATTTTTCCATCATTTCTCTCGTATCTTGCATTTCTCTCCTTATTTGTATATTGTTTTCTCGCATTTCTCTTTTTAGTTGTTCATTATTTCCTTGTATTTCGCGCAATATATCTCGTAGAGTAATCTGTTGTTTTTCCTTGGTTTCTCCGCTTTGTTCTTGTTGCTCATCTTTTTCCTCTATTTGTTCCATGGTTTCTTTTGTTTCTACTTCTTCTTCCGTTTCTGATATCTCCCTGTACCTTTTCTCTTGGTGTTCCATTTTCGTGTTTGTGTTTATTGTTATTCTGGTATTTTCAGAAAGTCAGTTCTTTGTAGATTTATTGTTTATTGTTATTTTCAACCCTTTTTCGTTGGTTGCCAATTTATTGAGGCCGTTTATATTGGACGACAAATTGCCAATTTTTCGAGCCTTTTTAGTTGGGCGCCATTTTATTGCTATGTTTTCTTTGCCTTGTCTGTCGTTAGTTTGACAATTTTATTTGTATGTTTTCCTTCGTCTAATCCCACGCTGGGTTGAGAATTTGCTCTTACCTATTTGTGTTGTTGAACTGACTTTCTTTCTTACCTCTATACCAGAATAACACAACCTTTATTTTATTTAATATATTTATTCTTCTTCACAAAAATATTTTTACCATATAATAAATACGATCTCTAATTATTTGATTGAAAATTATATTTTACAATATTTATATCTCGCGACCTCGTTGTTGTCGTCCTTCTTGGCTTGGAGTCCACCCCGCTTTCCGATGTCGAGGTTCCTACTTACTCCTATTAATCGAGGTCGGGTCTATCGGAGTCTCAATTTGTATGGCGCCTTCCTTTTCCTTGTCTGTGAACATAAAAGTATCGCCTCTGCCTTCCTTTATATTTATCTCTGGATCTGGCTCTAATTAATGTCCCTACTTCGTACTCCGAAATGTTCTCGTCTATTGTCTTCGATCAATACAACTTATCGACCGTTGACTTTATTTAAATTTGTTATCAATAAATTATTTTTATTGTCTTCGATCAATATAAATTATCGACCGTTGACTTTATTTAAATCTGTTATCAATAAATTATTTTTATTGTCTTCAATCAATACAAATTATCGACCGTTGACTTTATTTAAATTTGTTATCAATAAATTATTTTTATTGTCTTCAATCAATACAAATTATCGACCGTTGACTTTATTTAAATCTGTTATCAATAAATTATTTTTATTGTCTTCAATCAATACAAATTATCGACCGTTGACTTTATTTAAATCTGTTATCAATAAATTATTTTTATTGTCTTCGATCAATACAAATTATCGACCGTTGACTTTATTTAAATTTGTTATCAATAAATTATTTTTATTGTCTTCAATCAATACAAATTATCGACCGTTGACTTTATTTAAATTTGTTATCAATAAATTATTTTTATTGTCTTCAATCAATACAAATTATCGACCGTTGACTTTATTTAAATCTGTTATCAATAAATTATTTTTATTGTCTTCGATCAATACAAATTATCGACCGTTGACTTTATTTAAATTTGTTATCAATAAATTATTTTTATTGTCTTCAATCAATACAAATTATCGACCGTTGACTTTATTTAAATTTGTTATCAATAAATTATTTTTATTGTCTTCAATCAATACAAATTATCGACCGTTGACTTTATTTAAATTTGTTATCAATAAATTATTTTTATTGTCTTCAATCAATACAAATTATCGACCGTCGACTTTATTTAAATTGGTTATCAATAAATTATTTTTATTGTCTTCAATCAATACAAATTATCGACCGTCGACTTTATTTAAATTGGTTATCAATAAATTATTTTTATTGTCTTCGATCAATACAAATTATCGACCGTTGACTTTATTTAAATCCAATTGGACATTTACCGATTTGGCGTAAATTATTACTATTTAAAAACCTCCCTAACTTTAACGAAATTCCTTTGAAACTTTAAATAAATCAATTAAACCTTTCGTAAATAACATAAAATACTTCTCAAAATAAAATCAAAATCAAATCCACTTGTACAATAAATTAACGAAATAAATAAACTTAAACTTTACCTTTTCGGGTTTCCTTTTCACGAGATGATTTCGCGAAGAGAGCTTCCAATTTTCCCATGAGAGGATCTCCAGCCCAGGTATCAACGAGAAGAGAAGGATTTTCGTCCATGCGGTCCGATATATTTTCCTTCGGATCCCCACTTCGCCTTCGACTGACATGCGCCGTTTACATCTACATCGATCCTACCTTTGCTATCCTTAACTGCCCTCTTGTGAGCATTTTCCCAATTGGTTCGCTCCTATATCGATATCGATTCCTATTTATACTCGTCGATAACGTCGTTTTCTCTTCGTTTCTCTGTCATTTGTCATTTTCATTTATATGTTCGACGTTCATGCCGGCTTCTGGATGGTTTATTTGTTATTGGTATCGTACACTCTTGGTTTTTATGGTGTTAATTATTGTTTATTTTTTTAGTTATTGTGTCTTACATGTCGCCGCTTCGCTTGCTTTGTCATACATGGATGCCCAGTTTGGTCAACCTGCTGCTCCATTATTGTTATATTTACCTCCCCTGTTCGGTGCTGACGGAAACCAGGGGTTTCTTCACCATCAGCCCGGATGTTTATCCAGGTGGATATCGGTTCTGGCACTTCAAGAATGCCGGTTGGCGTGCATATTGGCTCGGCAAGGTCCTCTCGCAGACGTTCCCAGGGAATCGAACAAATCAACCCCGTTGTCTGTCCGATTATAGGTGCCGGTCTCCGCAAAGGCCTTACCGCCGCCAATATGCACTCGTCGACATCCCTTGCAGTCATCACCGGTATCTCAGGGCGTAGTACGGCCTCCAGGAACTTTCCAGGCGTCGGAGGCAAGGATTCGGTGTCCTCGGCCTCGGAGTCCGTTCCGAAGAGCTCCTTTTTCATCTTTTCGGCCCACTTTGACATGGCGGGGGACGACAAATTGATTATGGCTTCGTCAGGCATGTCACCTTTAAAATCATTTAATTTTTTAACTTTTATTTTTATTTTCTATTTAACTGTTTGTTAAATAACACAGCAATATATATATATATATATATATATATATATATATATATATGTGCTTCTTGGTTCTTGGGTTGTGAACCGCGTTGTGGAAATGTTCCCCGAAGGGTCGCTTCGACGTTTGCCGGTTTTTCTTCTTCCCTTTCTTCCTCGTGGGTTTGTCTGGGGGGTCTGGATGCTCTGAGAATTTCGCGTTTTGAGAATCCATTCTGCGCCAGTGCTTTTTCTATGGTGTCCATTTCTTTCTTCTTGCTTCTGTCATCTGCTATCCTTTCCGATCTTGTTATTAATGTTCTTGCTACCGAGTGGAGTTGTGCCGGGTGGTGGTGTGACTGAGCGTTGAGGTACCTGTTGGCGTGAGTCTTCTTCCTGTATACCGTCTGGCCGAGACTCTTGTCGTCTCTTTTCATTACCAATACGTCCAGGAACGGCAGATGGTTGTCTACTTCCACTTCCATGGTGAAGTTTATAGCTGGATGTTGCTTGTTGAGGTGCTCCAGAAACTTGTCGAGTTCTTCTTTTCCGTGTGTCCATACTACGAAGGTGTCATCCACGTATCTCAGCCACACCTTTGGTTTTAACTCGGCCGTCTCTAGTGCTGTAGTCTCCAGTTCCTCCATGAATAGGTTGGCTATCACAGGTGATAGTGGTGATCCCATGGGTGCTCCACTGGTTTGCCGGTAGCGTTGATTTTCAAAAATAAAATACGTATTCTTCACGCAATGCTTTACTAGTTCCATGATGTGTTCCGGAGGTTGGTATTTCCGTTCCAATATCTTCATGGTATCGTCAACCGGGACTTGTGTAAACAGTGATACTATGTCAAAGCTTACCAACAAGTGCCCGGGTTCCACAGTAAAGTTCTTCAGCATTGCGATGAGATGGTCTGCGTTCTTGACGTATGATGCGGCTTGTTCGGCGAATGGCTGTAGCTGTTTTGCTAGAAATCTAGCCAAAGATTGGATTGGTGAACCAATTGAGCTCACTATCGGACGTAGCGGTATTTCTGGTTTGTGGATCTTCGATAGGCCATATATCTTCGAGCACTTTGATGATTTTTCTCTCGGTATTGTTATTTTCTTACTTTCTTCATCCAGTGGTGATGCTTCAATTTTCTTCTTTGTCATCTTCTCTAGGTAGGTTGTTGGATCTGTTGCGATGGGTTTGTATGCAGGATCTTCTAATATGGCGGCCATTTTGTTTTTGTAGTCGACAGAGTTCATCACTACTGTAGCGTTGCCTTTGTCCGCTGGTAAAACAATAATGCTCTTGTTATTTCGTAGCTTCTTCAGTGCGGAGTATTCTTCGTTGGATATGTTTCTTCTTGGTGGTTTCGCTCTTCGTAATACTCTGGATACCTCTTGCCGGATGACTTCGGCTTTGTCTTTCTCCAGCTTCCGTATGGCACTTTCTACACCGCAAACAATTTCTTCCACTGGAATCCGTGAAGGAGCTATAGCGAAATTGAAGGCTTTGGTAAGAACTTCGGTGGTGTTCTTGTCCAGTGTTTCGTCTGAAAAGTTGTACACCATACACAAAGCACTGGCGCAGAATGGATTCTCAAAACGCGAAATTCTCAGAGCATCCAGACCCCCCAGACAAACCCACGAGGAAGAAAGGGAAGAAGAAAAACCGGCAGCCATAGCTTTTTTACCGTACGTCAGAGGGACCACGGACAAGATAAGCAGGATCCTTAGTACACAAAACATCAATACAACGTTCAAACCATATAGGAAGATAGAAACGATGCTAAGGAATCCAAAAGCGAAAATTCCATTAGAAACGCAGGGAGTATACGAAATACCGTGTGGAAACTGCGAGAAGACCTACATCGGACAATCCAATAGGCGGATCGAAGTCCGCAAACAAGAACACATTCGCGCTGTAAAACAAAGAGATTCGTCGTCGTCATTGGCTAGCCATTTCTTAGACACGGGACACAGCATCGACTTCGACAATACAAGGACAATAGCTAGCATCGAACAGTTCACCAGCAGGATAATACGGGAAGCAATAGAAATAGAGAAACGGAAAGAAATCCTCAACACACGAGATGATGCCCAAAGATTGCCTGCAACATGGAGACCAGTATTTCAACAATACAGTACAACCAGTATTCAGAGGACAGCGCCACAGGAACCGCCACAGTTCATCGCACGCCCACCACACCAAGGTCCATTAACCAGGAGCCGAAGTAAGAAGCAGTCGAGCGTAGTCAACCCCAACGACATACCGGTACATAAGGATCTACGAGTAACTCCGAACGTCAGTTCTTCTAAGTCAGCGAGACCTAGAAGAGCTTCCTGAAGATGGCAGATGGGACTCTGCCGAAACGTCGAAGCGACCCTTCGGGGAACATTTCCACAAAGCGGGTCACAACCCGAGAACCAAGAAGCACAGATTTCAGCCGCGAGAACTTACGCACCAACATATATATATATATATATATATATGTTCTGCTTTTTTCTCGGGTAATGAACCGCGTTGTAGAATTATCCCTGTAAGGGTTGTTCCGACGTTTCGGCAATGTCACAATTGCCATCTTCAGGTTGGTCTTCTCGGTCTAAGCGATCTAGAAGCGATCTAGAAGAAACGCTTAGACCGAGAAGACCAACCTGAAGATGGCAATTGTGACATTGCCGAAACGTCGGAACAACCCTTACAGGGATAATTCTACAACGCGGTTCATTACCCGAGAAAAAAAAGCAGAACAGATTTTACCCGCGAGAATCTACGTATCAACATCATATATATATATATATATATATATATATATATATATATATATATATATACAGGGTGTCCCAACGATCTGACAAAGTTCCCTTACGGCGTTATGTTTGCGAATTCGAAAAAAGTAAGTATCTACATGTTTAGACGGTCCCTAGGTTCATATTCTAAAAATATTTTGAGCCGACATGGGCGGTTCGTCAGCGGGGGGCGACATAAATTTTACTTTGTTTAAATGGAACACCCTGTATATTTTAACATTTTTGAATTCTATGAAGAATTGTGAATACATCGATGTACAAGTTGTTTGTCAAAACTCAACAGAAGTGTTGATTTTCAATTTTTTTAGAGAAATTTTAGATATGCAGACTATGCTTCAAAAAATCATGTAACTGAGAGGGTAGTTGATGGAAGGGTAATTTTTTGTCCGTGGACTAAGGGATCATCAATGTAAGTATTAATACACCCAAGGATGCCATTTTGTATACAGGGTGTTGGCAGTGAATTTTCAATCTCGCGCAACTTTAAGAGGCAAAATATCATTTTTTTCAAATTACACCTACCATCAAATTTACCAACACTCGATTCAAAATCAAATTCTGCGTCGACTGATGCTACATATTCCTATACCTATCACTTCAGGTTTTCGAGTAATTTCAGTAAAATACTTTATTTGGTCACAAAATCAATTGCATTACAATTTTCGTAATATTAAACATAGTAGTCTAGTGTCACTTCAGTAAATTGGATAACACAAAACTACAAATTACATCGAACAATTAAAGTCATTTTAAAAAGTCACATCAGATTAATTAATTTAAAGCAACAAGGGCTTCTTAGCTAAGGCGGCCCACTTCATCAGATCCCACTTACCATCGAGCTGATTGTTGCTAAAAATAATGAAATGTACTCTATACAAGCAAAACCAACTTTAATTCTGACAAATGACAAGTAGTAATTAAATGTAAAAAACGATAAAATAACATTTATATACAAAAAAACAAAGTTTATTTTACAAAAGGTGTTCAAATATGTTTCCATTTTGTTAAACACAAATATCCAATCGATGTCTAAAACTAGTTCTGACACGTTGTAAGACTTCAGGAGTAATATTATTAAAACATTCTTGAATCCTAACTTTCATATTTTCTCTTGTGGTAGGAGCCTCAAGGTAGACTTGAGATTTTATAAAACCCCAGAGAAAATAGTCGCACGGGGTCAGATCAGGTGATCGGGCAGGCCACAACATTGGTCCACCTCTCCCAATCCATCTGTTCGGCATCCAACGATCTAAATATCGTCTTACCCTTCTATGGAAATGAGGTGGAGCTCCGTCCTGTTGGAACCACATATCCCGCAACGTTTGCAAATCCACATCTTCCAATAAAGTATGCAGTACATTTCGCAAAAACCGGTAATAATCGGTACCAGTAAGATGGTTTTCAAAAAAATAGGGACCGATTGCATAGTTACCCAATAATCCTCCCCAAACATTAAGAGACCACTGGTGTTGGTGATCAACTTGTCTCACCCAATGAGGGTTTTCGGTTGCATAATAATGGACATTATGCTTGTTTACCACACCATTGCTGCGAAACGTTGCCTCATCCGTAAAAAGAATATTATTGATAAATGCCGGATCTTCCTCGATACGTTCCATCATTAAATTGGCAAAATTAATTCGATTATCGAAGTCGTTCCCGTTTAATGCTTGATGCAATTCTAGATGGTATGGGTGGAATTTGTGGTTTTGAATTATCCGATGTACTGAAGATCTGCTTAGATTCAAACTTGAACTGATTGTCCGTACACTTCCATGTGGGTTCTCTTGGAGTTCCAATAAAACGTTTGAGTCATTGTTCTCGTTAATAATAGCACGATTAATCACCCTCCTACTCTCGTATGCCACGTTCCCGGTGCGTTCGAAGCGATCAACTAGCTTCTGCAGACATCTAACATTTGGTTGTCTTAAATCAGGGTACTACTGCCTATAGAGCCTCATTGCTAAAAGGCAATTCTTGTCTGATTCACCCACTGTGTAAATCATATTTACCATTTCTTCCTTTGAAAAATTCATCATTCAAAAACAAGCTTGGGACAATAACTTAACTAATAATTAACTAAGGCGTCTATTAAATTTATTGATAAAGACTGTCACTGTCATAAGAATGTTAAAGTGACACTAGGCTACTATGTGTAATATTACGAAAATTGTAATGCGATTGATTTTGTGACCAAATAAAGTATTTTACTGAAATTACTCGAAAACCTGAAGTGATAGGTATAGGAATATTTGATTTTGAATCGAGTGTTGGTAAATTTGATGGTAGGTGTCATGTGTAGGTGAAAAAAATGATATTTTGCCTCTTAAAGTTGCGCGAGATTGAAAATTCACTGCCAACACCCTGTATACAAAATGGAATCCTTGGGTGTATTAATACTTACATTGATGATCCCTTAGTCCACGGACAAAAAATTACCCTTTCACCAACTACCCTCTCAGTTACATGATTTTTTGAAGCATAGTCTGCATATCTAAAATTTTACTAAAAAAATTGAAAATCACCAGTTCTGTTGAGTTTTGACAAACAACTTGTACATCGATGTATTTACAATTCTTCATAGAATTCAAAAATGTTAAAATATACAGGGTGTTCCATTTAAACAAAGTAAAATTTATGTCGCCCCCCGCTGACGAACCGCCCATGTCGGCTCAAAATATTTTTAGAATATGAACCTAGGGACCGTCTAAACATGTAGATACTTACTTTTTTCGAATTCGCAAACATAACGCCGTAAGGGAACTTTGTCAGATCGTTGGGACTACCTATATATATATATATATATATATATATATATATATATGTTAGTGCGTAAGTTCTCGCGGCTGAAATCTGTGCTTCTTGGTTCTCGGGTTGTGAACCGCGTTGTGGAAATGTTCCCCGAAGGGTCGCTTCGACGTTTCGGCAGAGTCCCATCTGCCATCTTCTGCTTCCTGAAGATGGCAGATGGGACTCTGCCGAAACGTCGAAGCGACCCTTCGGGGAACATTTCCACAACGCGGTTCACAACTCGAGAACCAAGAAGCACATATATATATATATATATATATACACGAAAGATGGTCTAATCTTACACCTCAATGGTGTAGTGAACATTAATTAAAACAGGTCCATGAAGACTAACTGGTGGATCGCTAGACAATATTGTTTCTGGGTTATTACCCTTCGTCAGTAGCGATTACCAAGAACCTTAGTTGTTGAAATACCTTTACATGTAGTGGCCATCAAAACTTCTTGGCGCGAGCCAATCACTCCTAATGAACCACTGACAACAGAACACTGACAAGACGATACCTTGTCTAACACCTCGCGGCGAGTAAACAAGACGACTGTCAAATGTCCAGTGTCAACATATAAAAGGATTGCTGCAATTAAGTTCAAAAACAATTCAAATTGAAAATGTGTCTTGTCAAATATGACAGAAAAATGTAAAATTTACACGAAAGATGGTCTAATCTTACACCTCAATGGTGTAGTGAACATTAATTAAAACAGTGTCCATGTCATATTTGACAAGACACATTTTCAATTTGAATTGTTTTTGAACTTAATTGCAGCAATCCTTTTATATGTTGACACTGGACATTTGACAGTCGTCTTGTTTACTCGCCGCGAGGTGTTAGACAAGGTATCGTCTTGTCAGTGTTCTGTTGTGGTTCATTAGGAGTGATTGGCTCGCGCCAAGAAGTTTTGATGGCCACTACATGTAAAGGTATTTCAACAACTAAGGTTCTTGGTAATCGCTACTGACGAAGGGTAATAACCCAGAAACAATATTGTCTAGCGATCCACCAGTTAGTCTTCATGGACCTGTTTTAATTAATGTTCACTACACCATTGAGGTGTAAGATTAGACCATCTTTCGTGTAAATTTTACATTTTTCTGTCATATTTGACAAGACATATATATATATATATATATATATATATATATATATATATATATATATATATACCGGGTGGAAAGTATCAAACCCGAACATAGCAGAATTGCATTGGAATATACGTTTATACATATTCCTGCTCCCCATTGCCACCGATAAAAATTATAATGACATCAAATGAAAGAGAATAATAAACGGCGTCAATTGATAAAATCATCTCTTAATACCTTATCATTAGTTTTTTACAAAGCAATTTAAATCAATTATGCAGTTGTCAAATCTGACAAATAGTGAGTTGTGCCGACAGAAGCACGGCCGCCCATAGTTTATAGCACCTGGGTTTTTAATATTAATTGCTGTAAATTGCTGTAAATCACTTAAAATGGTACTTATCTTGTATCATGAGCAGTCAGTCGTTGAATAAACTTTAATATTGCTAAAAGTGTTTTATTCAACGACTGACTGCTCATGATACAAGATAAGTACCTATATATATATATATATATATATATATATATATATATATATATATGTACATCATATATATATATATATATATATATATATATATATAACCCAAAACAACCCAACACAACTCAACCTACCTAATTATTAATGTTCATGATTAACGTGGGACGCACCTAATTCGAGGCCGAAAGCTTGAAATGGGCGTCCCCAAAAATAAAAAAAATCCAGCGTTCAGTCACTGGCAAAGTTGCTGCAATGTATGTCGAGCCATGGACCCATGCTTCAATTTCAACTCTTTCTGCCTCTGCTGGAACAGACATTTTTGAGACCGTAAGCTCTCCTTCGCACGCTTTATTGAATCTCTCTCCAGATGTATCCGGTGCCGAAAAAACTCCAATTCAGAGCTGCCTTCAAACTTCTGATCATCGGTGAATGGATACCGCAAGTGATACGTATCACTGTGTGCGTTCTGCGGAAACTGATCCTCCAAGTCCTCCAATTTCTGCAACTGCCGTCGAAGATTTTCGACAGGTGAACAGGACCGTTGCGATTTTCTCGATTTCGTGCTCGTATATATATATATATATATATATATATATACAATTTCCAAGCACATATATACAGGTGTGCTTGGAAATTTGATGTACACCGGGAGAGCATCTGCGATAGTACTTGACACTTCACTGATTATTCGGCACGTAGTGCTTCGACTAATGTCTTGCAGATCACCGCAAACTCTCTGCAAAGAAAAGATAATTGAATATTACCCTGCATTTACAGATTTAAGTAAACATTTACCTGGTAGCTACCTGCAGCATAAAAATGCAAAGCAACACATATCTTCAATGTCGGTGGTACAGGAATTCCTATACGTGTATGCTCGGCTCGATTGGGATACACTAAGGGTAGCAATATTTCTTGTATGACGTGCCTCGGAAACCGAAACCGTTGTTATAATTTTGTTTGTGTACCTCTCCAAGGGATTTTGCACATCCGCTAAAATTAACCTGAAAATAAGAAATAAATTTGCATAAGCATCGAGTGTCGTCTAGTTGTTATGTTTGATAGAGCCTTATAATACAACATGTATGTTAAATATTTGAAATAAACTTACCTTGGTGCATATAAATATACGTCCTCGTATTCCACATGTTGCACAAAATCCAAAAAATGGTTTTCCATTTCCACAATATATAAATAAAAATATCAAATTTTAACGAATAACAAAAATAACACTAAAGGCCACAATAAACATACGAAAGGAACGCTCAAGGTGACAGTTGCACTTCCTTACTTTTCACTCACTTTAAACTCACTTGATGGCCGCCACTTGAGTGAAAAGTGAGTCGAGGAATGTTTTTCAATTGGAAAATTTACTTCAAGGTTGAGATGAGGCTGAGGTGAGTGTGAGGACGCCTCAAGTAGCGTCTATGAATTAGACCAATAATATCGCTTGTCAAGCATTAAAAAACGCTTGGCAAGCATTAAAAAACGCTAATATTTTAAAGCGGATAATAACCACGGTGCTTCTTTTGCCTTTTTTTTTGTTTGGCAAATTCCTTAATATTTATAGCTGACATGAACAAACATTTGAGAGTAACTTCCGCTAGTCATCATCATAAAGTAAAATGAGATCGCAGTGTCAAGCACTGGAATGACATCATAGGGGCTACTTTCATGACATCATTCTTTTTCCTGGATCCCAGTGTCTGGGCACTGGGAAGACAAAAAAGGCGCTACTCGGATGACAAAAAAGGATGCTACTGCAATGACAGGAGAATGGGCTACTCGTATCCTAGAGGGAAGCGTTCGTACAATTATTGTGCATGAATTTAAATGGCACAACTTATGACAATTTTAGCTTTGATGAAAACTATATGTATGTCAATCTTGTGGTCATAGCACTGGTAGGTGGGTAGGATAGTGCATTGCATGTGACAATTGGGATACAGTTATTGAAGAAATAGTAAAAACGGGCAATTTTAATAAAGGCGTTATCGGGTAGCGAAATTATCACTCCAAGTCGTTTTCTAACAAGAGTAGAAGAATTAGATAGTGTTTTTGGTGGGGGTATCGTTCAAGGTGCTAGCATTCTAATTGGACGCGAACCTGGTATTGGAAAATCTACCCTTTTGCGTAGAATTGCAGCTAATGTTGAGCAACTTTCCTATTTTGAATGTCTTTATGTATATGGCGAGGAATCTTTAGAGCAGGTGAGCCTCAGAACAAAGTGTCTTAAAATAAATGAACCTAAAATTAAACTTTTATCTACAGCAACAATAAAGCAAAATAAAAGTATTAGTAATTGACTATACAAACAATGTATGATACAATTACATCGGCACCAGGAGCTGTAATTCAGGTTCGTACTTGTTCCCATGAATTAACCATTCTTGCAAAACAATATGGTGTTTCTCTTTTAATGGTTGGTCATATAACTAAGGATGGGCAAATAGCTGGAACTAAAACTTTTGAGAATATGGTAGATACGGTATTATATTTTGATGGTGAAAATAGCAATCAATACCGTATTTTGCGTACTATTAAAAATAGATTTGGCCCTGCAAATGAAATTGATGTTTTTGAGATGTCTAAAGCAGGACTTGTGCCTGTTGATAATCCACCATCATTGTTTCTGATGGCCCATGACAGAGAAGTAGTTGGCAAAGCTGTATTTGCAGGAATTGAAGGTGCAAGACCAATTTTAATGGAAGTTCAAGCGTTGATAGCAGGGACTAATATGGCAACCCCAAGAAGGGCGGTAGTTGGGTGGAATATTAATCGATTGGCTATGATCATCACGGTGCTAAATGCTCGCTGTAAAATGTTTTTGCATGATAAAGTTGTATCCCTAACCATTGCAGGGGGACTCAAAATACAGGAACCATCGGCTGATTTTGTTGCTGCTTCCCTTATTTTAAGTGTAGTAAATTTACCGCTGCCAGCTTCTTCAATAATCTGCGGTGAAGTTGCACTTTCTGGAGAAATTAGTAATGTCTCGCATGCTGATCTTAGACTAAAAGAAGCACAAAAGTTAGGATTCAAAAAAGCAGTTATGCCTAAAAATGGTAATTACTCTTCTCATGATATTGAGATAATCAAGATTGGTCGCGTAAGGGAATTAAGAGAAATTTTTAATTACAATTAAATAATGTTTCAGCTAACTCTTTTCTAGTAAACTCCTTTAATTCCTCTATACTTTCGTCAATTCATATAGCATGTAACTTTACCTTATAAGCTTTTGCAAGTGCAATTACTACTCCACCTTTAGCAGTGCCATCTAACTTTGTTATGATTAACCCTGTAACATTAACCATCTTACTAAATGCCTCTAATTGGCTATAAGCATTTTAACCGGAAGTTGCGTCAAGAACTAAAATAACATCATGAGGGGTAGTGTCATCCAATTTCTTTATCGTCCGATATATTTTTGATAACTCCTCCATAAGGTTCACATTATTTTGCAGCTGTGTCAATTAGAACAACATCAGAGTTATCTTTTATAGCTTAACTTACAGCTCTATATGCCACACTGGCAGAATCACTACCGTACTCTCCAGTAACAATCAAGCAATCAGAACATTCTGCCCAAACGTTTAATTGATCACTAGCAGCAGGTCTAAATGTATCGCATGCAACAAGCATACCATTATTATATGTGGTTTTTTTGTTTAAAATTAACGGTTGCACGGCAGAGTTTAATATAGCTTCTATTTCATTCATGAGCTGCCCTGTGATAATATTATGCTCAACTTCCTTGTCAAATTTGATGCTAGCGAGCCTGTCAATAATTAATTTAGAAGTTTTATGACCAATATCTATGCTAATTAGCAATTCTTCCAGCTCATCCAAAAGCAACTGATCTAATTTTTTTGGCAGAAAAAATACTCTTTTTCTCTGTCGCTAAAGCTAGAAGAAGTGAGAAGTGAAGATACACTGCTCGGTGCTTGCTGAAGATGCTATAAAGGCTGCTATTAATGATTATCAAAGTAAACAAAATAAAGGTGGACATTGAGAACTAAAGCATGAGTGAACATCAAGAAGTAGGCGGAGGTGAAACTGTAAAAAATAATAAAAAACTTGTCACTATAATTATTGGACCAAAAGAAGTGCGGTTGTAGACAGAGTTTTCATGTCTAGGAGCTATTTTACATTGTTTGAAATTCAACCAACATCAGCTTTGATGAGTTAGAAATAAAATATATTGAGCTAAGCTGTAACATTTAAAGCTAAACCTATTACTGCGATAGTTGGGGGAGCCAAAATGTCAATTAAGATAAAAATGCTTATAAAGCTAACAGAAGAGGTTCTCGGAGATGCAATTGCTAATATTTTTTTGTTATTAGCAAAGTAAATATAGGAAAATCTTTCTTTCAAAATGGTTTTGACGACTTCTACATAATATTGTTGAAACAGCAAATAAAAACAATCGCAAAATAATTGTGCCAGAGGACGTTCTTGTTGCAGTAAACTCTGAGTCCATTTTGGACGGTGATATAATTTTGGATATCGGACCACAAACTTTGGGTACAATAAGCAGTATAATAGCAAGCAGTAAGACTCTGTTGGGGAATGGACCTATTGGTGTTTTTGAACATTCAGCTTTTGCAAGTGTTACAATAGGGGTAATGAAAGTCATAAGTGATTTAACGCACAAAGGAAAGTTAACCAGCATAATACGGGGAGGTGACAGTCTATCTGCAATAAGCGCTGCAGGCCTTACCGATAAGGATTTTACATATGTTCCCACTGGTGGAGGGGTGTTTTTAAGTTGGCTGAGTGGTGATGAAATGCCGGGAGTTACTGCTCTGCAAACATGCACTCAACATTAGATTAAACTTTTTTAAATTGTTTCTTATAAGCTAGCCTTTTTGTAAACGTGATTATGTCGAAGACAGTTAAAGTAATTTTATGTTTAATAATACCGATATAATAGGATTTATTTATTATATTAAGGATCATTATTTTCACACCAGTTATGTAGAAGAAAATGTTCACAGCCAGGTTATATACCACCGCTTCCAGAATTAACTGACTTTAATAGAGGAGTATTGAAAGTTTGTGGAGATTGGGACCATCCAGATAAAGAAGATTTCAAAATTTTACTTAGTTGTCCGCAGTATCAAGAAGTAGTGAAAGAAATATATGATATCAAGTGATTACGCCAGATGCGGATTTGGAGTTATTTAAAGATAAACTGGCTAACATTTGGTTTACAAATAGTGAAAGTGAAAAAGAAACTATGGGTTTGGATATATTTTTCGTGGTGCATTTTGTAGGTAGATATGTTGAAGCTCAAGAAGATAAATGGGCAGGTGCAATTTGGAATGATAAGTCCCTATGCAATAAATCAGATATTTGGGTTTGGGTAAGGATGGGGAAGTGAAAGTTAAATGCCCAAATGGATACGCATATAACCTTCATGTTGATGATATTTTAATTTCTGCAACTAAGGCGTTCAAGGAATTAGGAAAATATGGAATATTTGAATGAAATGGAAGATGACAATTATCAATCAGTGTTTGTACGAAAGGATGATGCTATACTCACGTTCTATCCCGACTTAACACCAAAATCTGATGATAATAGTACTAATTGTAGTTTCAATTGTTAATTTCAAAACCAACAGGGTGAACAAATGATAAAAATGTTATAGCCAATTTATGCTGACCCAAGCAACACCCGCGGTATCTCATCCGGGATCTAATAGCTGAATAACAGTTTTTCAAATTGTCGGTTTATACTTCAAAAATCAGGTAAACCTTTCTTAGGTATATTTTCAAACTCACCAATTAAAGTTTTTATATCTTGCGGTAAATCAGAGACAAATTCCATGTGTTCCTTACTTTTTGGGTGGTATAAGCCCAGTGTATAAGCATGTAGTGCTTGACTATTGAAGTTATGAATGAAACTAGATTTTTTAGCATATTTTATGCTTTTACTACTATTTTTTCCGTAAACTTGATCACCAACTATGGAATGTCTATGTGGCTCATGTGGACTTGAATTTGGTGTGTTCTGCCTGTCTCTAAAGTGCATTTAACCAGGCTTGCTTGACCTATAATTTTCTGCACCAAATAATGGGTGATTGCTAATTTGCCTGTGTTTTTTGTTACACACATCATTTCTTTATTACCACGCTTTGAAGCAATGTTAGTATTATCGTTCCTTGTTGAGTTCACAATGCTCCCCAAACTATTGCTCGCTTTACTTTACGATTTGATAACCTTAAGCCTTAGTCGGCTATGCCCAGTAGCCAGAGCTGTCAGAGTGCGCAGGTCTTTCCTACCCAAGCCTAACAGTATCCTGGTACGTGCAGTAGATGAGGCCTTCAGTACTATCTTGGAATGTCTCATTCCATGGCACTCCTGCCAGTATTCCAGTATCTTGTGCTCCATCTAGTTCTTATTCGAGCTTCTGGCCAGGGCTCGTGTAATCCCAAGAGCCGGTCCTGGACCAATAAATTCTCGGTTAGCCCTGCTCTTTGCCGCGGAATCGTTTCCCTCTATTCCAGCGTGTCAGCTGTCAGAATTTTTTTTTATCATCCTGTACTGCCGAGGGCTTTTTAATAGCTCTCTTGCGCACATTTCAATAGCATACACTTCTGTCTGTTGAATCGATGCATGCTTGCCAAGGCTGAATTCTAATACAGTTCTTGGTTTGCGGCAGCACTCCAGCCCCTGCTCCTTCAGTTGTCCTAGAGCCATCCGTAAACCACCTCGAATCTGCCTGTAACAGGGCGACTTGATTACGCTCCCATTCGTCTCTAGTGGGAACTATGACTTTGTAAGGCAATCCCAAGCTGTATATTGTGGACATTGTATCAGCTCATACCCAGGATGTCATCCGCTTCAATGTCGATCGACAGCCTGTTGCGCATGAAGGCAAGGCCGCAAGGTCTGCGGCCTTTGCATCTCCGCATTGTGAAATCGATGTGTTGCCTTTCTGGTCTCACTTTGCAGCAAGATATGCAACGGAGAAAGATCCAGTAGCACTTCCATGGCCGCTGACGGCGTGGTGCTTAGCGTCCCAGTTACCGATATGCTGGCCATTCTCTGCAGGCTTGCCAGTTTTACTCTGGCTGTCCTTCGTGAGGAGGCCGTCCACCAAACAATACAGCCATACGAAATGATTGGTCTAATAACCACCACGTACAGCCCTATAGGTGTTTAACCTTAATTTCTCGTTATCATTATTAACACATAAGGTTATTACCGAGTGATTTACTCCCGCACCATTTCCCATGCTGCTTGAACATTTGGGTCTGTAAACATTGTTGCACAAGACTCAATTTGGAGATCACCTTTTAATGTGGCAAATTGTTTGAGAGCCATTTTCAGTGAATTATTATTTTATTATCAAAATTTCGTAATGTTGCCTGAACCCGTTTTTCTTTATTATCTTTTTCTTCTATCTTAATAGTTTCTAATAAATAATATAGAAAGTCACTTGGTTTGCTGTTAATTTTTTCTCTTCATTTATTTGTTCTTTCTCGTTCAAATAAATCTTTTTTCAGCTGCCTTACTCTGTCTTATTTTTCTAAGACTGCCATTTGTTCGTGTAGCTCCTTCTCTAACATTTATTGTTTCCATTACCTTCTTTACATCCACTTCACTCAGTTTACCTTTTATGTCTTTGCTAACTTCTTTACACAGAACATTCACACTTTTACTAATATCTTTCAGGCAGTCAGCTATTTCTTTACTAGCAGTAGTTTTCACCTTATCCATATTTTTCTTTATATCTTCTTCTAATTTATCTAATTTATGAAGTAAAGTTTTGAAATCCTTCCCTATACTGCCAAGCGTTTCTTTAATGTCAATATTTGCTGGCTTTAAAAGACTATTATCAAGTAAATCGCAAGCTTTTTTAAGGTTACTGCGAAATGAATCGCAAAACGGACCAAGCAGTTCATTCATTAGAGATATTAGTTCATTTTCCTTTTTACCAAGCTTATTTTCTATTACTTATAAAACCATGCCCTTTCCAGACCAGTATGAAAGTAGAAGACCTAACGTACTGTGGTTTCTAATAGTATAATTTTCATAATCTACGCTATTACTTTGCTACAATACAACATACAAGAATAACAACTAATAATAGTATATTATTATACAAGTTTAATAAGAGGCCTTATTGTAGCACGCGTGGGTTTGGGGCACGACGAGCGAAGCGAGGAGTGCTCCAATGGAGCAAGTGCTACAATGCCTCTTAGTAAACGAGTATAATATACTATTTTATCTACTTTGCGATACTGATTTTATATAAATTATACAAAATTTCGAATACAAAAAAAATGTGGCATTATAACCTAGGGATATTTAGGAGTAACGATGGCGACATCGTCAAGTCATATTTGACAGGCGGAAAATACCATTTGAAATATTTAAATTTCTTTAAATTTGGTGAAAAACTTCAAAAATATGGCAGAAGAGAAGGATTGAATGTTGCTTTGGTGCAAGCTTTTCGTTTAGTGTGTTGCTCAAATAGCGCATTAATAATTGTAATAAATTTTACCTACGACCACTGTTGAAAGTGCCCTTTTTTGCACTATACACAGACCATGTAAATAAGTCATTACGCACAGCCGTAAACTAATCGCACAGTCGTAAAGTAATCGCACAGTTTGAAGTTGCTTAGTTACCGAAATGCATTGATAGAATTTATCCAATTGTCAGTAAGCTGTCAATATTATTCCATTTCCCACAACAGTTTTATTATGAATCAATCATAATTTATTGTTATTAAAATGTGTGACAACGACAGTGGCAGATACACTCCTCCGAAGATTATTGAAAATGCCAGGTTAGCAAACTGTAACCGCATCAGTTAACAACAAAGATAGTTGTCCAATATTTAATGAAATTTATTATAAAATAAAATAATATGTAATTAAACAATAAAACGATATTAAAAGAGGTTTTGTATAGAGGTTGTTTTAGTGGTTGAAGCTGGTCGTAGGTAAAGTATAGTACGTGACTCGAGTTGTAACGCAATTAAGTACTCGTGGAATTACATACTCGCTCCTTCGTCGCTCGTATGTAACTATTTCCACTCGTACGTAAAATGCTATTTACAACTCTTGTTACGTAATATAGTATTACCTACGACCACTGTTGAAAGTGCCCTTTTTTGCACTATACACAGACCATGTAAATAAGTCATTACTCACAGCCGTAAACTAATCGCACAGTCGTAAAGTAATCGCACAGTTTGAAGTTGCTTAGTTACCGAAATGCATTGATAGAATTCATCCAATTGTCAGTAAGCTGTCAATATATTCTATTTCCCACAACAGTTTTATTATGAATCAATCATAATTTATTGTTATTAAAATGTGTGACAACGACAGTGGCAGATCCACTCCTCCGAAGATTATTGAAAATGCCAGATTAGCAATGAAGACACGTGAAAGATACGAGATCGTATATAGAAAATTCATAGACTGGAGAAATAAGAATAATGTTAGAAAAAGATAGTTGTCCAATATTTAATAACTGCAATGTTACCATTAACAATTATTATTAAAAAGCAATAATTACTTATATCATAAATATAAGAAAATTTGTTATAAAATAAAATAGTATGTAATTAAACAATAAAAAAGATATTAAAAGAGGTTTTGTATAGGAGGTTGTTTTAGTGGTTGAAGCTGCTCGTAGGTAAAGTATAGTACGTGACTCGAGTTGTACCGCAATTAAGTACTCGTGGAATTACATACTCGCTCCTTCGTCGCTCGTATGTAACTATTTCCACTTGTACGTAAAATGCTATTTACAACTCTTGTTACGTAATATACTATAACACGTTTCTAAGATTATGGTTATGTATTCGATATTTGACGCGTGTGTTATGAGCAGTGGAATGAAATGTCGCCAATCTTACAGAACAAATAGTTACCAAAAACAGTTTAATAATAGCCTCTATTATTAAACTGTTTTGAGCCCATTTCAGTATCATAATGGACCTATTGTTAACGCAAAGTAGATAAAGAAATCAATGTTATTGAAACATTAATGGATTGTGATATTGCTGAAGCTACTATAATAGCACCAAATACATATGATCCAGTAAACAAGAAAATCCTATTTCTATATTCTGCTTTTATATCTTCTAGTATTTCTCTCTGCATCTTAGAAATTGGTAAAACTATTGAAAGCATTTTCCTCTTACGATCTAAATTTGTTACAATTTCAATTTTTTCGGCTTCTTGAACAATCTGGCTGTACTGTTCATCAACTTGATAGTTTCCTACTTTTGTATCTATCTCATTCTCTTTTATTTTTTGTGTATTTATAAAGTTTATAACAGCAGAAAATAAGAGAACTGCAAGAGGAATAAAGGCAAGAACAATAATTACTGTACCAGGCTGAATAGAAAAGGCAGTAAATGCTGTAAGAATAGCAATGGTAGTGGCTATCGATATAGTACCAGAATACTTTCTTATAGAGTTCAAAATTCTACTGGGCTGGTCAGCAAGTTATCTAAATCCTAAAAAATCAAAGTAGTCTTTGAAAGGATCTTTAGTGTCTGTAACCATAACATTTTTCTAGTTTTAATTTATTTAGGTATACATTAACCAAACCTTAAAATCAAGTTTCTTAATTTTTCAACATGTGCCAAGGCCGGTTAGAGCGCATTAATGTATTAATCTTTACGTAACGATTTGTTAACCAAATTGAATGTCTGCCATATGTTTTTACATTGGTGTATTTAATAGTTCTCGTATTACAAACTGAATAGTCGAATTCACTTAATTGAATTATTAAATCAACTTTATCACAATTTTCTGAAATATCTTCCTTTTTTTAAGCAAGCAGCACTGATGTATTATTTCCTTTATTATATATACAGCCATAATCGTTGCACTTTAGTCTTTTATCGGGATTGCTATATTTTGTATGATTCAAAATTTGGTTCTGCCCATTTTGTTTCGCCCATGTTTTGACAACAAAGTTCCTATTTTTTCTGGCGAGAGAATATAGTAAGTTACAACTCTCCTTTGCAGCAAAATTTAAAAGCATTTATTAGGATGTCGGAGGTTTTATATGCGGTGCTAAAGCAAATACCTAGTACAATAAAGAAAATTCCGAAGAAAGGCCAATTTCTTTCCCACAAGCACAGCCACAATAAACTAAGTGTTATGATAATAATTGATGAGGCAGGAAAAGTACGAATGGGAATAACCAAATATTGAAGATTAGCGATTGCATTTGTTATATACAAGGGGGCGCTCTATAAATGGCGCTATAATCCATTCAATACCTAAAGGAATCAATAGGACATAAATTATTCCAAGTAGAATAATAATTAATGTAATTATTGGTATAGCAATTAAATTTGTGATAATACCACTAATTGAAAAATAATTAAAATTGTATATCGTGTACGGAAAAGTTGCTAACCTTGCTATTACTGAGCTGGTCATTATCGACACAAAATATTTCATTATTTTTATTTTGAACAATTTATTAGCATTAATTTGATAACTGGCAACCAGTTCCAAAACCGCAGAAAATGACATCTGAAAGCCTGGCTTTAAACTTGCTTCTGGTTCTACTGATAGTATCACTGCAGCAGCAAACGCAATTGCAATTAACCCTCGATATTTTCTCTCTATCATTATTGCAACGAGTACTAAAATCACCATGATGAAGGCACGCTGAGCAGAAATTTGCATACCGGTAATCAACAACTAAAACGTGGTTGGCTATCCTTACTATTGTAAGGAATGCAGATATTTTCTTGGTGTTATACTTAAGAGTCAATGTTTCAGATATTGCTAATAAATTACGAAACACTATAAAAAACAGGCCAGCAACAAATGATAAATGTAAACCAGGTATGGCAAACAAATGTGCTATACCTGAATCTCTTATCGCATCCATCGTTTTTTGGTCTATTCCGACCTTTTTGCAGATTAGTAATGTAGAAATTATGTCTGCATGTGGTTTTTTAATATTTTGCTGCAGGTTTTCATAAATGTATTGACGGAAAGATTCTATATATTCTTGAAATTTTCTTGCTTCAGCCTTTTTGTGCAAAGCCATTTTGCAAAACCTGTGGCACTTATTTTCTGATAATATGCTATTCTTTAAAAATCATATGCATGCTCCGAGGGCACAATCTTTAGATGGAAGAGTTTTGCTGATAATTTTACTTGATCGCCTATTCTAATGCATTTTTCCAATTTGATTCTAACTGATATTCTGATGTTATCTAGAGCTCTATCCGGTGTCATTCCAGCGCGTAATGCTGGAATCCATATCTTTTTTTCTGGATCCCAGTACCGGGATGACAAAACGGGGTGCTGGGATGACAGGAGAGGATTTTGAGATAGTAGAGGGTTTTGTAACAGAAAGCAGAAATTGTTTGTATGACCCCTATCATTAATGTCCTACACTGTGGCAATTATATCATTCACGTATCTCTCTTTATCAAGAATTTGAGTATCAACTAAAACTGTTCTTAATTTACTAGCTGTAAATCCTATGAGCGCTGCAATTAAAGCAATGCATAGTATTGCGTACCTTCTGTGCAGTACCGCAATCAGAGTTAGTGTAAGCAAGTAAGGTGGAAGCAAAAGAAAAATAGATATAGTGAAAATGCAGCTTGGTTCAAAACTTAGGGAAAAATAGGTTCAAATCCCTACACACTGACACACAGTTAACCAAAGTATCAAGTTATATTTTTCATTACGTAGGTTATGACGTATATAGCTCACTGTTATGTCAAAAAAAGTTAATAAATATAGTAATATACGACCCATAGCGGATGTTATCCTTGTATATCCTATAATTGCAAGTATAATTGGTAAATAAACAAAGACGCGGGATGGAGCAGCTCGGTAGCTAGTCAGGCTCATAACATGAAGGCCGTAGGTTCAAATCCTAGTCCCGCAACCATTTTCCAACTGTGCGAATATTGTGGTTTCAAGCAGCTCATACAAACCAAAACTTACTTGACAAATTCTGCCAACCCCATTACTATGACAACAATGTTATTTTTCGACTCAAAACTTGTTTTTAATCCGCGCTGGTTCAATGATAAAATTCAGTAAAAAACAAAGTATTTATTGGCGGATCATATAAAATTATAGCGGCTGCATGTCTTTTTTATTTTTTCTACATTCAGCCAAATTGCGCTTAAACTAAGCGTCAGCATATTATTACAGCGCCACTTACTGCAATAGAGAGTCAAAACCAGCTACTCGGGGGTTTCTTTGCCTTTTTTAAATTAGTAAATTTCTCAATATTTATAGTTAATATATTTAAGAATAAACTTCACTAGTCACTGTCATTCCAGTATTGGAATCCAGCTTTTCATTAAACCTCCTGAAAAAAAAAATTTAGTATAAGATCAGCTACTTTCCATGCTAGTTTGCTTGTGAACAAGCAAACTTTGCTGGATCCCAGTACTAGGATGACCCCACTATAAAGTAGATTCCAGTGTCACGCACTGGAATGACACCACAGAAGCTACTTGAATTGCAGAAATGGTACTGGGATGAGAGGGAAAGGAGCACCGGAATGACAGATTAAGATGATAAAAAGGGCCTACCTGATAGGGGGTGATAACATGAACTTTTTAAATTTATTGAACTATGCTTTAAAACGGTGATGCCGAGGTGTGAGTATAACAATTATCAGTATGTACAAATTATAACAGACAGGCTTGAAGCAGCAAGTGCTGGGAATTAAGGAGAATAATATTCAATATGCCACCGCGTTCGATGAAGTCCATGTGCGTGAGTGTTGCATGGCCTGCATGGATACTGGGAAACCAATCAACTACGAGAATAATAGTTGCAAGTTATTCTCAGCGGCTCAGCGAAAAGCACTCGCTCGACACCAGGTGCGTGGTGCAGTCTAGTTGGTATAGAGCGCTATTTCTAGAGGTAGAACTATCCAAAGAACATAATACCAAATATAAATTTCAAACAGAGCAGAGAGGGTGCAGAATAGCAACTTCAGTTGGTGGAACACTAACTGGTGAAGGTGGTGATTTTATCATCGTTGATGATCCGCTTAGTTCTACTCAAGCTTTTAGCGAAACGTTTATAAAACGTGCCACAAACTGGTTTGACCAGACTTTAGTAACCAGGCTCAACGACAGAAAAAAAGGAGTAATTGTTCTCATGATGCATAGGCTACATCAGGAAGCTTTGGAGTATCCAAAACTTAAAGAACAAGTTCTGTCACTAGCTGCAAGGTGGAAGCCACATGCAATTTTAATCGAAGCAAAAACCAGTGGTCAGCAATTGATTCAAGACCTAAAGGCAAAGTGACCTACCTGATATCGAGATAGTGCCAGATAGCGGTAAACTTGCACGATTCTACCAAATTGTTCCAATAATAGAGTCTGGTAAGGTTTTTCTACCACACCAAGCAGTATGACTCAACGATTTTGAGGATGAAATTTTTATGTTTCCGGAAAAGCGCTACGATGACCAAGTAGACAGTACCGTACAATATCTGCCGTGGGTGAGA
Organism: Geotrupes spiniger; assembly: GCA_959613385.1. Lineage (NCBI taxonomy): Eukaryota > Metazoa > Arthropoda > Insecta > Coleoptera > Geotrupidae > Geotrupes > Geotrupes spiniger. The sequence goes on from OY390737.1 coordinate 35,739,789, forward strand.
GATAGTATCTATAGGGTTGCAGCTGTACGGGCATTGTAATTTGAGCCCACAAGATCCCAGTTCCCAGACACTAGCTGAATTAGTTAATGTAAAAGTAGCTAATTTTGTCTTAAAATGTAGCGTTTTTGATGATCCTAGATGCCAGTGTCAGCTACTTACATGACATCCTCTGCTACGCAAATTACCTACAAATCACAATGTTCATGTATCAACTGGTATGACAGAAGAGGAAATCTTACCTTTGTTAGCTACAATACCCAAATTGTAGTTAACAAAGGTAAGATTTCCTTGCCTATCACCGAAATACCATTTTTCTTATGCTAATTCTCAATAAGAAGGGTCTTGCGCTATGAATGTAGCTAGGGATATAATTGCTATATTTTCCAATCGCTTCCCTCAACAAGAGTATATCTAAACCTAGTGTGTCTCCTATATTCACCCTCTTGCCAAAATTCAATTACTTTTGGGATTACACAAAATCTCACCCAAAAATCAGGACGAGAAACTTGTGTATTGTAAAATTCTTTCTCCTTCAATTTTATATCTTGCTCAAAATTTTGCAAATCTTTCAGAATGCTCGATTGTTTTGAGCACCATGCGCTAATTTGACTATCGCGCGCTCTAGAAGAGAAGTATTTGTCAGTTCTTTCATCGTTTAGGAGTTTAACCTCTCCTTCAATTCTTACCTGCCTAGCAAATTCTATCCAGTGAAACACTAATGCAGCTTTAGGGTTCTCGGTCAATTCTTTTTCTTTTCTACTATTTATGTTAGTGAAGAACACAAAACCTTTTACTGTATTCCTTTAGTAATACTACTCTTGCAGATGAAATACAGTCTTTGCTACAAGTTGTTACCGTCATTGCAGTTGGTTGTTTACACGGAGAATTAAGTACTTCTTGTACTATTGATGTTGCGTATGACATTGCCCTTTAGCATATCATCAATATTTTTTGTGATGATGGTAGAGTACGTCATTGGTAATGACGAGGTCCCAAGTGATGCCTTGTTTTACTTGGCACTATAATGTCATCAATGTATCCATATGATGCAGCAAAAAATGGATTAGCAAATTTCTCTTTATGTTGTTTGATTAACGTTTGCTGGTCTTTTTCATGCCTAAATATAACTTCAACTGCACTTTCAGGGCCCATTACAGCTATTTCAGCAGTTGACCAAATGTATGTCACCTTTTAAATATTTCGAGTTCATAACGATATATGCACCATCATACGCTTTTCTAGTGATAATGCTAATTTTCGGCACGGTCGATGCAGCGTAACCGTAAAGCAACTTTTCTTCGTGTTGTATTATATTACTGCATTCTTGATTTGTACCAGGTAAAAACCCCGGAACATCAATAAATGTGTTGATAGGAATGTTAAATGCGTTACAAAACCTTACAAATCTTGCAGCTTTTGTTGAAGAATCAATATCCAAACATCCTGCAAGGTGCATAGGTTGATTTGCAACAATACCAACAGTATTTCCCCCAATTCTACTAAAAGCGCAAAGGGCGAGTGCCTTATTTGCCGGAGCCCTGTAAAATAACTTAACGCATGAGATTTGTATTAAATTTTTTGGCCCATAATTTTATTTTAAATTAATAAGTCATCTTTTTATACCTATATATTTTATTTATTCAAGTTGGCAACATGGCATTGTGACAGACATGACCAGACATGACAGATTTGAATTTGTTACACTTAAATAATTATATAAAAGTTAATTGTTATTAGGTAGGCAGGTACGTTTATTATTAGCTATTTATAATCGAATGTAGGAAATTGCATTTTGCTGCATGAAGTTTATATCTTAAACACGATGCCCAGCGGAGTGTTTGGACTAATTTAATAATACATTAATATTTAATATTTTGTGTATTTTTGTTATACTTATTGAATTAAAAATTAATATATCTCGTTCTCCTGAACATCGGCTTCATGATTTCAAAATTGAGTATTTTTCCTACGAGTTGAAAAAGAAGGATTATTTACTTTACCGCATACTATGCGGGAAAACGCTCTGTCGTCGTAAAATAGATATTTACGATATAAGTATCGTAACGCGCCTTATTACGAAACGAGATGGGAAAATTGTCCAACGAGACCGCCAGGTCGAGTTGGACAACCTATCGAGTTTCGTAATAATGCGTTACGATACGAATGTCGTACAATGTTTTATCTACTACCATAAAAATAATTTAAAATCCGTAATAATAATCATCACGGATTTGACGTTTCGTGAAATTACAATAATCCAGTAGTTTGATATCTTTAAAGTAAGTATCCTTAGAAACGCTAGACACAAACTTTTATTTACATTTTTTCTTTATAAACATGAGTGACACTGAGAATTATGTTCATCATTCCGATGTTGAAATTCTTGCAAACGAAGCACTTTCAACTCTTATACCTGCTAAATCTGAGCAAAGGTACATGTTGGAATACTCAAGATTTGAAAAATGGTGTAAAATGAAAATGGCGGGAGATGCTGTTTCAGAGACAATTCTGCTTGCTTACTTTTCCGTTAAAGCCAAAACGAATAAAGCGTCTACTTTATGGACACATTATTCCATGCTAAGAACAACTATTTCATTAAGAAGAAAAGTGGATATAAGCAAATATAAGCAATTGTTGGCGTTTTTGAAACGAAATAGCGATGGATATAAAGCAAAAAAGTCAAATGTATTTTCAAAATACGACATACACAGATTTTTGCAAGAAGCTAATGACAATCAATATTTAATGATGAAGGTAGTGCACGATATTACATTCTTTAAAAATTGATTTGAGAATACTTTGCTCTGTTACAGGTTTGTTTAATTATTGCTATTTTCGGAGCTTGTCGTAGAGAAGAGCTAACTTATTTAAAAGTAACAGACATTTATGATAACAGTGCTTTCATTAAAATTATCATACCAATTACTAAAACCAAAGTTATCAGAGAATTTGCAATTACTAAAGGAAATATTGCAGGTTTTGACTGCTTGGATACTTTTCGAAATTACTTTCATCTTCGCCCAAAATCTGTAACTCACGATCGTTTTTTTGTATTATACAAAAATGGCAAATGCACATCTCAATCTGTAGGTATAAATACTATTGGGCGCATACCAAAAGATTGTCGGATGTGAGAAACTATACAGGTCACTGTTTTAGAAGGTCGTCAGCATCCTTGCTGGTCGATGCAGGTGCTGATATAGATACTTTAAAACGACATGGGGGATGGAAATCATCGAGCGTTGCAGAAGGTTATGTAGAAACCTCTACTGAAAACAAAAAAAAAATTGCTAACCAAATTATGGGAGAAAATGAAAATACGTTAAATATTCAAGGTTCTTCTGCCAATACTAATAGTGTTGATTCATGTTTGGCTGGAATTAATATTTCGAAATGTAAGAAATGTACAATTAATGTTTATAATAAATAGATAATAAATGTTTAATTTTGTTGTTGCCACTTTACCGCACTAGTGCGGTAAAACGTCACTTTACCGCACTAGTGCGGTAAAGTATACCATTACGACATCTGAATGAATGTCATAAAGTTTGACATTACGATATGGTAGTAGATAAACGAAGTTACATGTGACATGAACGGTGCATAGTTCCAATGTTTACATTTCGGGAGGCCAAAAAGTAGTTTTCAAATTAGTTGTAGACTTTATTAAGTTTACAAACCCTACTAACTATACACATACACTATTGCCATATGCAACAGTATATGTACATGTTAACCATTAAAACTTTAACCTAAAGATGATGATTACAGTGAACGCGCTAACTTCTTCCAGAACACTAAATGGCTCACTTTATTTTCCGTTTTTCTCTTCGACAAAACTTTTTGCTCTACCAATAATCTTTTCTATACGTGGTTGCTTTTTTAGAGTTTCATAATGTTTTAAGAAAACTTCACAACTTTTATCATCCATACTGTTGTTTTCAGGTTCATGAGCTTTTTTAGAGAATAAAGAAATCTCGAGCTTCTCATTACCAAGTTTAAAAGTAATTTTTATTATACCTTTCATATCATGATATTCCCCATTTCGTGTCCGAATTATATTATCTCATTCTCCCATTTGCAATGCACCATATTCTAAATCCGTAAAGAATTTGTAAACTTTGCAGGAGTGATCACACTTTCTTCTGGACATTTTACACAATAAAATGTATTATCTCTTTCTACTACAATTCCTTCTTTTTTCTCATTTTCAATACTGTCACATACAGCTTTCTCTAGGCTCAATAAGTAGCTGTTACGCTTTTCTTCTGGAGCCGAATCTATTGGTATATTGTTGCGACACAAGTCCAAGATTTCTTAACTCACATACGTGCCTGTTGAAATTAAACCAGTTATCTTTGAGCAAAGAGAATCCAACTTTTCTTTTTCACTGTTTTCAAGGCTTAAATTTTGTCTTTTGATTAGGTCTATATTTTTTATCAAGTGCCCTATCAGTGATATTTCAGTTGGTGCTCGTTCTTTTTCTTCATTAAATAGTATACCATGCACCAAACTATACGGCATACCAAATATAATTTGGTCGTGATATGCAAGGTTTACAGTTTCAAGTAATTCATTAAGCATTTTTCCCGCAGTCTGACTATCAGAAAGCACTTTATATTTTTCTTCTATATCTTCTACTTGCTTTAGGATCGTTTTCCGCTTTTCACTCTCAATTTGTTTATATAATGTCCTACTTCATAGAAATTTATCCGTCGTTTCTGGACGCCTTATATCTTTATATGTACGCTTTTGTGAACCTTGTTGTTCTAATTTTCCATTACCTACACTTTCTATTTGGTCCAGCCCGAACATAACTCCTCCATTTCATTTCATGTATTAATGTTATTTGGATCGGTAGAAATTCCCTCTGCTCAGATTACGTGTCCCAGAGAGAGAAATTATTTTTTAAGAAATTGACATTTTTTCGGATTAAGTTTAAGATTGACTTCCCGAAGTCTATTACAAACCTTTATTAAATTTTGATTGTGACTTTCTAAATTATTTCCAAAAACAATAATCATCCAGATATACAAAACATGATTCGTAGTTTAATCCTCACATAGCAATTGCCATTACTCTCGAAAATGACTAGTTTTCAATCCCATTGGTAACCTAGTCATTTGAAACTGCCCTTTACCTATACTAAATGCTGTACATTTTCTACTCGTAGGTTCCAGCTTCACTTGGTAATATCCTTGCGATAGATCTAGGTGCGTAAAGTACACTGCTCCTGACAATGAGTCAAAAATTTCCGTTATATTGGGTAATGGAAATCTATCGTCTTCTACGACTTTATTTAATAACCTATAACTACTCCATTTTTTATTTTCATTTGAGTCCCCTTTTTTCGGTACTATTAAAATTGGTGAAGACCATGTGGATTTTGTTTCTTCTATAATTCCGTCTCTTAGCATTTTATCAATTTGCTGATCGATTTCACTCTTTTTGGCCTGTGGTAGTCTGTACGGTTTAACGTAAATCGGATTTGCTTGATCTTTTAATTTTATTGTTTCTCGCACTACATTCGTTACTGTTATAGGGTCATTTTCTAACTAGAATATATCTGCGTATTTGGCGCAAATTTCAATAGAATCTTTCTCTTCGTTTAAATGATTTATGTTGATTAATTCCAACAGTTTATCAACCCTTGCTACCGAATTCGTAAGTGAATCAAAGTTATAAAGTTCATATGTTTCTAATTTTGCCAAAGTTGGTTTGAAGTTTTTTATTTTTACTTCTTTTTCATTTGTATTTAGGAATCGAACTGGAATCATGTGTGATTTTGGCCTTGCTATTATTCCCGCTGTGAAAACTCCTTCGGAAATTTCGCCTAGCAATACCACACAATCATCGTTGTTGTCAACCCAAAAATACCTTATAACTTCGCACCGTGGTGGTAAAGTGGTATATGTGTTAAATTTTGATTCTAATTGTGTTACAATTTTTTCTGAGTTATTCCAAAATGAAAATAAAAATTTTTCAAAATCAATTATAGCGGTCTATTCTTTGAAAAAATCTGATCCCATAAATTCAAATTCATCCATAACCAAGAATTCATGCTCAATTTTGTATTTTTTTACATTTAAGGTTAATTTTGTAGAACCTTTTGTTGATCTCGCAATACCATTTATTGTTATTTTTTGTTGTGTATCGATTTTTTCGTCATTTAATATGTTTTTAAAAATAATGCTTACTGATGCTCCGGTATCTACCAAAAATAATACGTTTTTATTTTTATGTTTCATTCTCACAAAATTCATGCCATTCATTCTTAATATTATATCCTTTCGCTCATTATTCACGAAAAATTGATCCGGCTTTGTCGGTTTTTCTGTTTCCGTATAAAATACCCTTCGTGAAGCGAATCTTTTGCCGCTTGGAGAACGAGTCGTTTGACCTCGGAAACCTCGTTGTGGATGTCCCCGGTACGAACCACGTTGTCGGTTGTGGCTCTGATAGTTGGTGGCGGACCAACCTTTTTGACTGCCTCTAAAATTATGCCCCCTCTTGTTGTAACGGTTGTAGTTATTGTTATAATTTTGTCCTCTTTTATGTGTATAAAACATCGTTGACGTTATAGGTTTATTGGCTTCTTCGTCCTTTGCCAAATTAATAGCCTCTTTTAATGTTTGACAATTTCTGGCTTTTAAAATTGTTCGCACTTCGTTGTTCCGAATACCATTAGAGAAAGAATTTATCGCAACTTTTTCGTTTACTCCCAGTAATGATTCTAAAAGATTTTCATGACTACCCGCCTGGGCCAGCGTTAATTCGCTTAACAGTTGCTCAATATTTCGTCCAAATTCGTCAACCGATTTGAATTGTTGTTTAGCTTGGTGAAGTTGGTTTGAGAGAACTGTTGCCGATTTCCGTGTTACAAAATTATTTTTTAAGTCCGATACTAATTCTTTTACCGTGTTACTAACTTTCGCGTTTTCTGATAATCGCGTTTTTAAAACATAATTAATAAGGATTTTTTGATCCTCCTGACTCAACATACTCGCGTATAGTTCAATAGAATCTATCAGTCGTTTCGTTGTGTCCTCGTTTCCATCCATTGACGGTAAAAGACTGCCTGCAGTTTTAAGGTTGAAAGTTGCAGCCATTTTGACCTGTAGCCTGTCTTTTAGGACAGCACGAACGTCGCAAAAAAGTTGCTCTAAACTAGTAATATATTGTTTAACTTTAAATATTTGCTCTTCGGTTGTAACAATAGCTCGCGCACTTAATTTTAACTTATCATATTTATTTGAATATTGTTCTAATTCACTTATACATTTTTGCGTTAATTGTTCATTAGCTCGCCTACCCTGATTGTCTTTGTTAATATTATTTTTAAATAACCTTACTTGTGTTAGTATTGTCTCGAAGTCCTCTTCATAGTCCTCCATTGGTCGTCGTGTTATTTTTCACTTTTCAATTCCGTCATTGTTAGTAGCTCTTGACTCCTTCTGACTTCCCTTCGGATCTGCCTGTCTATTCTTCTATTGCAACGCCTGTGGATGATGATGCCGCTAATAGGACTCCTATGATTCCTATCACCATTATCGCAACTTTTCCCAAATCCCAACTCAATACTCCTGTCCGCTTTAGAAGATCCATTTAGTTGCAGTGGCAGAGATCGCCATGTAATATTTTACAATCTATTTGATACTGCATATTTGATATTAACTGTTACGAGACGTTGATCGTTGCTCTGAATAAAGCACTCGCCGTCTTGTGATGTGTTTAATTGGTTTACTTTTCACAAACACATTGTAATATGATAGTTCGTCGGGCAGGTCACGGGTGCATCGGACACCACTCGTGCTACCTTGCTGGTAATTCCCGTTGTCGACTACTGTTGCATTAAAACTAATTGACTTATTTTATATTGAAATTAATGATCAATCGGCAATTTCCTGACAAGTGCGAATATCCTTATTTGGACATTCGTATTCGTCGTTAATGCCGAATAATCGAACTTGGTTTTTTGTTGATGCAATGCATGGTGTTTGTACGTAAAATTGCTAACAGCTGAATTGCATTACGCAACGGAAATAACACATTTTAGCTACGCCATTTCCTCACACTTGAAATTGCCAACTGTAACAATTTCTGCATTGAAAGGCATGCGTATGCGGCGATGTAATAGATAAGTGTCTTGAAGTGATTGAATCTTTGAACAAGAAAGTCGGCACTGAATAAGTGGCTAATTAATGTGGCAGATAGGCACTCTCACCCGCTTGTAAAAGGCAACGCAGTTAAAATGAAGTATATCGCTCAAATTGGTACTAAACCTCCAGCTTTTTCTTTGATATGTAACATACCTGAAAGTGTTGATGAAAGTTACAAACGATATTTAATTAATGATCTAAGAAAAAATTTCTTCGTAGATGATGTGCCAGCGAGATCACTTTTGAAAAAAATATATAAATCCCTATGTAAAATCAATACTATATTTATACTTTCAGGGGTCTTTATAATAATTTACTTTAAGTCGTGTGCAATAACTCCAGAATTCCTACAATATTTCTGCTATCAAGTGCTTTTGCTCTATTTTTTGCATATGTGCTAGAATATTTTTTCAACATGCTGCCATGCAAGTTATGTAGATACGCCGGTAGTTTACTATGTTGCAGGGTTACTTGCAGTAGTATACATGCTTAAAGACAACAAAATTCTAATCTATGCAATGTTTTGCAGCTACCTCATAGGTGCAATAATATCTTTTTATCATGTAGGTCTTGAACTCCATTTATTTCATGTTTTAGGTTGTGCAGAGCAAGCAAGTGGTAACGTTAGTATAGAAGAACTCAGGAATAATCTACTAAATCCTAATTACTCTCCATCTTGTGACAGACCTCATTACGTTCTAGGTGTTTCCTTAGCAACATTTCATTTATCTCATAGCAGCTCTGTTTCTATCAGGTAAGGTGTATTGTGGAGAAAGAAAGGAATCTAAATAATTTAAGGTGCAGCAACAATCAGTTCTTGCAACAGTCAATTAGTGTAAAGCATGCTGGGGAATATGCAGCTATTTGCATTTATTCTGGTCTTCTATAATCAATGAAATAATTGAAATGGGAGAGTGGAAAAAAAAACATTTTCACTATTTTAATGAGGAAATCAAAGAGCAAAAAGTTCGTCCTACTGTTTTGTTGCCAGCACTACAAAGAGCAAGTTTCACATTTAGAAGATGGGAAATTAAGATGCATTTGGCTACAACATTTTATCTTCATTCATAAAAAACAGGCTGCAAAACTGCTATTTACTTTTCCAAGTTAATTTAACTAAGCAGCTTTCTTAAAGTGTTTTTAATGTTTTGATAACAACAGAAACCAGGAAGAAATTCAAGTGTGACAATTATTTTATAACTATATTTACATATTATTATTAATCAATAATTAATACTTGTGAATTAACTGAATTTGGAGTATAGGTTACAAATTGGTGGCAAAAGTGCGTTTTGAATTAGAAACGGGAAATGTAATAGCTGTGGCACAGGTTATCATATGGCTGCTAAAGTAAAAGTAAATAATGGTTTAGAGGTTGATATGAATCTTAAAGACTGTGAAAAATATAGAAGCTTAGAAGCAAAAGTTCAATGTTTAGAAAGTGTAGTGCGGGTTCTGAAGGAAAGAGTAGAAGAAATGACAGGACCTCCAGGTTTTCCAGGTCGAACAGGTGACCAAGGTGAGCTAAGTTATCCAGGTCAAAAAGGTGAGAAAGATATTGACGGTTTTCCAGGTTTTCAAGGTTTTTCAGGTCTCAAGGATCAAGGTCTTGAAGGTCTTCCAGGTGGAAAAGGTTATCCAGGTCAAGAAGGTGAGCCAGGAAGAGATGCAATGCCGGAGAATGTGGCAGCTATTTTATTATCAAGTGAACTAGAAAGATTCGGAAAGGCGCTGTTTAATACACCTATAACTAAATTAAAAGGTAAAACACTTGATAACTATGCTACTCAAGATATGTCGAAGGGCATTGCAAATGATGAAAACTTTAAAAAAAGTATAAAGGGTGAAAAGGGCGATCAAGGATTAATAGGAGAGAGAGATTATGCAGGTCCAATAGGTCCTAAAGGTGAGCTAGGTTATCCAGGTCGAAAAGGTGAGCGATGTTATCCAGGTCGGAAAGGTGAGCAAGATCCTCTAGGTCCTCTAGTTGGAACCGCGGGTTCTAAAGGAGAAGATGGAGCTCCTGGTTTTAGAGGTCCAGTAGGTCCAAGAGGCTTTAATGATACGCAAGGTTTACAATGAGAAAAAGGTGATCTTGGTCTCAAGGGAGATAGAGGTGAAATTGGAGCACCAGGAATGGATGGATTGCCAGGTCTACAAGGCTTTAATAGCATGCAAAAATAAAAAGGGGCTCAAGGTCTAGTAGGTCCTAAAGGCAACACAAGAGCGCCGGTCCTAAAGGTTCAAAGGGGTAAGATGGGGTAGGCGCCGCAGAGGCTGGTCAGTTTTTGCCCAAGATGAATCAAAGAAAAATTGAAATTCAGAATGCTAAAAAGGCAGCAGAAGATGCTAAAAGTTCTTCTGAAAGCTCTGCTCAAAAAGCTCAAGATGCTGAAGGTAAGGTTACAAAACTGCACACTGAAATGATGGATTTAACAAAAAAAGCTGAAACTGTGAGCGAAGCTGCTGAAGAAATTTGCAGGTAAATCATTGCAATTTATAGTAAAACTAAAGATATATTTTGTACGACAAGCCCTACATATCAAGTCTGTACTGCATGTAGAGGAAAGAGGGAGGCTGAAAGAAAGAAATATTTTAATGATCAACCAGTGACAAGTGGAGCAAGCAGGTCATCTACGTGGATAAATGATTTTGCTAATACTATTGTAGATGCTGTTAAAGGTTAAAGTTCATCCTTTCTTCCTTCAAACCTACTATAAGTTATGATAACTCTCAACCTTCTAAAGCTGTGACAACTCAAAATGTTGATATAAACGGTACACTTTTGTTAGTAGATGTATTTACAAGGAAAATTTCAGGGAAAAAGCATATCTATAAAGCAGATCAACCTACACTTTCGCTAGAAGATCTAGAGTGCTAGTCATCATATATTACAATAGAGTTTGAGGAAGTATTAAAATATGCAGCGGCTAAATCTGGCATATCATTTCAAAACTTAAGTTTTAATTATTTACCAAGACAATCGGCTATATTGCACCACATAAACAACGGCCAGTATGTAAAAATACCAAAGATTCTGTACTCATCTGCAAAAGAAGCTTGTCCAGACTACAAACAAACTGCAAAATTTGGCTATTTTTAAAGATCATATGGAAAGAGCATTAGGAAGCAATGGGAAGCCGAGTAATACTAAAGAAATAGTAACAGGCAGTGAGCGGCCAAGAAGTTTTATGAACAATGTAGCTTCCCCTACTAGCCACAGTGCCATTAATCAACCGGCTGTTGGCTATTTAAGGTAAAAAACTGTTAAAGAAAATTTGAGTAGAAATAATATGGGACAATATACATTTAAAATAGATAATAAAAATCAGCTTTATAAAAAGTTGATTAAACTTTGATTAAGCTCCTACTGCATACTACAGATTAAAAGAAGACAATAACGGCAATGGGTGTACTATTCGTTCACACAGTGGTACGGCGGAAATAAAGTATATTCGTAATGCAAAATTAAAGTGGGACAAGGCAAACGACAAAATATTTTTATATGAAAGGAACTCAGCTCTGAAACTAAATGGCCAGGACTTTGTTATAGAACAAGAAGCTATTGTAGGTAAAGATAAAGACACTAGTGTAAACAAACTTCAAGAAGGAAAAGCAATAAACGTTACACTGCAAGACATAACAGGTCCAGATTCTGGTATCGGTTTATCACTTTATAGATATGAGAAAGGTGAGTTAACCGGAATACTAAACTCTATTGATTTTTACGATGAAAAGGACCCAGTACTACAAAAGATCAAACAAAAAACAGATGGTCTATATTTTACATAAAAGACTATAATATCAATATATCAGACAAAGATGCAGCTTGTGTTTCAATATATGGTAAAGATAATGAAGATAACTGCTATCAGTATCAATACAAATAAAATACATGCGATGCACTAACAATAAGTGATGTATCAATAGGCAATTTAACCAAAACTAACAACGAAAAGCAGAAATTCACTTTGCAGAAGGGGAAGAGTTATCGGATAACATCTATGAAGCAAATGTTGCCTTGAATGATAAGCCCATAGCTACTCTTCCAAAAATAGGTTACTACATGTTCAATGATCAATTGGTCATGCGTAATCGTGTTACACAAGAGAAGGTAGTTATCCAAGACATTTTTACTATTTAAAAGTTGTTAAATTTAATAATGATGATTATAAATTAACGTTTTGTAATTTTTTATGTAATGAATTCTTTGAATACAAATAACACGATCAACAGTATTCGAACGTTTCAGATGAATACAAATTCATCAGTTTAAATTGTGCGAAAAAAGAACGTAATCTGAATCTTTGGGAATTATTTAATCATCGACCATCGTTTTTTATTACAGAAGAATCTCCTAAACCAGGCTGTCCTGGTTATCACTCAGTTGCCGTGTTCGAATTCATAAGGGGTAAAAACGGTAGTAAAATGGCTAAATTGATTGATGAATTTGGTTATTTTGATAAAGATAATAAGTTTTACTATTGCAATTACCATACAAAAGCAGAGTATGGTGTTTATGATCCTTCTAAAATTAATAAAAAATACACAGCAACAGATGCGAGATAGCGAGTTTTACCTTACAGGAGACGATGAAATACAAAAAGGCAATATAATTCTTCGCACAATTCCAAAGTTATTGTGATTCTACGCACCAAGTTAGGAAAAAATGAAGTAAAAGAGGAATAGGCTATAGGATGACAGAAGTTGGCCTTATTAGCTATAAGTGGTATGATACTTAGTCAATTTAAGTAAGCAGATTTTTTACCTCATTTGTTTTTGGGTTTATTCTGTTTCCCTATTTATTTATTTTCCAATTAGATCATGTGGACCAGAAAGTCATTTAATTCCCAAACATGCCCATCATCTTTATCAATCTTCTCCTATTTATTCCGTCGAACGCTGCTTTTAAATCCACGTACATAGCGTACAATTTTCCTCTTTTTCTTGTTTTCTCCCTTTCCGCTAAATAATTTAATATGTATAAGTTATCTCTCTTTCTCAACTTATCTCAACTTTCTATACCCCATTTTGACGCTCCTTCCTTGTTCTCTCTCCTTAACTGCATATTTCCAAATTTCCCTCTGTATTTCCCTTTCCTTCCCCGTAAGGTCATGGTAGATGTAAATCCTGCTGCCTCTCAGTCTCTCTTTGTTCTTCATAATCCTCTCCTTGTCTTCTTCTGTCTTTCACCAGTCTTATTTCTCTTCCCCAATTATTCACCTCTTCAATGGCTACCTCTACCCGTAAATCATTTCTAATCCATTCTTTCACTTCCTACCTATCCATTCCTGTTTGCCCTTCCAACCCTCGAATCACAATATTATTTCCATCTGTTCTAGTTTATCTTCTATATTTCTCATTTTTCATTCTCTCTCCTCATTTCTTTTAATTCCTTCATGATTTCTCGAAACATGCCTGCCATACCTTCATTTGCTTTGTTCTCCTCAATGCTTTCCACTTTTCTCTCTCTTTCTTCTTCTTTCTCTCCGCAGACCTCTGTATCTTATTGTTCCTTGCGAATATCTCTGGCACCCTTGACCCCTCACTTCCTACCGTTTCCCTGTGCCCCCGCTCGCTATTCCCCTTCCCGTTCTTTCGACTGACCAGTCAGCTTTTATTATTTTTATTTATTTATTTAGTTTATTTTAATTTAACATTCGATGTATTTTAATCCCAAATTACACAAAATAACACCTTCGCTTATCTCCTGGCGCAACAAACAAAAAGTCACAAAAAGCATTAAGTCCGGTCGGGCCGGCCTGCCACAAAAAGTTCCTTCACCACAGGTAATTATTTTCGCAACACAATATTCGTTCTTTCCGATTTATTAAATCACTAATTACTTATGTGTACCTGCATCAATTTATTTCGAACAGCCACCATTGTAACCGCCCGATTGATACGCTTCGACCAGTCTTAGCCCTTTTTCCCGACGATTTCCCGCAACACTTCTGGATCTCAATATATACGGCCGTACACCTTGGTATATATCACACAATATATATATATATAATATATATATATTATATATATAATTCTTGTACAAATTCTCGACTGTAAATCACTTAAAATGGTACTTATCTTGTATCATGAGTAGTCAGTCGTTGAATAAAACACTTTTAGCAATATTAAAGTTTATTGCGACACCTTTTTTTTGCAATAAGGTGTTTCGGAAACCCTTGTAAAGCAATAAACATTAATATGACAAAAAAATTTGTATATATACACGAAAGATGGTCTAATCTTACACCTCAATGGTGTAGTGAACATTAATTAATACAGGTCCATGAAGACTAACCAGAAACAATATTGTCTAGCGATCCACCAGTTAGTCTTCATGGACCTGTTTTAATTAATGTTCACTACACCATTGAGGTGTAAGATTAGACCATCTTTTATGTAAATTTTACATTTTTCTGTCAAATTTGACAAGACGCATTTTCAATTTGAATTGTTTTTGAACTTAATTGCAGCAATCCTTTTATATGTTGACACTGGACATTTGATAGTCGTCTTGTTTACTCGCCGCAAGGTGTTAGACAAGGTATCGTCTTGTCAGTGTTCTGTTGTCAGTGGTTCGTTAGGAGTGATTGGCTCGCGCCAAGAAGTTTTGATGGCCACTACATGTAAAGGTATTTCAACAACTAAGGTTCTTGGTAATCGCTACTGACGAAGGGTAATAACCCAGAAACAATATTGTCTAGCGATCCACCAGTTAGTCTTCATGGACCTGTTTTAATTAATGTTCACTACACCATTGAGGTGTGAGATTAGACCATCTTTCATGTATATATATATATATATATATATATATATATATATATATATATATATATATATATATATACACGAAAGATGGTCGAATCTTACACTTCAATGGTGCAGTGAACATTAATTAAAACAGGTCCATGAAGACTAACTGGTGGATCGCTAGACAATATTGTTTCTGGGTTATTACCCTTCGTCAGTATCGATTACCAAGAACCTTAGTTGTTGAAATACCTTTACATGTAGTGGCCATCAAAACTTCTTCGCGCGAGCCAATCATTCCTAACGAACCACTGCCAACAGAACACTGACGAGACGATACCTTGTCTAACACCTTGCGGAGACTAAACAAGAGACGACTGTCAAACGGCCAGTGTCAACATATAAAAGGATTTGACAAGACGCATTTTTAATTTGAACTGTTTTTGAACTTAATTGCAGCAATCCTTTTATATGTTGACGCTGGATGTTAGACAGTCATCTCTTGTTTAGTCTCCGCAAGGTGCTAGACAAGGTATCGTCTCGCGATCCACCAGTTAGTCTTCATGTACCTGTTTTAATTAATGTTCATAGTCATACTCATAAATTAACAAGAAAATCGTTTATTAGAATAACAGATTTAACAGCAACGATATATGATGCCACGACTAAAATAGATTATTTAGAACGAACCGCGAAGAGAGATTCAGGATCGTAATGTTACTTCGAATTGTAATTGTAGGTAAATAATTGAACAAATATGGATATTTATCGTATAATTAAATTAGTTAAGTTAATTTAGAATGTATAATTATAACATCTGTACGATTAAATAACCTATAGCTAATTGGCACTTAAGACTAGTAGAAAAATTAAGATTAAATAAATAAAAATAATTTGAAATAGCGTAGGGTTTAATTAGCCGTGCGTCGGAGAAACCGAGACATTGTAAAATATAATAGTAAATGTAACAATAATCGAAACTCCAAAAGTCGCAATCAGTGATTTTCAATTTATTTGTTGCTACGTTCAAAGAAACTTTTTTAAAAAGTAGCAATAATATGGTGCGCAGCGTGGGCGTTGTGTCCCGACAATTATAGTTAAAACATTTTGGGCGCAAATCGGATTTGCCGCAATTACCAGGGGAGCTGTATTAGTGATAATTATAATCCGATACTTAATATCACTGAGAAAAATACTTGCCCTCCTCTTTGTTGCGTGAAGGCAATGCGATAGGGAGACACAAATAAAGGATATAATCTTGAAAATAATTATATTTACAAATAATATAGAGTTGCTACTGTTCCATACATACATTGCGGAACTGAAAGGGATACTAAGGAAAGGACAAGGAGGGGTAGTGAAAGTAGGAGTGGCAAAGATATGGTCGTTGGCTTTTGAAGGTCTCCTAGTTGTGCAACTATTGTACTCGGAACCCATTTGTCCAATCGTGACGTGAGGTTGATTATAGCCTAATTTATTCCTTGTTCAGCCGGGAGTCTGTTTCCCTCTGTGGCATTTGTGTGCTCCAACAAGTGTGCGATTTGATAAGAGTCCTTAAAAGTCTCTGGCCTCTTAGCAATTATTTCATCATATATCTATATATATATATATATATATATATATATATATATATCTAATTTCTGAATCGAAATGGACCTGCAATGTTGTACAAACCTCAAATGATAAGTTAGAGTGACTCAATCACGTGGGTACCACCACGCACCAGGAACTTTAATGAATCGTTCAGTTCGGGCCGCATATGCACACTCGCAAAATCAGCATGTCGGTCTAGAGGAACGGCACTCTTCTCGAGAGCCCAAGTAAACCGCTTGAAATACGCTGACATCGAAAGTGGTGGTCCACGTGGTTGGCCTGCGTTTACGCCTGTCGTAGCATCGTTCACCGACTGCCTTATTGCATTCGCAATCATTCCAGAAAGTACTTGCAATAATTCTTGAGACACTACTTGAGCCATTCTGTCTTTTGACACCACTGTTGTATTGCTGAAGAATTTCGGAATATAAATTTTACTAGTACACCACGATATAGTTTTATTTTCATTCAATTGATTGATATACATAAAATAACAATCAAAACATAACATAGTGTTGTTTTGTACCGGCTACTACAAGTCACATTACGAGTGCAGTAGTCGATCTAATACTTACCATGATAACGATAGCAAGGTTAAAGACTATGAATGCTCTTCACAAATGGATACTCCTCAACCAATGATATCTAGTCAGATTTTGCTGAAAACGAATGTGCAACTAATCAAAATGACAACTAAAGTAGCGACGATGATTCTCAGAACATTGGGAACATTAGTCCAACTGTTTTACAACCAAATACCAGTTCGAAATTCACTTGGTATAGGAATGTTAAACTTTCATAAATTATTTCGAAAAAGCCCAATTATGCCTAATTATATAATTATATTTTCGTCGCACTAGATTGTTACGTAGCGTATAGCATGCCACATTTCAAAAACGTTAAGCTATCGATAATGCCCTGGCAACACTAAGCGGGCTGTTATGAAAAGAGGGCCGCTAAGGATCCTTAACAGCCCTCTTTGATAACAGCCCGCTCTTAATCCATTGTACAACATTTAGTTGTCACGGAAACAATGACATCTATCATTTTAAAATTATAAATTATAAAATTTTTCATTCCAAATTTTTACCTTCTTGGATAAGCTAGTGCGACGAAAACCGTTGTACATACCACGGGGTGTTAAGGGCCATAACGGCTCTCGGTAGCATTAAGGCTACCTCAGCCGTTATGGCCTTCTTAACAGCCATTGGTATGTAAATAACTATTATTACACAAATATTATACAGTCTTCAAAAACTCGAAAACCTGAAGAAGGCCAGTAATTGCATTGCCAGGGGAAATAAAAATCGCGCTAGGTGGTGCATTGATCATGCCTTACAATCGCATACCAACAATAAGTATGTATTGGTAATGAAATAAATATCTTAAAAATACTGTGATAAAAAAAACCTTTATTGGCATATCTGTTTTCCTACATTCTGTTTCGTACATAGTGACCTAGTATAGTATATGTATATGTTATTTTCTCCCGGCTCTTCTTCCCCCTGCTCAGCTCTCTTCCTAGGTGTCGTCTCCTGCCTGCATTTCCCTCACCATCCTTCTCCTGTTCTACTTCAATTCCCTTAACTTTGTCAAGAATCTGACCCCCTCTCCGTTCTCCCCCATGCTTCTTTTCCAATCTCCTCCATCCCGCTTCTCCACTTCCTCCATCTTCACTTCTTTGCAGCCTCTCATCCAGTACTCCCATTTATCATCGCCTTCCACACAGAATTCGCATTTCCTGTACTCCCAACTAGACCCCTCCAACCCCCCAGTGCCATTACTTTTCCCGTCCTTGCATTCATATACCCCCCTCTTTTTGTCTCTCACCGTTCCCCGACAAATCCATCTGTACCCTTCCGGCATATTTACCTTACATTTCTTCCACGTCTTATCATCCATCCACGTTTCTGTCCATCCTATGAAGCCATATTTTTCTATATATTCTCTCAGATCGTCTTTCATTCCCCTTACAGCCACTTCTCTAGTCCCGCTACATTCCAGCAACTTGCCAATAGATCTTTTTTTCCATCCTCTCTCTCCTCTCCTTTCTTCCGTCTCCGTCTCCCATCTCTTCTTCCATTGCTTTCTCCCTCCACGCAATATCTCTACTGACCACTTCTCCATCCCCTGCCCCCATGTCCCCCCTCTTCCTTAGTTTTTTTGCCTTAGTGTCTTAGTCTCTTCCTCCCACACCAGACATTTATTGTCCACGTACTGTTTCCTGTAGCCCATCCTTACCCTTTTGCCTTGTTCTCTCTCCGCCACAGCGTATTTCCATATCTCCCTCTGTATTTCCCTTTCCTTTTCTGTTAGGTCATTGTCAATGAATATCTTCTTACCTGCCAGCTTCGCCTTTTTCATCATCACCTCTTCTTTGTCCATTTCTGTTGTCATTTTCGCTAGTATTATCTCCTTCCCCTTTCCCCCCATCTTGTACGCGTCATCTATCCTCACTTCGGCCTGCAATTCTTTATTTATCCATTGTGTCACTTGTTCTTTTTCTTTGCCTTTTTCTACTTCTAGCCCCCTTATTATAATATTCTTTCTTCTATCCTTTTTTTCCATTAATTCTACTTTTTCTTCTAGTTTTCTTATTCTCTGGTTTGTCTACTATTTTTCTTTCCTCCATTCCAATTCTACATTCTTTCTCCACTCTATGTCTTCCTGTCTTTCCTTTCTCAATTCCAATACCTGTTTGTTTGTTTCTTTTATCTCCTTCATCATATCCTTCATCATCTCCAGTAAATTTTCTATAACCCTATCTTTATCCCCTTCTTCATGTTTTTCTTTTCTTGCCCCACTTCCCGGTGACCTTTGCGTCCTCTTACTCCTTGTAAAAATGTCATCCCCTCTTTCTTTACCTCCTCCACTTGCGATTTCTCTGCCCCTCGATGGCCCTTTTCCGATACTTTTTGGCGATGTATTAAATTTATTACCTTTCCCGCCTTTCTTTTACTCGACTTTTCCTTTTTTAAATATTCCAACGATTTTAATTTTCTATTTAACGTGTTCGAATACGCGTCGATTGTTCATTTTCACGACTGTATTTAAAATGTTTTTGCCGGCTTACCTTTTTTACCGGGCGAAAAACTGCGGCGACCGAGGTTCAATCCGGTGTGCGATTTGTTTGCGTACACAATGTTTTACGCGGATTTGTCTGGTATCTAATTAACTTACCCCGCGGGATATTGTTCGCTACTTCGGGCTACGTATTTTGGTACCAGGCACTATCTTTAAATACTACTTTTTCCCAAGGAAAATTCGACTTTGCTAGGAGCACTTCTCACTTACGACTTTTAGCAGGTGTAATCACTCTCACTGTAATATAAGATTCAATTTTTAGGGACTGTGTCAGGCTACTTATGTCCAAATTATATTTCAATGATCGGGAAAAACCTTCATATGCATCCAAAATATACTTGAACGTTTCTAAAAATGAGGACAGACAGTACATTTCAGTCGATAGACGAATCAATGGCCAAGTTCAAGGAGTGATTTAGACTTCCCTTGAAGCCAGTCAAGATAGCATCAAATTATGGACAAGATGTGCAGCAATAACAGAATATGTTTATATCCGTAGACTTCTGTTTCGATCAGTAGTGTTTCTAAACAGTGTGTTAAATAGTGTGTAGGTAATTAGTTTGAGCAAATAACAATTAATACACAGTGTGTACGTGCATCGAACAGCTGACTCTCCTCCTTGATTGATTGCCATTGAAAATACATCGAATCGAACATTTAGTGCAACAATGCCTAGCGTATGCAACACGTGTGCATCTAATGTAAGTAGGAAATCGCCTGGTTTGCAATGTGCAGGATCCTGCTAGAAGTATTTTCACGCTAAATGCGTGAACATATCTGCTTCTAGCTTAACGCAATATACCACAGATGGTATTTTCTGGAAATGTATTAATTGTCGGCGAACATCATCGAATCAGTCAATTGTTCTTGATGCTGATCTGAGGCTGTGGATGCAAATCCTGATAATCCTGGCAACACAAACACTGTATTACTTGTGATGCGTGAAATACGGGAAGATGTAAAATCACTAAATGCTAAATATGAGGATATGCTTAAATCCGTTACTTTCTGCGGTGATACAATATCTGATTTTCAGAAATACTTGCAGCAAATAAATGATAATTAACAACAAGGATTATCGCATGTTGGGTTTAATTATTAGAACTAGCAGCCATTTCAAGTCAATAACTGCATTAAAATCATTTGAATTACTCTACTCAGGTGTGAAACCCACAATATAATATATGTACATACATAGACCGACTTCAGAGTATTCAAAGAAAATTTACTTGATATTTGCATAATAAATTTAAAACTAATATTGACTATGACAATTACAGTCAGGCTTGCAAACATTTCTGTTTACATCCTCTAAAAGAGACGCCATCTCTTAATGACTTACTATTCATAATAAAATTATTAAGTAGTTTAATTGACTCATCTACTTTACTTAGCCGCATATCATTTTCCGTGCCTAAGAGGTCTCTGCGAGATTCGCCTCTGTTGCATATTATTATTATTATTATTATTATTATGCAAACATAAACCTGAGAATTTTCTGCATAGTTTTGAAACTTGTAAGCGAATGGCTAAATCGATAGCCTATGAATCATGTGTGTACTACTGATCACTGTTTTTTCTTCTTTCTCTTTTCTTCTCACTTTTTTTGTCAATAATTTTTTTTTTACATGCGTCGCGGATATTTATTATCATTTATTATTATTATTATTATTATTACTATGTTTAGTTAGATTCAGTTACATGTATTTAATATAGTATGGGATACTGTTTTTGGATTTAATCTGTTTGTTTTATCCTAATGTAATGTAAATAAATAAATAACACAATAACTATTTATGAAGCAAGTATCGAAAGACTTTATTTTGTGTAACGAGGAGATGTATATGAGTTACACAAGATTATCTTTCATAACGTGTTCCACGTGTTCTAATTTCAAACGTTAAATACATATTTGTAAATATTAGTAATTAAGTAGATGTAGTAACCTTTGCTACTATTATTACACATTATAATTTTAATCTCATAATTGACAATTTAGGCTACTTAGGCAAGTTACATAATATTTGAAATCATAATATGACAGTATATTTATTGTATACAACAAAATATTTGATTCCGGTTCAGGTATACCAAGCGATACAGAAGAAAGCTGATTTGATATTAATTCCTGAAAATGGAAAGCGGAATATGATTTAGAATACGAAAAGTTTGAAATATGGTGTGAAGAAAAGAAGGTGAATCGTGCTAATGAAAAAGTTGTATTGTCATATTTTGAAGGAAAGAAAAATTTAAAAGCTTCCCCTTTATGGACTATTCAGTATTCAATGCCGAAAAGTGAGCTTTCTTTGAAAAAAGCATTCATATAAAGTGTTGGAAAGGCAAGATTTCACACGAGTTTGCAGGATTGAGCCACGAGCCGAAAGGCGAGTGGCTTAAGCAAACGAGTGTGAAATCGACTTTCCAACACGTGTTTTACGATACTTTTCCGACGACCACCATAACAATAAAAATCAAAAGTATATATTGATTAAAGTTTCAGAATTCACAAATGACACATGTTAATAAATGTCAAATTTCATTTGTAACCACGATTGCACTACCCGTGTTGAAAATTGTATTTTCAACACGGCTGACAGCCAATCAGATTGATCGATTTTATATTTCACACGGGTACTCCCTCCATTCGCAATATCCCACTTTCAGTAACAAAAAACGGTGTACAATTCAATACATTTTATAATGGTCGTCGCAAAACAATATTTCCAAACTGCTTATATATATATATATATATATATATATATATATACATATATATATATATATATATATATATATATATATATATATATATTTACGTTTTTAATGGCCAAGGTAAGTAAAAGTAACTTTGCATTTGGTTGACAGATTTTATTAAGATTATTTCTTATAGGTTGTTCTAATTGTTAAAATATTCGGAGCATGCCGTATTAACATTTTTAAGCGTTGAGGATGTTGTGGGCGAAGGGTCCTACATACAAAAAGTCAAAACAAACGTAATCCGAGGTTTTGTGATCAATGTGGGGGGTATAAAAGGGATGAGTTGCATCGATATTAGCAAATATACTGATTTACATCCACCAAATGTCAAGCACATCTGATTTGTTGTAAACTTTACAAAAGCTATGCCCAACTAGTGGGAATTAGCACCATTGGTTTGTTACAATAAAATTTTCTGAAGAAATTGGACTGCCAAATTCTGTTTATTTACTGGCTACAGGACATCTTCCTGCCACTTTCTGGGGCTAATCTTTTAAAAATGAAACAACATGGAGATTGGTAGTCTAACGGTGTGACAGAGGGTTATGTGTAAAATTCAATTCAAAACAATAAAAAAAAAATCCACTTATATTCTAGGTGAAGCAAATTCAACATATATAATTTTATCAGAAGTTAACTAAACAAACTGCACAAACTGTATTTTGTTAATATATATAACTAAAAAAAAGCATTTCCTATAAATTTGAATTATGTGTTGAATAAATATAGTTTCTGTTTCTTTTTGAGATTTCTTTATTTTTCTTAATTGGAGTAACGAGGTTCGTCAACAACTAGATAAAGTTTAATATTTCACAACTGGTGTCGTTTTGAAAGATGTCATATTATATGTTAAAAATATGTTTATATATCGGGATATCACATTACCTTGGTCAAATGAAATATGAAATTGAAAGTCTTAGCTTATAGGTGTCCTGGAATAATTTTGCGAAAGGCTAACAAACTACTCTTCGTATTGACATAGTCAACAATGTGCAGAAGTATTGTTAATTCTAGAGATAATATACTAATGAACTAGTTTTATTTCTATTATTTCATCGATGTATTTATAGATTGCTTTGTGTAAATTTATTATAGGTTTCTTAAGCATAGTTTACGAAGAGTATTAATGTGGATGCTGGAGCCAGTGTATACATAACCAAGGAGAGATAGAGGGAAGGTTCAGCAGAGAGTAAAATAAAATTGTAAATAAAACGATCTTAGTAACATCGACAAAAAAATATGTGGAAACCAATTCCTATATATACACAAGAGAGTGTGAGATAGGCAGATGTGAGAAGAGCGTGATGGAATTAAAAGTTAATATGTTGCATCATAAAGCAAATTTGTAGCTCGCTTCCTATTTCATATTGATTGATGAGTTATATGAACATATTTTTGTAATGGGAAAACTATAAGATAAAGGAATATATGTGGCAAGTATTGACGTTGGAGCTCGTAAATCTGAAATGAATGGCGTGAATGAGATTGAATGTAGGCACAACCTTTTTTTGCATAGCAAAGGCCGTGAATATTAAGATCTATAGGGACAAAGAAAAACTATTCGAAGAGTCTCTCTTCAAGAGATATCGACGACCATTAACTATGAGTATATTAAATAGATGCAAGTTTTATATTTCGCACATAAGCATTGGATTAACAGAAAATAATCCAGCAATTCATTCGAAGACCAAATGTCGGCATAGACATTTGGTCTTATAATATAAACATATAACGTAAACAAAAAAGCCTTTCTCTAAATATTTAAAACTTCACTAATCCGTAATTGCAGTCCAATGAGCATGAACGTCACAATGGCGCCCACTCCCTGTAATTTAAAAATCAACGTTATATGTTCATTTTCTCTATATATAAATTTAATCTCACGCTAGAAAACATGGTAATACCGACTGGAAATATATCGGATGATCGTAAGCCAGGTATCCAAGTCAATGTACATAGTAAAACCTCAAGCTAAAAACATAATTGCTAGTAGATTAAAATATATAATAAATCACAAACCTGATCTGCTTCCACTGTCTTCAGTTTACTAATTGGGTATCGATAAATGAATGAACGAAACTCCAAAACCTATAATAAAATAATAAGAAATAACAAATATCCGAAAATTAAGAAACGAACCTGACGTGTATATACTCACTAGGGATATATTATGTTGCAAAATACACAAATAATGGAGTAACGAAGTGGAGATTGGAGGATTTAAGTGGTGGAAGGAGGCAACGGCAATATCATTGAGGATTATCAATACACTATAACAATCGTATATTGAGGGTGTCACATTGGGAACATGTAACCACTCCTTATATCTAATATAAGATGGATGTAAGGAGTGATTACATCTGGTGGAAGAGACAAGTAGAAGAACAATACTCACAGCGTCCGTTATTTTGTCCGCCTCCGTCGCTCCAATCAATGCAAATAAGTAGACGAACGGTTGAGTCATCGTCATAAAAACAGACTTTCCTAGCAACTGTTCGATTTCCCCGTTAGCCGCCTGCACTATCGAAATGTACAACGAAACGGTCGACGCAACCATCATAAATAACAAAAGTGTTAGTATCGTCGGATTAAGAAACTCATTCAGAAGTTTCATTTTCAGGGCGACGAGGCGATGAAAATTATTTACTTTTACAATTAATATGTTAAAATCTTCTGCATTTTTCGTTCCACGCGACATCTCATTTTGTATAAATCCGTAGCATCTCTCCATGACGACGCGATGAAATTCAAGTTCCATTATTATTTGCATTGAAGTAACCAGTATGACGTACATCGATAATAGCAAGTCGATCCTGATTTCCGATCCTAAAGCGTACAAAGTAACGGCGATTGCCGTCGGTATGGTGGCGGAAATCAGGCCATAAGTTGTGCTTTTCATGCGCAATTCCTTGGAACAACCGAAATTTCCGTATTTTAACAAGTAGTTCGCACAATTGAGATCGTCAACGCGAATTTTTCTTTGCAACACGTGAAAAATCACAAACAAAGTCGCCTGCACATTGTAAAGATTCTCGAAAAGAAGCAAGATATAGTTTCCTTGTAGGTTTGCGTTGTAATACGCACAAACGACAATACTCAGCGACGTAATCAGAGAGGCGATTGTTTTGTAATTCGAGACATGTACTTCGTGCCAATCTTCAAAATTGGTGTGTACGCACTTCGACTTAATACATGAAAATCCGACGAAAGACGTCATAGAAATCAGCGTTCTGTTGAAGCAAAAGATGCAATTTTGTCGGCTTTTTCGACCGAGCATTGTCGTGTGATAGACAAAAGATATGTGGAAATTCTCCGATCCATGAAAATGTCATTAGTAGATTCGAAGTATGATAATAGAAATAGTGGAAATAATCTGGAGCTATTTGCTCAATACCAACACAAGTGACGAATAGTACATATTATATTGATAATCATTAATCACTTGAACCGGAATATTTTTTTTTTGTTAACTAAATTACTGATAAGGCCCTCCAGCTTTTTCTTTCAAAAATTGTGATTTTAATTTCAAATTAAAGGTTTGAACCTAACCTGTTGTGAAATGTATTAATATTTTGTTCTAATCTCCCTCTTGCTTCATATAGAAGACACACAAGTTTTCTTGAGCTACGTCTTACGATTGTTGGTAAAATGTTCATTTCCTGCATCGAAGTACAAAAATTCGCCAAATATTGTTGGTTAAAGTTCTGACTTTAGCCCTATTCCTAGATCCGAACGCTAAGTAAAATTAAATAACACTAGTTCCGCCTCCAAGGAGGCTAAGGACATAATCTGTTAACATTTTAGTTTATTTTACGCAATTTTGTCATGTTCTATGTGTGAAGTAGAGTTAGTACCAATCTCTTTCTTCTATCTTAATCTATCTTGCTATCAAAATTTCTTTTAACTTGTTATGATTATGAATGTCCTCCCATTACTCCCATTACTTTAGCTACTTATGTTAGTATTATATCTTGTTACCTCACTATCACCCTTGTTAATCGTGGCACTTGACTAATGAATATATCAAGGCAACATGGTACAGTCGACAGGTCAGATTGTAAAAGGTATTTTCTGTTAGAAAATTCTTTTGGTGAAATACGTTCAAAGTTGTTGCACTGATATTTAGCGAAATGTGTCTCGGCTAATTCAAGGAGAAAGTGAGGCGGGTTATAATGCAGAGCGCCGACATAACATTATACAGCCCTAACCAACTAATTGCAGTGTGCGTTAAAATAAATAAGGAGCGTTCTAGCTTCAAACGAATCACCAATAGTTATTGAAAGAAAAACAAACTAGTACTACCCCAAAATGAAATATTATTAAACACAAATAAGCAACTGATTTGAAAACTCAGACATCCGGCCAATCGCCTTGCTTAAAACAATTTTTCCGTCGTGACTATATAAGAGCCAAACTCGCATCGACAAAACAAAGTTGTGCATCCACAGTTTGCGACATTAACTAATACGATAAACAATGGCCAAAGACGATCAGACAAATATAAACTAACATTTAACCAGAAAAGTATTAATTTGTCGTTACTTCAAACATAAATATTAAATAAATTTCCATTCATTCTTAAACTGCCCTTTATATTATATGTCCTATTGTAATTCGTGAGTTGGTATCTATAGGTCATCCTATAGGTCATCCATGGATTTATATAGTTATGATTTAATCATACACCTGCCCCAAAATTAATGAAAATAATGTGCAGTGCTACATTATGCTCGTAGTAGTTATTCTGGATTGGCTTTGAGGGAAATATTTGATGTGTCACGGCCCTGCCCTTCTTGAATCGTTTTTGTATATATGAGAACTATAACCTATTAAATTACCTTCATTATCTTTGCAATATATTTGTTTCTAATTTCGTTATTCTTAAATTTATCATCCATTCTCTTTATTTTATTTTAGTAGAAAACTCCTTTTTTCTTCTGCATATATTTTTGCCACTTTTGTTCGTAATTTGTACTTTTTTCTATTCGTTGTTTTATTATTTATTGTCATTTCATCTCTTCTTATATTAGCTCGCTATATTCCGCATCTCACCACTTGTTGCTTTTAATTTTTTCTCCTTATTACACTATTTCTTCCCTTGCACACCTAAGTAATAGTTACATTTTACTCCATTCTTATTCAATTTCCTTTTTCATATCTCTTACTTCGAACTCTCTCAGTGCGGTTTCCTTGTATCTTTTTTGTATTCTCTCATCTTACAGTTTTTATATACCTTTTATTTCTCGTTTTTGTAAATACCCTTTTTGTGCCATATTTGTCCTTTCGTACGTGCCACCACTAAATAGTGATCACTGTCTTCCCCCTCGAGCTGCTAATGTTCATAATAATTTTTTATCCTTCTCTTCTAACAATATGTGATCTATATGAATTGTGATTGTACCATCTGGTGTTGCTTACGCTCCCTTATGAATCTGTTTAGGTTAAAATTGTGTATTTCGTATCACTACCTTCATTTCTATTGCAAACTCTATCAGGCATTTTTTCATTTCCATTTGTTTTTTTGGCACATATATTTTTCTAGTCCGATTTTTGCGTTTTAATCTCCCAGAATTATCGTGATATCGTACTTTAGGGTTTTTAAAGAATCTTGAAATAAATCAAGAAAAAAACTATTTTTCTTGAAATATTTGATTTAATATAAAATACAAAACAAAACAAAGTTTCTAAGCATATAATAATAATAATAATAATGGATTTATTTTCATGAATTAGAGATTATATAATCATACAAATAATAAAACGAAACAATTTATCATGAAAAATCGCACGGTGAAAATGTAAGCAAGCTTGATCTTCCTCTTCACCCTGATATGTAATAATAATAATTCAATGTAATGTACATATATTAACATAAAATAACTAAAATGACTAAATGCCTAAACGCCGCCGCATTCCAAATCATGAAGTGTACGAGTATGTAAAATGAAAGGCATACATCAAAAAAGTTAAGAAAATCATACGTCATACATGTCGTAGCCCTAGTGACACATGAATGAAAAAATAAAAATAATAAATGATAAATGGGTCCATTGTTTATTCCTCCGTCAACATATCTTTAAATTACTTTTTGAATAACGCTAACTGGGGTACTTTAATATAACTTGGTATTGAGTTTAATGTCTTACAAATATTGGAACTGAAACACCTTCCAAACAATGTTTTTCCATGAATACCCGGAGATATAAGACACCTTGAACGAACGTTTATACTGTGTGTATATCTGTTGTATATTATATTGTGGTCGTTAAATAACGTGGACATTTAAAAAGGACAATTAAATAAACAAAGACCGCTGCTTGTAGCCTACCCCTCTGCTCCATACTCAACCACCCCACATCCTTTAGCTTATGCGATATCCTCTCAAACTTGTGAATCCCAAATATACTCAGTGACATATAAACTGCACCACCTAGAAGGGGTGGGAATTTTTGGACCAAATTTGGCAGAAACATTGGACTAGTCTAAGGTAACAATTGATTAAAATTTGATAAAGAAAACACTTCATCTTTTTGATATTTCTTTAATAATGTGTTGGTCCGCCCCTATTTCTGATACACTCATTCACCCGCCTTGGCATTGATTCCAGCAGGTGATCAATGTCTTCTTGGGGTATGGCATCCCAAGCAGCCTGTACTTCATGCCGTAGAGCTTCTATTGTCAACGGTGGGTTCCGTAGATTCCTCAATCTTCTACCCATCATGCCCCACACGTGCTCAATGGGCGACAAATCGGGAGATCTTGGCGGCCAAGGCAAAAGATTAACAATGGCCTCTTCAAAGAAGTCAAGAGAAACCCTTGCTGCGTGAGGTCGTGCATTATCTTGCTGGAAAAGTGGGTCTTCCAGCCCTCGAAGATATCGAAGAACATGTGGTTGTACCACTTCGTCAATGTAGTGTCGGGCGGTCATACTGCCCCGAATGAAGAACAAGGGTGACCTAATGCCGTAGGCAATGGCACCCCACACCATCAACCCCACAGTTCGGTGAACATGCCTCGCAATCGAAAAATCAGGATTGCGCCTTTCTCCACGTCTTCGTCTAACAGTCATCCGACCATCATGCATTCCTAAACAAAATCGCGATTCGTCACTAAAGACAACTCGATGCCACTCCAAGTTCCATTTTTTCCCGTCCACCAGGCCAAACGTTCCTGGTGATGTTGAGCAGTGAGGGGTAGCACAAGATGTGTGCGGTAAGACAGCAAGCCAAAGGTTCTTATTCGACGATAAACTGTTCGCAAGCCTATCGGACGACCTTGTTCACCTAACCATTGATCAGCTATTGATCTAGTTGTAGAGAATCGGTCTCTCAAGGCCATTAGTCTTAAGCGGCGATCTTGACGTTCATTGGTTCGTCTTTGAGCCCCAGTGCATCTTCTCTGACGTTCAACCCCATGTTCAGACCACACTTGATAAACACGCATTATTGTTGAGTGGTGCCGTCCAAAACGGTTGCCGATTTCTCTAAACGAAAAACCTGCTTCTCGTAAACCAACAATCCGCCCTCGGTCAAAGTCACTCAACTGCTGGTAAACTTGAGGTCTCCTTCCTCTAGGCATCGTTAAACACTTGAAACACTTTAAACTAAAGAACGGGATCGGAAAAAGTGGAACAAATTCAAAAAATGACTCGATAATTGCTTGTCTATCACCACCTCTAAAAAATTACACAAACGTCAAAAATCCCATGACTACTTGATGATTGGGTTTCAAATTTTAATCAACTATTTCCCTGTCTACTAGTCCACTATTCCTGCCAAATTTGGTCCAAAAATTCCCACCCCTTCTAGGTGGTGCAGTTTATATGTCACTGAGTATATATAGCGCAAGCAAGTATTCTGCACAAGTTGAATGCGTCGTTTATAATTTGTATCTAGGCACGATTGAATTACTGGTGCACAGTATGTAAAATTAGATAACACAATCGATTCACATAATGGTTTTTTTGTACGAAGATATAGGTAAGTTCTGTGAGGGTAAAGTATTTTTAGAGCATGATATGCGCGTTAGAAATATTTGTTCTAAACCGCTGTTCTTGATCGAAAGTTACTCCTAAATTCTTTGCCTCTTTTACTACCGTATAATAATATCTTTTATAACAAAACTAAATTTAAAGCGATCAAGTATTTTGTAATCCTTACAACCGAAAACCAAAATTGCTGACTTAGATGATTTAGATGATTTATGATCAAAGAATGCGTGTTTGCAAAATTATTTAAATTAAGCAAATCCTGGTTAATCAGATTGATTGCTTCATCTACATTAGTTAAACGGAAAGAATGAAAAAGCTGTGTATCGTCAGCATACATATGAAATTCACAAGTTTGCAAAGAGGTCTTCAAATTTTAAGTGTATATAATGAATAAAAGAGGGCCCAAGATAGAGCCATGTGGAACACTAGAGGTTATTTTGGATTTCGATGAAATGTTCCCATCAACCTTAACCTGTAGTGTTCTGTCAGCTAATTGAATTGAAAAAATTTATTACACTTTCATTGAGCCCATATATAATGTAACATCAATAATAGTAGATTGTAGTCGATGGTATCAAAAGCCTTACAAAAATCCAGTAGAATTAGTGCAACAATCAAACCCTTATGTAAACTTGAAAAAATATCATCAGCAATTTTAGCAATGGCTGTAAGCAACTGTAAGAACTTCTGAAGCCAGAGTAATTGGGAGGTAAAATTGTATTCGAATGCTGCCTTAGTTGGCGATCTACCACACGTTCCAAAGTATACTGATCGGTCTGAGATCACCATATGATTCAGGGTTCTTACACTTTGCTAGCGGAAATATTAAAGAATTTTTCCAGGTATCAGGAAATACTCCTTCTGCGAGGCAGAAGTTAACAATATGCGTTTTAAATTGCAATAAATAAGTACAGCACATTTTTATAAATTTCATATTAATTCCATCTGAGCCCGTAGCATTCGATGTTATTTTGAGTATAGTATTATAAACGTCAGATTGATCAACGGTAGTGAACTTAAAAATGGACATAACACTTGGATTAATATTATTCAGGTAAAAATCAACAGTTGCTTCGTTAGCACAATGTAAATACTCATTAATATTGTTGACATTCTTTAAATGCTCCGGAATTATATGGTATTTTTTAGAATAAATGCCTGCTTTCCTAAGTTCATTCCACGTATCTTTTTAGTTGTAGTTCTAAAGTTTATAATTAAAATATGCCGTTTTTTCAGTCTTTACAAGAGAAATGCCAAAAATTCTCATAGACTTGTAATAAGTCCAATCATCCATACTTCCGGTATATTTAAATTTCGCGTATGCTCTATCCTTTTCTTTCATAATGATTTTCGTGTTTTTAGATAACCAAGGATTATAGTCTTCAGAACTAGTTTGAATGGTTTTCATAGGTGCAAATATATCAAGAAGTTGTAGTAAACAGCTGTGCAAATACACAATGAGACCCTAGAACATCCATGTTTTAGTTCAATAAATTTCACAACCATTTTCCAGCATGTTATTTACGCTATTAAACCCTATTACCTTATTTTTCTTTCAGTACAAGCGTTCATTTTAGCAAGAAATAAAATAATATAAATTAAAAAATATGTAAATATAGATCATTCATTTACATTAGTACACAATGCGCAGAAACGAATTTTCGTCAAGACGTCATATCTAGATTGTAGGGGAGGTCGGTAATCAGTTGCTTGCATGCGTTTGTTTCATAGCGTCGTTTCTTGTGTTAAAGTTAACATTCAATCCTTCGTTTTCGTTTTTTGTTTTCAGAACAAATAAATATTACTACATCCACTTGTAAAATTTGCAATAGTCTTTACAATTGATCTACATAATATTGTAAATACAATAATTTTCAGATTGCATACGCCACTGCTCATCAGCTGACATCAATTTTCCGGTGAGATTTCGATGAGTCATCATGTACTAATGTAAATGAATGATCTTTACAAACATGGTGAAAATGTCGGTAAAACATATAATACAACATATATTTTAAAGGCAAACGAAAGGCAAATAAATGCCCAAAAAGGGCAGCAAAAATTAATTGTTCAGAATAAAAACAACACATCACAAACAACAAATTGATACAAATTATATTAATTCATTCCAAATTAGTTTGAAACGTAGGCAACATAAATACAAATAACATTAGACTAAGGAAATCGTATGGTAAAATCTTAAAATATCAACATGAATCCTAAATAGGGAATGAAATATAATTGAGTAACAAAAAAACAATAATAAAATACCTTAAAATTACATTCAAACGATTGTAAAAATAAACAAAAATACACGACATTTAATTCCGTAAAAGATAATCATTTTTCGTAAATGCAGTTTCATATATCGGTACAACGTTTCTTAATGTCTTGAATGATGATGTGAAGTATTAAAAACTCCTCTTCTGTTTCTTTAGATCGGACAGAACACCAGCTACATAAATATTATAATTAATGCCACACTTTTTTATAGTTTTTCAATCTTTTAATTTGTTGTACGTCTTGATGTCTTGAATCTCATCCTGCGACATAGTTTCGTCTCCCCAGCCCCATACATGGTCAACATTTTTCGTCACCCCTTCTTCCATTTTAGTGCCAGCGAACATTCTTGCACATTCCCCAGTTCTCTCCATCCGTTTTCGTATCATTTCGTGAGACGCCGTCTTCAAGTCGTACGCCCATCCGATGAACGCCATAAAATCTAAGAAACCGGTGGTCAAATTGGCTAGGTAGCCGTTGAATTCGGATGCTCTGTAGTCCCAGGGAAATGTGTGGTGGTAATTGTGCCAACCTTCCCCGAAACCTACGTAACCCACGAATATGTTTTCTCTCGGGTAGATGTTTCTGATTGATAGAATCCAAGTCGATTACATTTATACATAAAGTAAAGTCACTTACTTGTCGTAAGGTCGAGTTCCGTAGAGGTGAGCTGCGCTATTCACCAGCCATGTTCCATTGACGTTGAGCGTGTACCTTGCAATTGAAGCTACGTACCACGCGACCGAAAATGGTTCGTTCCAAAAATACCAAGGTACTATAGCCGGAATTATGAAGCACAATAACGGCATTAATATGGCATAATACCTAAAATTATTGTGTGGTTAAAGCGTGCGGTTTTCCAGTGCGCTATATACTTTTTTTGGTACATGACGACAGGGTCTTCTTCCAGGTCTTTCATGTAAATGTATTTTCCCTTTTCCCTGACCTGTTTATGTTTTCGCACCATCAGCCAACCCATATGGGAAAAGAAAAATCCTAAGAAAATAATTAGGTAATTTCAAAACAATGTTTAAATAAACTTAAAATAATTTTCAAGATAGGAGCAAACACTAGCTATACAATATATTTTTTCTATTTCTCGTTCACAATGACGATTTTGTAACACTATTTTTACAAAAAGTAGTTAGATAAAATGGAATTTCGTGCAACCGTTTTTAGTGACTTTTCCGGTGAGGTTGGTGGTTGTTGACATTAGTTGCTAATAGACTGATGGCACCGATCACCGAAGAAATCTCATGTTGGCAAAGTAAAAAGGCGTTGACATTGTGGTCTAGTTATTCCATGCTACGAACTTGAATATTTAAAACAAAAATTTGAAAATTCGGTATTTTGAAACTGATATGTCAAAATATTATGGATGTTAGTCATACCCAACCTCAGAGATTAATACTCACGAAATGGTTTTTTAATATCTTAATCTAAAATTAAATATATTAATTAAAGCGAAATAGAAAAAATGTAACACTCGTTTCACAAAACATCTTTGTCGCATTTATTCCTTTGGATACCCATGCGTGCGACTTAGCCTGCCATAAGCCTGCCATACAGGAGCGGACTTTTTGGCGGATCTGTGCAAACGAGTGCAAATTGCTATTTTGTGCGAGTTGCATACTATAATTTTTCTACGATAACGATAATTATAAAAATAGATACAAATAAATATGCAAATATTTTATTTATTGCTTTGGATCCATGCAAATACGAAATTACCTATTCATTAGCAGAGCCTGGACAGCAGTGCCCAACCAATTAAGAAGAAGAACTATGAAATAACTTCCTAACGTATTTTATTTATTAAAATAAAATGTGCAGTTATTGAAAATCATTTTTGGAGAACTTCTTGCAATAAAATTTATTTATTTACTTACTAAACGTGTGTGTAGGGATATATGACAAAGATTATGGAGCGACACGAACATGGTACGAACATAACCAAACTAGAAGTTACCAAAAGTAGTTTAATAATACGAATTATTAAACTGTTTTCGATGCAATAATGAGTCCATTATTAACGCAAAGTAGATAATAGTATATTGTAATACTATACCCCATTTAACGACCAGATGCACATAAGGCGTGATCTTGGCGTCAACAGCCAGTTTCACACGCTACATACAAATTAAAAAACACCGGAATGCAATCAGGATTGCCGCATTTTGCAGTTGCGTGTTTTGGGATTGAGAAATTCCATCAATAGAAAATTTCTATTCAAACTTCGCGCACTTGTGTGGAGATGCATCTAATTCCATTCCATTAGCCTGCCATACACGGGCGGACCAGATCCGTCAAGAAGTCCCCTTGTTAATGGAGGTTGCAGTGTTGGGTCAAAGTTCACCGGATTTAACTAGCGGACCTGATCCGACGGACCTAATCCGTTGTACCCCACTAACTATATGGCGATTGGTTATCAGCGTTATCAGTAATACAATCGCGTCTCACTTGACCGACGACGGTAGGTCACACACGGGCCGACGACGACACGTGCGCTCGGGGAAAGACCTATTTACCAAATCAGACAATTTAATAAATGTATAAACTTAAACCGTGCTTGTGGAATGTTAAATCGGAAGACTATAAAATCAAAAATCTAAAAGATACGGTCTTGTGCAACTATACCGCGTTCACCCATTAGATGCATCTCCACACAAGTGTTTGAATAGAAATTTTCTATTGATGGAATTTCTCAATCCCAAAACACGCAACTACAAAATGCGGCAATCCTGATTGCATTCCAGTGTTTTTTAATTTGTATGTAGCGTGTGAAACTGGCTGTTGACGCCAAGATCACGCTTTATCTGCATCTGGTCGTTAAACGGGGTTTAGTATTACAATATACTATTATCTACTTTGCGTTAATAATGGACTCATTATTGCATCGAAAACAGTTTAATAATTCGTATTATTAAACTACTTTTGGTAACTTCTAGTTTGTTTATGTTCGTACCATGTTCGTGTCACTCCATAATCTTTGTCATATATCCCTACACACTTGTTTAGTAAGTAAATAAATAAATTTTATTGCAACAAGTTCTCCAAAAATGATTTTCAATAATTGCACATTTAACTTTAATAAATAAAATACGTAGGTAGGAAGTTATTTCATAGTTCTTCTTCTTAATTGGTTTGGCACTGCTGTCCAGGCTCTGCTAATGAATAGGTAATTTCGTATTTGCATTGATCCAAAGATATAAATAAAATATTTGCATATTTATTTGTATCTATTTTTATAATTATCGTTGTCGTAGAAAAATTATAGTATGCAACTCGCACAAAATAGCAATTTTGCACTTATTTGAATTGCAACAGTCGCCTTCGGCTCGTGTCGCAAACTTTCAAACAGGTGAAAAATGTGCATTATTTTGTGCTTGTTACATAATATACTATTATCTGCTTTGCGTTAATAATGGACTCATTATTACATCGAAAACAGTTCAACATGAGTCGCATTATTAAACTACTTTTGGTAACTTTTGGTTTCGTTATGTTCTTGTCACGCCATAATCTTTGTCATATATCCTCTTGGATTTTACCGGCAAAAAATTCTCAACAGCCTTTTGAGCGGCTTCGCGTATGTGTGGTGGTGTGTACGTGAATTCCGCATTTTCTGCCTACATTTTGCACACAAATTACAGAAGTTATGACGGCTATTAGATTATTTTGAAATTTAATACAATGTGTCAATATCAGTGAACCCAACCTACGCAAAAGTTCCTAGTCTAATACGAAAAGTTGAACATGCGAAATTTCAAGAATTAGTAAAGGAAAGTAGATAAAATAGTACATTACACTCGTTTAGTAACCTTGCCTTACTAAACTTGTATAATAATATACTATTTCGTAAACAGTCTTAAAAGGAAAAATTATGATAAATATAAATTAAATTCTTTTTCTACATTCATATTCTATTTCTAGAATTTCTGGTTGTTCGTATCGAAGCTATATTATTTTTCTTCGGTTCGCGAGGTCATACTGTATTTACGTGAGCACTTTGGTTGGTGCAAATATTCTTGAGTGTCCTACATGTATACCGTTGCAATTATTACACTACATTTTTTTTGTATATAAGAGTGATGTGTATATTAAAGAAAATTGCTTAGAAAACATAACCTAACCCCGCAAACTTTCAACAAATGTTCAGTCTATTCTTGCTATTGAAGAATAACAACCCTGCATAACCAGCATCGAAATTGAGATTTAGAACCCAATATCCAAAACAACATCAGAAATAAATAACAACTCTAATCACCAACTATAATGCAAATAAGAAAATAAAAAAAAACACGTAACCTAAACGAAACAGTTGATTGGATAAGGAAGAATATATATATATATATATATATATATATATATATATATATATGTGTGTGTGTGTGTGTGTGTGTGTGTGTGTGTGTGTGTGTGTGTGTGTGTGTGTGTGTGTGTGTGAATATAATAAAAGTAGAGGTGGGGAAACCGATGTATTTGAGGGAGAGGTGGCCGATAGAAGAAGACTATATTAGAGGTGTGAATTCTGTGGAGATGGCTGTGATAAATGGGAATATTCGATAGGAGGAGCCGAAGAGATCAACAATGATGATTGAATTAGGGTGTTCGGGTATTATTATGGAAAGCGAAACATGCCAATAAATATGATGCATTATAATTATAAATCATAAACGAACTAATTACAAAATGATACAGAAATAACATGATAGACAAAACAATGACATATAAATTAAAAATAAGTAACGCTCACCCGCCAAAACTATAAGAACTAATCCCCCCTTCTTGTCCTCTCCTTAATACCTCTTCCATCTCCGATGTGTAAATGTTATATAATTTTGGGCTCAACGGGCTATTCTATTATATATTTACGTAAGTACATTCTTTTGTGTAAATATTATTCTACATATGTGCCACTGTAATCGCTGCACTGTATTTTGTATATTGCATGTATGATTTTATTGTGTGGTGCTTTTGTTTTTAGTTTTGAGAAATATTTTTCGTTATTATTAAAACGTCGTTTATGTGCTAGTTGTAGTTAAAATTTTTGAAATGTGTTTTGTATTTTTACTGACAATTTGGGGATATAATTTATTGAGATATATTTCCTATTATTTTCTTCATTGATGTTGTTGCAATTGCAATCAACTGAATTTGTGTTGTTTTTTTTATTGTAGAATTAACCTTTGCTTCTGTGTTTTAATAATTTTATATTTTTATTTCAGAACTTTTTTAAGCTTTAATGATGTGTGTGTTGATGAAATAGTAATAATTTTTTAAAAACTCATTGATTGATTGATTGAAAAGTTGTAGCATCTATTTAGCAAATTGTTGATTGTACTGATTTTGTGGGTGTTGGGGGCACACGAGTATTAATTTAGATACATTCCACAATGGGTAGGTTTAGTAAACCAACCAGTATAGATTTCACGATCCCTGTGTATTATTTTTATATCTAGAAAATTTATTGCTCTATGCAATTTATTGTGAAATTTATTGAATTCCTTGAGTAGTGATTTCTTTGTTGCTAGTGATCGCAAGTATGCAGTCTATCTATGTAGTGTTCGAAGAATTGTATTTTTATTTTGTTTTTTTACTTATTACGTACCGTAGTTTCTAAATCCTCCATGACTAGGTGGTTGGCTATACAGATATAGATGAGACCATGACTGTTTCGTATTTTTGATTGTAAAATTTATGGTTGGATGAAAATATTTATAATTTAAACATAGCGTAGCTTCTATGAAGTATTCTTTGGTTAGAGGGGTGCATGATTTTAAGGAATTCAATTTTTCTATTATGGTTGTTGCTAAATCAACAGTAATGTTGATATAACATATAAGGTAAGCTTATGAGTTTTAGATATGGTTTGTGTTATAAATTTAGCGAATTTTCAGGAATGTTTGGTATGATGTTCATTTTTCACTAGAATTTGGATTATAGAATTTGCAAAGAATTTCGCTACGTTATATGCAGGACTTTGCACACTTATTATGGGCTGGAGAGGGTTTTCGTTTTCGTGCAATTTTGGTAGTTCTTATAGTTTTGGCGGGTGAGCGTTACTTATTTTTAATTTATATGCCATTGTTTTGTCTATCATGTTATTTCTGTATCATTTTGTAATTAGTTCGTTTATGATTTATAATTATAATACATCATATTTATTGGCATGTTTCGCTTTCCATAATAATACCCGAACACCCTAATTCAATCATCATTGTTGATCTCTTCGGCTCCTCCTATCCAATATTCCCATTTATCACAGCCATCTCCACAGAATTCACACCTCTAATATAGTCTTATAGTCTTCTTCTATCGGCCACCTCTCCCTCAAATACATCGGTTTCCGCACCTCTACTTTTATTATATTCACACACACACACACACACACAAATATATATATATATATATATATATATATATTGAAAATGTGTCTTGTCAAATATGACAGAAAAATGTAAAATTTACACGAAAGATGGTCTAATCTTA
The DNA here is from genome assembly GCA_959613385.1 of Geotrupes spiniger. Taxonomy (NCBI): domain Eukaryota; kingdom Metazoa; phylum Arthropoda; class Insecta; order Coleoptera; family Geotrupidae; genus Geotrupes; species Geotrupes spiniger. Next base: position 35,778,897 of record OY390737.1, read on the forward strand.
CACCTCAATGGTGTAGTGAACATTAATTAATACAGGTCCATGAAGACTAACTGGTGGATCGCTAGACAATATTGTTTCTGGGTTATTACCCGTCGTCAGTAGCGATTACCAAGAACCTTAGTTGTTGAAATACCTTTACATGTAGTGGCCAACAAAACTTCTTGGCGCGAGCCAATCACTCCTAATGAACCACTGACAACAGAACACTGACAAGACGATACCTTGTCTAACACCTCGCGGCGAGTAAACAAGACGACTGTCAAATGTCCAGTGTCAACATATAAAAGGATTGCTGCAATTAAGTTCAAAAACAATTCAAATTGAAAATGTGTCTTGTCAAATATGACAGAAAAATGTAAAATTTACACGAAAGATGGTCTAATCTTACACCTCAATGGTGTAGTGAACATTAATTAATACAGGTCCATGAAGACTAACTGGTGGATCGCTAGACAATATTGTTTCTGGGTTATTACCCGTCGTCAGTAGCGATTACCAAGAACCTTAGTTGTTGAAATACCTTTACATGTAGTGGCCATCAAAACTTCTTGGCGCGAGCCAATCACTCCTAATGAACCACTGACAACAGAACACTGACAAGACGATACCTTGTCTAACACCTCGCGGCGAGTAAACAAGACGACTGTCAAATGTCCAGTGTCAACATATAAAAGGATTGCTGCAATTAAGTTCAAAAACAATTCAAATTGAAAATGTGTCTTGTCAAATATGACAGAAAAATGTAAAATTTACACGAAAGATGGTCTAATCTTACACCTCAATGGTGTAGTGAACATTAATTAATACAGGTCCATGAAGACTAACTGGTGGATCGCTAGACAATATTGTTTCTGGGTTATTACCCGTCGTCAGTAGCGATTACCAAGAACCTTAGTTGTTGAAATACCTTTACATGTAGTGGCCATCAAAACTTCTTGGCGCGAGCCAATCACTCCTAATGAACCACTGACAACAGAACACTGACAAGACGATACCTTGTCTAACACCTCGCGGCGAGTAAACAAGACGACTGTCAAATGTCCAGTGTCAACATATAAAAGGATTGCTGCAATTAAGTTCAAAAACAATTCAAATTGAAAATGTGTCTTGTCAAATATGACAGAAAAATGTAAAATTTACACGAAAGATGGTCTAATCTTACACCTCAATGGTGTAGTGAACATTAATTAATACAGGTCCATGAAGACTAACTGGTGGATCGCTAGACAATATTGTTTCTGGGTTATTACCCGTCGTCAGTAGCGATTACCAAGAACCTTAGTTGTTGAAATACCTTTACATGTAGTGGCCATCAAAACTTCTTGGCGCGAGCCAATCACTCCTAATGAACCACTGACAACAGAACACTGACAAGACGATACCTTGTCTAACACCTCGCGGCGAGTAAACAAGACGACTGTCAAATGTCCAGTGTCAACATATAAAAGGATTGCTGCAATTAAGTTCAAAAACAATTCAAATTGAAAATGTGTCTTGTCAAATATGACAGAAAAATGTAAAATTTACACGAAAGATGGTCTAATCTTACACCTCAATGGTGTAGTGAACATTAATTAATACAGGTCCATGAAGACTAACTGGTGGATCGCTAGACAATATTGTTTCTGGGTTATTACCCGTCGTCAGTAGCGATTACCAAGAACCTTAGTTGTTGAAATACCTTTACATGTAGTGGCCATCAAAACTTCTTGGCGCGAGCCAATCACTCCTAATGAACCACTGACAACAACAACACTGACAAGACGATACCTTGTCTAACACCATCACTACACCATTGAGGTGTAAGATTAGACCATCTTTCGTGTAAATTTTACATTTTTCTGTCATATTTGACAAGACACATTTTCAATTTGAATTGTTTTTGAACTTAATTGCAGCAATCCTTTTATATGTTGACACTGGACATTTGACAGTCGTCTTGTTTACTCGCCGCGAGGTGTTAGACAAGGTATCGTCTTGTCAGTGTTCTGTTGTCAGTGGTTCATTAGGAGTGATTGGCTCGCGCCAAGAAGTTTTGATGGCCACTACATGTAAAGGTATTTCAACAACTAAGGTTCTTGGTAATCGCTACTGACGACGGGTAATAACCCAGAAACAATATTGTCTAGCGATCCACCAGTTAGTCTTCATGGACCTGTATTAATTAATGTTCACTACACCATTGAGGTGTAAGATTAGACCATCTTTCGTGTAAATTTTACATTTTTCTGTCATATTTGACAAGACACATTTTCAATTTGAATTGTTTTTGAACTTAATTGCAGCAATCCTTTTATATGTTGACACTGGACATTTGACAGTCGTCTTGTTTACTCGCCGCGAGGTGTTAGACAAGGTATCGTCTTGTCAGTGTTCTGTTGTCAGTGGTTCATTAGGAGTGATTGGCTCGCGCCAAGAAGTTTTGATGGCCACTACATGTAAAGGTATTTCAACAACTAAGGTTCTTGGTAATCGCTACTGACGACGGGTAATAACCCAGAAACAATATTGTCTAGCGATCCACCAGTTAGTCTTCATGGACCTGTATTAATTAATGTTCACTACACCATTGAGGTGTAAGATTAGACCATCTTTCGTGTATATATATATATATATATATATATATATATACCCATGAGCATTCCATTCTTGTATATTTATGTTGATGATATTTGTATGTCTATCCCTCAACACTACACAGACAATATTTTAAACGTTTTTAACGGTTTCCATCCACAACTACAATTTACTTTGGAGGTTGAAAATAACAAACAATTAAACATTTTGGATATTACCATTATTAGGAATATATATCAGACACTCTCGACCAGATGGTTTCCTAAACCTACGAGTTCTGGTAGAATACTTAATTTCATGTCTCAGCATCCAATGAAACAAAAAATTAATACTGTAACAGCGTTGAATAATCGTATGAATAAACTTAGTAGTGTTACTTTTCATGCAGAAAACAAACAGCTAATATATGGTATTCTACAATCTAATAATTACCCCAAAAAATTCATTAATAGAATTTTACACTCAATAAATGTGAATCATACCACAACATTAAATATCAAACCCCTCGATGCACGATTTTACTCATTTCCCTATATTAATGGTTGTCAGAACAATTGAAAAAAATTTTAAATAACAACATTGATATTTTGACTTTTTACAACACAAAAACAATAGGAACGTTGTACCCTAAATTAAAAACGAAGACACCACCCCTGTTACAGTCTAACTTAATTTATAAACTTCAATGTAAAGATTGTAGTTTGTCTTATGTTGGTCAAACAAAACAATATTTGAAACGTAGAATACAAAATCATAAGCAAGATTGTAAGAATGTATTGACGAAAGGGAAAAAATCTGAAATTACTGCGTTATGTGCACATGTAGAAAAATATAATTATTCTTTCGATTTCTATAACCCAGTAATTTTGGATCGACAAAATAATTTACCGAAGCGTTTGTTCCTGGAATCCGTTTATATCAATAAAACTAAAAATACTTGTAACATCAAAAACGATAACTTACTTATATCAGGGATTTACAATAATATCCTTAAATAATTAATTTTTATATGTTTTGTTGTTCATCTCCGTCCTCGTATTGTCAATTTTTTGGTTAATTTTTTATATTTTATCACGTTTTCGATTTGACCTTGTCACTACGGTTAGTCTTCGCCCAGATTTTATTTCATTAACATGTGTTGGACGAATTTGTTTATAATTGTTTTCCAAGTGTTTAAAATTGCAAAAATTTTGATATGTTGGAATAATCTTACACATTCGTTTTGATTATTTGTATTATACAATAATTTAATGTTAATATTAATTTCGTAACTTTTACCTTTGGTAAGTCTTTCTTTTAAAATGTATTGTGAATGACTTTTATTATTGGATATTTTGTTTAATTGCTTTTAGTCTGATGATGCAATTTAATAAATTGCGAAACGTTACTAATGTAAATTTTGTTTAATTTGCAACCTGATGTCCCAAATTTCCCGAAGAATCTTTTTGAATATATATATATATATATATATATATATATATATATATATATATATATATATATATGTTCTGCTTTTTTCTCGGGTAATGAGCCGCGTTGTAGAATTATCCCTGTAAGGGTTGTTCCGACGTTTCGGCAATGTCACAATTGCCATCTTCAGGTTGGTCTTCTCGGTCTAAACGATCTAAAAGAACTGAAACGTCGAACAACCCTTACAGGGATAATTCTACAACGCGGCTCATTACCCGAGAAAAAAGCAGAACAGATTTTACCCGCGAGAATCTACTTATCAACATCATATATATATATATATATATATATATATATATATATATATATATATATATATATATATATATATACTGTTGGTGCGTAAGTTCTCGCGGCTGAAATCTGTGCTTCTTGGTTCTCGGATTGTGAACCGCGTTGTAGAAATGTTCCCCGAAGGGTCGCTTCGACGTTTCGGCAGAGTCCCATCTGCCATCTTCAGGAAGCTCTTGTAGGTCTCGCTGACTTAGAAGAACTCACGTTCGGAGTTACTCGCTGATCCTTATATTCCGGTTTGTCGTTGGGGTTGACTACGCTCGACTGCTTCTTACTTCGGCTCCTGGTTAATGGACCTTGGTGTAGTGGGCGTGTGATGACCTGTAGCGGTTCCTGTTGTAGTTCCTGTGGCGCTGTCCTTTGAACACTGCTTGAACTGTATTGTTGTAATACTGGTCTCCATGTTGTAGGCAATCGTTGGGCATCATCTCGTGTGTTGAGGATTTCTTTCCGTTTCTCTATTTCTATTGCCTCCCGTATTATTCTGCTGGTGAACTGTTCAATGCTAGCTATTGTCCTTATATTGTCGAAATCGATTCTGTGTCCTGTGTCTAAGAAATGACTAGCCAATGACGATGACGAATCTCTTTGTTTTACGGCGCGAATGTGCTCTTGTTTACGGACTTCGATGCGCCTATTGGATTGACCGATGTATGTCTTCTCGCAGTTTCCACATGGTATTTCGTACACTCCCTGCGTTTCTAATGGAATTTTCGTTTTTGGATTCCTCAGCATCGTTTCGATCTTCCTGTATGGTCTGAAAGTTGTATCGATGTTCTGTGTACTAAGCATCCTGCTTATCTTGTCCGTGGTCCCTCTGACATACGGTAGAAAAGCTATGGCTGCTGGTTTTTCTTCTTCTTTTTCTTCTTCCAAGGTTCGTCTGCGGGGTCTGGATGCTCTGAAAATTTCCCGTTTTGAAAATCCGTTGTGCGCCAGTGCTTTGTGTACGTTGTCCATTTCTTTGTTCTTGCTTCTACCATCGGATATCCTTTCTGATCTGGTTATTAATGTTCTCGCTACCGAGTGCAGTTGTGCCGGGTGGTGGTGTGACTGAGCGTTTAGGTACCTGTTGGTGTGCGTCTTCTTCCTGTATACTGTATGGCCGAGACTTTTGTCGTCTCTTTTCATTACCAGTACGTCCAGGAACGGTAGCTGATTGTCTACTTCCAATTCCATGGTGAAGTTTATAGCTGGGTGTTGCTTGTTGAGGTGCTCCAGAAACCTGTCGAGTTCTTCTCTTCCATGTGTCCATACAACGAAAGTATCGTCCACGTATCTCAGCCACACCTTTGGTTTTAACTCGGCCGTCTCTATTGCTGTAGTCTCTAGTTCCTCCATGAATAGGTTGGCTATCACAGGTGATAGTGGTGATCCCATGGGTGCTCCACTGGTTTGTCTGTAGCGTTGGTTTTCAAAAATGAAACACGTATTCTTGACGCAATGCTTCACTAGTTCCATGATGTGATCCGGCGGCTGGTATTTCCGTTCCAATGTATCCATGGTGTCGTCTACCGGGACTTGTGTAAACAGTGATACTACATCAAAACTTACCAACAAGTCCTCGGGTTCCACAGTAAGGTTCTTCAGCATTTCGATGAGATGGTCTGCGTTCTTGACGTATGATGCTGCTTGTTCGGCGTAAGGTTGTAGCTGTTTTGCTAGAAATCTTGCCAAAGATTGGATTGGTGATCCCTATGCAGTTTAGCCTTTTTGCGGCGCTGCCGCGACGAGAGCATTGTACCGAAATGCATGATGCTGAAACACCACACTACTACATTTGCTACAACGAAGATTCTAAGGAAGGCAAGTTTAGCCTTAGTACGCAATTCAATCCAAATGACAAGATCTCAACTCAACGATATCAGCAAGAGACTACTAGATCTATATGTGAACATTGGAAACCGGATCCACCCAGCTCTATGGCAGAAGATTGACAATCTAGCACACCTACGAGGAGAGAACGAGCACATGCTGTCGACAGAAACACAAAGAAAGAAATTCGACAAACTTAAAGAAGAACAGAAACCAAAATCAGAAACATCAGAGAATAACGCAATACAACCCAAGGTAGTATACAACTTTTCAGACAAACCACTGGACAAGGACACCACCGAAGTTCTTACCAAAGGATTCAATTTCGCTGTAGCTCCTTCACGGATTCCAGTGGAAGAAATTGTTTGCAGTGTAGAAAGTGCCATACGGAAACTGGAGAAAGACAAAACCGAAGTAATCCGACAAGAGGTATCCAGAGTATTACGAAGAGCGAAACCACCAAGAAGAAACATATCTAACGAAGAATACACCGCACTGAGGAAGCTGCGAGACAACAAGAACATTATCGTATTACCAGCGGACAAAGGCAACGCCATAGTGGTGATGAACTCTGCGGATTACAAGAACAAAATGGCCGCCATACTAGAAGATCCTGCATACAAACCCATCGCAACAGATCCAACAACCTACCTGGAGAAGACGACAAAGAAGAAAATTGAAACATCGCCACTGGATGAAGAGACCAAGAAAATAACTATACCAAGGGAAAAATCGTCAAAATGCCCGAAGATATATGGCCTACCACTGGACAAGGACACCACCGAAGTTCTTACCAAAGGATTCAATTTCGCTGTAGCTCCTTCACGGATTCCAGTGGAAGAAATTGTTTGCAGTGTAGAAAGTGCCATACGGAAACTGGAGAAAGACAAAGCCGAAGTAATCCGACAAGAGGTATCCAGAGTATTACGAAGAGCGAAACCACCAAGAAGAAACATATCTAACGAAGAATACACCGCACTGAGGAAGCTGCGAGACAACAAGAACATTATCGTATTACCAGCGGACAAAGGCAACGCCACAGTGGTGATGAACTCTGCGGATTACAAGAACAAAATGGCCGCCATACTAGAAGATCCTGCATACAAACCCATCGCAACAGATCCAACAACCTACCTGGAGAAGGCGACAAAGAAGAAAATTGAAACATCGCCACTGGATGAAGAGACCAAGAAAATAACTATACCAAGGGAAAAATCGTCAAAATGCCCGAAGATATATGGCCTACCGAAGATCCACAAACCCGACATACCGCTACGTCCAATAGTGAGCTCAATGGGATCACCAATCCAATATTTGGCAAGATTTCTAGCAAAACAGCTACAACCTTACGCCGAACAAGCAGCATCATACGTCAAGAACGCAGACCATCTCATCGAAATGCTGAAGAACCTTACTGTGGAACCCGAGGACTTGTTGGTAAGTTTTGATGTAGTATCACTATTTACACAAGTCCCGGTAGACGACACCATGGAGATATTGGAACGGAAATACCAGCCGCCGGATCACATCATGGAACTAGTGAAGCATTGCGTCAAGAATACGTATTTCATTTTTGAAAACCAACGCTACAGACAAACCCGTGGAGCACCCATGGGATCACAACTATCACCTGTGATAGCCAACCTATTCATGGAGGAACTAGAGACTACAGCAATAGAGACGGCCGAGTTAAAACCAAAGGTGTGGCTGAAATACGTGGATGATACTTTCGTTGTATGGACACATGGAAGAGAAGAACTCGACAGGTTTCTGGAGCACCTCAACAAGCAACACCCAGCTATAAACTTCACCATGGAAGTGGAAGTAGACAATCAGCTACCGTTCCTGGACGTACTGGTAATGAAGAGAGACGACAAAAGTCTCGGCCATACAGTATACAGGAAGAAGACGCACACCAACAGGTACCTAAACGCTCAGTCACACCACCACCCGGCACAACTGCACTCGGTAGCGAGAACATTAATAACCAGATCAGAAAGGATATCCGATGGTAGAAGCAAGAACAAAGAAATCGACAACATACACAAAGCACTGGCGCACAACGGATTTTCAAAACGGGAAATTCTCAGAGCATCCAGACCCCGCAGACGAACCCAGGAAGAAGAACAAGAAGAAGAAAAACCAGCAGCCATAGCTTTTCTACCGTATGTCAGAGGGACCACGGACAAGATAAGCAGGATCCTTAGTACACAGAACATCGATACAACTTTCATTAGAATTCCATTAGAAACGCAGGGAGTGTACGAAATACCATGTGGAAACTGCGAGAAGACATACATCGGTCAATCCAATAGGCGCATCGAAGTCCCTAAACAAGAGCACATTCGCGCCGTAAAACAAAGAGATTCGTCATCGTCATTGGCTAGTCATTTCTTAGACACAGGACACAGAATCGACTTCGACAATACAAGGACAATAGCTAGCATTGAACAGTTCACCAGCAGAATAATACGGGAGGCAATAGAAATAGAGAAACGGAAAGAAATCCTCAACACACGAGATGATGCCCAACGATTGCCTGCAACATGGAGACCAGTATTACAACAATACAGTTCAAACAGTGTTCAAAAGACAGCGCCACAGGAACCGCTACAGGTCATCACACGCCCACTACACCAAGGTCCATTAACCAGGAGCTGAAGTAAGAAGCAGTCGAGCGTAGTCATCCCCAACGACAAACCGGAATATAAGGATCAACGAGTAACTCCGAACGTCAGTTCTTCTAAGTCAGCGAGACCTAGAAGAGCTTCCTGAAGATGGCAGATGGGACTCTGCCGAAACGTCGAAGCGACCCTTCGGGGAACATTTCTACAACGCGGTTCACAACCCGAGAACCAAGAAGCACATATATATACATATATATATATATATATATATATATATATATATCCAAAACGATGAATATCGAGGAAAGCGGTCAGTTTCTTTTTCGGGCACTAATAAAACTCAATTAGTTGTTCTTTTCTATATTTCGCAATATAATTGATTGCTTCATCAATATTGCGAAATATAGAAAAGAACAACTAATTGAGTTTTATTAGTGCCCGAAAAAGAAACTGACCGCTTTCCTCGATATTCATCGTTTTGGATCTTAACTGTACGGTCGATGCTCCTTGCATTTATTATATATATATATATATATATATATATATATATATATGTTGATACGTAGATTCTCGCAGGTCAAATCTGTTCTGCTTTTTTCTCGGGTAATGAACCGCGTTGTAGAATTATCCCTGTAAAGGTTGTTCCGACGTTTCGGCAATGTCACAATTGCCATCTTCACCTTGGTCTTCTCGGTCTCAAACGTCAGTTCTTCTAGACCGAGAAGACCAACCTGAAGATGGCAATTGTGACATTGCCGAAACGTCGGAACAACCCTTACAGGGATAATTCTACAACGCGGTTCATTACCCGCGAAAAAAGCAGAACATGATGCAGGGAGAAGAAAAGAGAAAAGGAGAGGATAGGAGAGCAACAGGGGGACGTAAGGGAAACAGCAAGCACATGAAAATGTAGATAGTACAATATAAATGGGTACAATATGCCAATAAAGGTCTTTTTTATATATAATAGAATGACCTCTCGAACCGGAGACACCACGGCACTGTCAAAACACGCTAAGGAAAACAACATACCTTCGATACGAACAACCCGAAAATTCTAGGAATAGAAAAGCAAAATAGTGAAACTATATTCAAGGAAATGATTCACATAAAAATGACTCCACCACAATCGATAAAAAAACAATACACATAAATGCACTTATATTACCATTATAAAACATTAATATTAAATCGTTTTGTTTTACAATAATTTATGTAAGATAATTAATTTTCAAAAATGATTGGTGATTTGGTATTAGTGTATGGTTTTTTCTTTTACTTATAAAACTGTTTACGAAAATTTTTATAATATTACTTTGTCTGCATGAGAAAGAATTTTCACCCCCCTAATAATAAATAACATTTCGGAAACTGCTGGTGTTCAAATCAAGAAGCTATATAATAGTGCTCCGAGCCAAATCACATGTAAAACGATTCCCAAAAAATTATCATTCGCACGAAAATATTTGACAAGCACATAAACCATATATCTAATATATTCCTTACGTGCAAATAATGTTTAGTAATGACAATTATCTATGATAGTTTTGTATCCACTATTAACTATAAGTAAAATTGATTTTGCAGATACGGCGTAGTAATGTATACGAAACTATATTACTATTGTATTTAAGACATCACACCCAACCGTTAGCTCTAGGATTCAATTAATAATCAATTGGATATGTCGCTGTAAAAGTTATACAAATACAAAACATAATTATTGGAAGGTAATAATCTGACCTGAAATTCGCAAATAAAAGAAAACTTATTATAATATATACATGTATATATATATATATATATATATATATATATATATATATATATATATATATATATATATATATATATATATATATATTGAAAATGTGTCTTGTCAAATATGACAGAAAAATGTAAAATTTACACGAAAGATGGTCTAATCTTACACCTCAATGGTGTAGTGAACATTAATTAAAACAGGTCCATGAAGACTAACTGGTGGATCGCTAGACAATATTGTTTCTGGGTTATTACCCTTCGTCAGTAGCGATTACCAAGAACCTTAGTTGTTGAAATACCTTTACATGTAGTGGCCATCAAAACTTCTTGGCGCGAGCCAATCACTCCTAATGAACCACTGACAACAGAACACTGACAAGACGATACCTTGTCTAACACCTCGCGGCGAGTAAACAAGACGACTGTCAAATGTCCAAGAAGTTTTGATGGCCATCCGAGTGGTCCAATTTTTAATGATTATGCCGCATAGATCCGGCTGAATTTGAGCGATGGCATTAGTTATGTTGGCTTTAAGGGCATCGGTCGATTGCGGCTTATTGGCATAGACCTGCGACTTCAGGTAACCCCACAAGAAAATGTGTAGCGGGGTCAAATCGCACGATCTTGGTGGCCAATTCACGTCGTCTATACGAGACATAAACATACCTCCAAATCGTTCATGCAGAATGTCCATCGTGGGGTCTGCTGTGTAGCACGTAGCCCCGTTCTGCTGGAAGCACATGTCGTCTACCTCCATATCGTTCAATTTGGGCCAAAGGAAATCAGTTAGCATCGTTCTGTAGCGCTCGCCGTTGATGGTATTTGCCTAACAACGTCATTTTCAAAAAAGTACGGCCCAATGACCCTGTCGGCCCGTCGGCCAAAATTGGTTTACCGAATCGGTTGTCTCGAATTTGGCCACTAAACGTTGGAGAGTCGACTTTGAAGGCCCACCGCGTTTGCCGTAAATGGACGCACTGCGCGCAACGTTTGCACTAACACTCATTTTGATAATAAAGTTTGTTTGTTTGTTTAAAGTTAAACATTTGGACGTGCTGCTCAATCGTGTACCTTGCCGTGGTGATTTGTCATCAGTGACTGAATAATAAAAACCAGATTAGACAGACGCAAACAGAAGAACATGGCCGCCACAGGCTGCCAACATCGACCCGTTCTTATTGAAAAACCCTTTATATATATATATATATATACTCAGTGACATATAAACTGCAACACCTAGAAGGGGTGGGAATATTTGGACCAAATTTGGCAGAAACATTGGACTAGTCTAAGGTAACAATTGATTAAAATTTGATAAAGAAAACACTTTATCTTTTTGATTTTTCTTTAATAATGTGTTGGTCCGCCCCTATTTCTGATACACTCATTGACCCGCCTTGGCATTGATTCCAGCAGGTGATCAATGTCTTCTTGGGGTATGGCATCCCAAGCAGCCTGTACTTCATACCGTAGAGATTCTATTGTCAACGGTGGGTTCGGTAGATTCCTCAATCTTCTACCCATCATGTCCCACACGTGCTCAATGGGCGACAAATCGGGAGATCTTGGCGGCCAAGGCAAAAGATTAACATTGGCCTCTTCAAAGTAGTCAAGAGAAAACCTTGCTACGTGAGGTCGTGCATTATCTTGCTGGAAAAGTGGGTCTTCCAGCCCTCGAAGATATGGAAGAACATGTGGTTCTACCACTTCGTCAATGTAGCGTCGGGCGGTCATACTGCCCAGAATGAAGAGCAAGAGTGACCTACTGCCGTAAGCAATAGCACCCCACACCATCAACCTCACAGTTCGGTGAACATGCCTCGCAATCGAAAAATCAGGATTGCGCCTTTCTCCACGTCTTCGTCTAACAGTCATCCGACCATCATGCATTCCTAAACAAAATCGCGATTCGTCACTAAAGACAACTCGATGCCACTCCAAGTTCCATTGAAGTCTTTCCGTGCACCAGGCCAAACGTTCCTGGCGATGTTGAGCAGTGAGGGGTAGCACAAGATGTGGGCGGTAAGACAGCAAGCCAAAGATTCTTATTCGACGATAAACTGTTCGCAAGCCTATCGGGCGACCTTGTGCACCTAGCCATTGATCAGCTACTGATCTAGTTGTAGAGAATCGGTCTCTCAAGGCCATTAGTCTTAAGCGGGGATCTTGACGTTCATTGGTTCGTCTTTGAGCCCCAGTGCCTCTTCTCCGACGTTCAACCCCATGTTCAGACCACGCTTGATAAACACGCATTATTGTTGAGTGGTGTCGTCCCAAACGGTTGCCGATTTCTCTAAACGAAAAACCCGCTTCTCGTAAACCAACAATCCGCCCTCGGTCAACGTCACTCAACTGCTGGTAAACTTGAGGTCTCCTTCCTCTAGGCATCGTTAAACACTTGAAACACTTTAAACTAAAGAACGGGATCCGAAAAAGTGGAACAAATTCAAAAAAATGACTCGATAATTGCTTGTCTATCACCACCTCTAAAAAATTACACAAACGTCAAAAATCCCACGACTACTTGATGATTGGGTTTCAAATTTTAATCAACTATTTCCCTGGACTAGTCCACTATTCCTGCCAAATATGGTCAAAAAATTCCCACCCCTTCTAGGTGGTGCAGTTTATATGTCACTGAGTATATATATGATGTTGATACGTAGATTCTCGCGGGTAAAATCTGTTCTGCTTTTTTCTCGGGTAATGAACCGCGTTGTAGAATTATCCCTGTAAGGGTTGTTCCGACGTTTCGGCAATGTCACAATTGCCATCTTCAGGTTGGTCTTCTCGGTCTAAGCGATCTAGAAGAACTGACGTTTGAAGTTACTGCTCCGTCTTTATATGCTGTGGTTTCGTTCCGGGTCGATGTGCATGCTTGGTTTCTACTCTGGCTTCGGGTCAGTGGGCCGTGTCGTTCTTGTAGCTCAGTGGGTGGTGATATTTTCTTTTTGTCTATCACGGACTTGCTATTTGTCCGGCCGGCAAGTGCTCTCCATGGTCTTGGAAGTCTTTGAGCATCATCCCGTTTGTTCATATTTTGTGGCTGCTTTTCTATTCCAATAATAATTCTACAACGCGGTTCATTACCCGAGAAAAAGCAGAACAGATTTTACCCGCGAGAATCTACGTATCAACATCATAAATCTCTACGGGGAGGAGATTTTTCAACAATCGAGGACGTTCGAGAAGTTACGAACAAAGAAGGAACGATCATTGTGCAACTTATCATTTCTAAAAAGATGTCGAGATGGAAATATTATTCCTAAGTGCATGGCACTCTCACACCACAGCAAGACACCGACTACGACGAGGATTTTACGAAGAGCCAGTTCGGCATTAGTGCGAGAAGCAATACATAGAACAAGACACCAACTGGATGACATCAGCACAAATTTACTCAAGTTACGCTTGAACCTCAGCAACACCATCCATCCTTTCCTGTGGCTGAAAATCGACAACTTGGCAGAATTTCGTGCAGAAACCGAATATCGTCTATCAACAGAAAAACACAAGAATAAATTCGACAAATTAAAAGAAGACCAGAAACCAATAGTGAATATTCGTGAAAACACCACTGTGAAAACGAAAGTGGTGTACAACCTCTCGGATCTCCGTCTGGATGAAGTTTCCACGAACATTTTAGCCAAAGGTTTCAATTTTGCGGTAGCGCCACATCAGATTCCGGTGGAAGAAATTATTAGCAATGTGGAAGCAGCCTCACAAAAACTGAGCAAGGACACAGCTGAGATAATTCGTCAAGAGGTATCACGAGTCCTACGGTACAGCACACCTCCAAAAAGAAACATCACAAGAGAGGAATATCTTGCCTTAAAAAGTCTACGAGGAAACAAAGACATCATCATTCTTCGGGCTGACAAAGGCAACGCTACGGTCGTCATGAATACCGACGAATACAAGAAGAAAATGAAGACAATATTAGAAGATCCTGCATATAAACCGACACCAACAGATCCTACAACATATTTAGAGAAGACCACCAAGGACAAAATTGCAGCATCACCTATCGACCCAGAGACGAAGAAGCTACTTATACCAAGAGAAAAAGCATCAAGATGCCCGAAACTATACGGACTACCCAAAATCCACAAGCAGGATGTACCACTACGACCCATTGTGAGTTCCAGAGGATCACCAACTCAACCACTAGCAAGATATCTTGCAAAACAACTTCAACCGTACGCTGAACAATCAAAATCATATGTAAAAAATGCAGATCATTTGATTGAACTATTGAAGAACGAGGTAGTACGGCCAGACCAACTGTTAGTAAGTTTTGACGTTGTGTCACTCTTTACTCAAATACCGGTCAAAGAAGCCATAGAGATAATCAAACAGAAGCACAAACCAGCTAAACATATAATGGATTTAGCAGAACACTGTTTGAAGAATACTTATTTCATGTATGAAGACCAACGGTACAAACAGATGGAAGGAGCACCAATGGGATCACCGCTGTCACCAGTAATTGCAAATTTATTCATGGATCACCTGGAAACCACAGCATTGCACACTGCGAAACTCAAACCTGATGTATGGCTAAGATATGTTGATGATACTTTCGTAATATGGTCACACGGAAGAACAGAACTAGCTACTTTCCTCAACCATCTAAATGAACAACACGACCAAATTAAATTCACAATGGAAGTGGAGGAATACAATCAGCTGCCGTTCTTAGACGTCCTACTTACGAAGACAGAAGACCATCGCCTGAGCCATACTGTGTACCGAAAGAAGATCCACACCAACCGATATCTCAACGCCGAATCACACCACCATCCAGGACAACTCCACTCGGTGATAAAGACGCTCATTACAAGATCGGAAAGGATTGCAGACGACACCAACAAGGCCGAAGAAATGAAGAATATACACCAGGCATTACAAGCAAATGGATACACCAAACGAGAAATACAAAGAGCAACTAAACCAAGACAAAAAAAAACTGAAGATGCAGACAGGAAGCCTATAGCAACAGCATTCTTGCCGTATGTCAAGGGAACTACGGACAAAATTAGCCGAATCTTGCGTGTCACAAAAAAAGAGAATGCAAAATCTCGAAAGCAGGTTATAATTCAAGATGCAAAGGAATAAAAGTAGAGTGGGGAAACCGATGTATTTGCGGGTGGGGAGGCCGATAGAAAGAGAAAATTTTAGCAAGAAACGATTGGAGAAGGAGCATGGGAGACAATGGGAAGAAGCGGATACTAGTACAGAAAATAAAGGGGGTGAAGTAGGTGTGTAGGAGAAAGAATGAAAAGAACAGGAGAAATAAGAGGGAACAAAGGAAAAGAGGAAGAAATGGAATAGGGAGGGGGCGCAGGCGGAGAGAGTAATATTGATGATTGAATTTGCGTTTCGGCAAAGTGACATTTGCCATTCTCAGGTGTTCTAAGTCGAACCTATCTTAAATCGCTAGAAACACTTGCCGAAACGTCGGAATAACTCGGTTTGGTGCAATTCAAATAAGTGCTTCATTGCCCGAGATTGGCATGAAAGATGGAGTAATCCTTCACCCGAAAGGTGTTGTCAACATTAATTAAACAGGTCTACCGGTTAGTCTTCATGGACCCGTTTAGTTATTGTTCACAACATCTTTCAGGTGCAAGATTTGTCCATCTTTCATATACAGGGACTGCAAATTAAGGAGATTGATTAAAAAATATATATATTCACATAGAATTACAATTGTATATTGCCACCCTCAAAATAACTTTCGTCTGAAGCCACACAGCGCCGGAGACGGCGGAATGAGGTGATTTTTCAGCTGTGGGAAGAGAAAAAAGTAGTCACAAGGACTCAAGTCAGGCGAATAAGGACGCTGATGAGCCACAGGAATGTTTTTACTGGCCAAAAAAACTCGTTTATTGAACTTACTGTGTGACAAGGAACATTATCGTGATGCAATACCCAAGTGTTCTTCATGTTTGTTCTCGCACGAACGACCCTTTTTCGAATACAAAAGTCAAGGCACCTTTTCCTCCTGATGTCCTCTTGGCCTTGCGAAAAAAATTTTGGAACCATTTTTGCGCAGGTTTTTCTCATCCCCAATTCATTGGTCAAAATCTGATGAACGGTGGTGTGAGTCAAATTCAACTCTTTCCCGATGATGCTGACTGTAAACGGAGAATCTGAACCCACAAGATCCCGGATTCTGTCGACATTTTCATCGGTTCTTCAAGGTGAAGGCCTTCCGCTTCGTGGTTCATAATCAATCGACTCTCTTCCTTCTGAAAATGCCTTAAACCACCGAAAAACCTGGGCTCTTGATAAAATGCTACCTCCGTAGGCCTGCTGAAGTTTAGCAAGAGTTTCCGTTGCACTGTGTCCAAGTCTTAGGCAAAACCTGATAGCACACCGTTGCTCGAAATTGATCACTTATTTTTGGAACACAATAGAAAAAACTGTTTCACAACAAAATCGCTACGGACAACCAAACGACTCGAGCGAGATCAAACCCGTACTGAAGGCGGATCACATGTTCCCCTGCCGCCCCTCCAAGCCCAACGCCTCCAGTGTTGCGAGATCGAACGCTACGTTGCCAGTCTCATTACTTAATTTACCCACCTCGTATATATATAATATATATACATATTTATTATCACAAAGCCTAGTCTGCGTTGCGTTGCGTTAACACTTGAATTTGAAGTTGTTATTAAATTATTAAAATTATATTTGGCGAGACCCAAAACATTTGAAAACCTTACTATTAAAACACGTTAAAAGAGTCATAATCTAGGAGAGGCTGAACGTAATAACAACAAACCGGTAACAATTTACCTTTAAGAAAATAGTTTAAAATTTTTAGGTTAATAGTAATTTTCATCATGATAAATGGAAAGAATTATAAAACAATTTCAGTTTAAACTGTTAAACCGTGAGATTCACTAATATTCGTCAGAATCAGTAATATCAAAAAAGAAACAGCCAACAGTATTTTCACAATTGTAGATTTAGATAAAATGAACTTATGGTACTTCATAACTGCATATCAAAGCTCTACAAAGTTATTTTATATAAAGCATAACAGAAGAATAATTTTGATAAATGATGACATAATTAATACTAATAACAGTAATAAGCACATTAACAACAAATGGATTACATACTTATCTGCGGTTAACAGCTGAGATGCATACTCTATCTTTGGGGCCTAAAATACACATGTAAAGACTCCCCTATCACTAAGTTAGTTTCAGATTTAGAATATTATTTGAATTATTTCGACAATATTTTGGAAGAGGAGATAAGTAGATTAAGGTTAGCGTCAGTTCACACAACAAAATGTTTAATAAAGACCCTTTAATCAAACTTTGTGCAATCGCAAACATATTTTTTGTACACAACCACAATACTATTGCGTCTAGATCAGATAAGAGTAACTCTACCGTGATCAGCAATAAAATTGCTTATGAAAATAAAATGAAAATGAGTAACGAAGATCTGACTAACATTACACAATATAAAAATATAAATTAAAGAAAACTGGATAAAAAATTATCGATGATAGAGGGTACAAAAATTTATTTTGTAACAGCGGCATTTTCCCAAAAAATATGTTTTAATTTCGGGGTATTCAATTATGTCTATAGTCTCATGCATTGATTCACCAACTTATGAATTATCTATAATTATGTCTACAATTTTTAGTAATCTCTGAATAAATTTTACTTGTATAATTCAAGTTTGTTCAGAAAATTCAAAATATAAAATTACCAGATGATCATCTTTTGATTTCATTGGACGTGGTCTCATTTACTAATATACCTCAGGATCTAATACTTACTACCATACATGTGGTGTGGCATAATATACAACCACATACATAAGTAGACTTACCCACTTTCATTGGAATCATCCGTTTCTTACTTAATACTTAGCATATAGCGACTCTTTCTTTCACCATAACTCGACTACCCAGATGGGTCACCCGTATTTCCCAATATTAGCGATTTAGTAATGAATAAACTTTTAAACCCCATAATTTCATTAATACCCATGAACATTCCGCCCTTGCATATTTATGTTGATGATATTTGTATTGATATTCATCGGCAAAATATTTCAAATATATTGAATGATTTTAATAAATTTCATCCAATTGGAATTGTACTTGAAGTAGAATAGAACAATCAATTAACCTTTTTAAATACTAAAATTTTTGAAAATATCAGTCACTCTCGAGCATATGGTACTATATACCTAGTGCCAGAGTACTAAACTAAAAATTAATACTGTGATAGCTTTAAGAAAAACCTGCCAAAAATCTGGAGAAAATGCGTCGTTATATCAGGGGTTGAATTAAGAAAATTTAAGAAATATTTCAACTAATAAGAATAACGTCGAACTCGAATTCTACGTTCTCCGTCATTTATAATTATATGTGATTTATTATTAAGCTGTATTATGAAGTTGAATTGGATTGAATCGATTATGCCTACCTCTTTTAGCGTTATGAGGATCAGCGTCAGTGTCGGTGTACTTGTGATGCATCCGGTGATCCCTAACCCATTCATAAATGTGATTTTGGAAGCAGGTTGCTTGAAAACAAGCCAGAAGAATGCTTAAAGGTAGCTTGGCTTTATAGGTCCTGTGCGTCCAGAGCCTGTGTGCTCCCGCTGTCGCACCAAGAGTTCCAATCACAGCCAAAAACAGCGCTGGAAAATAACTTTAGTTATTTCTGATAATTCTATAAGTTTGATCATTGATTGATTAAATTTTTTCATATTTGAAGAAATGGACTTAAAAATACAAATTAGCTGTCAAATGTATACGTACACCAAACGAAGGTTTTCCACGAAGCCGCCGAGAACAGTAAATAAACACCATATACCATGCCGATGTACAGGTAAAAAAATACGACGACGTTAAACCACACTATATCCCATTTATACTGTTTTTCTGCATCCGATTTATGTTCCTCTTTAGATACTAGAACTGGTGCGTACTCTACTTCTTTGCTATTTTGTAAATTACGAAGTGCGTTTGTTGCTTCACTTATTAGAGTGTTTCCCAACATATTCGCTGATATATCTAAAGTTATAAAACTGTGTTAACTGTTAATCCAATAAAATTGGGGATGCGTAGAAATTGGTGAACAACATTATCAAGAAGCTATTTAAAAAAGTCGAAGAATAAGAGATGCGGGTGAAAAAGGCGTATTATAAAATAAGCAGGAGTGTCACAAATGTAAACTTCAGAAATTCGTAAAATGTTCCCAGTGGAATTCGATTGATGTAAACAGCACAATCAAATAATATGTTCTCGCATTTTGATACAACATGGGAGAGTGGGAGTTAAATGTGTTAATCGCATCAATATTGTAGGAAACCAACTAAAAATTAAAACGAGATATAAAAAGAACATAACAAAGATAAAAAACAAAAATTTACATTTTTAAAAAGTCGATAAACGAGGAATGCCACGACAAATACAAATAAAAGGTTTTTTAACAGAAACACAGATAAAACTTACGTATATCTTAAGAATGATGAATGAATACATCAAAGACAATAGAAACATTTCTAAGAAAACTATATCAAAAGTAGACGAACGATAAATCCAAAGAAAACCGAAATGAGATTAAATTGAAACGACATAGAAACAAAAACACAGATAAAACTTATGTATATCTTAATAATGATGAATGAATACATAAAATGCAATAGAAAATTTTCGAAAAACAGTATATCAAAAGCAGAGGAATGATAAATGCAAAGAAAACCGAAATGAGAACAAAATTGAAACAACATAAATGGAAAAAACTTATAATATCAAATATAAACATTAAAGACAAATAGAGAATAATCTAACCGATAGCTAAAATAAAATAAAACCACCGGAAATTATAAATAAAACTTGACGTTCTGTTTGACAATAACTTGATTATTAACGAAACGTAAATCTAATTTAGCACATCAATAAACCGTAAAGAGATCGTTAAACTTACGCGATTTATGTATATATAACACTGCAACAACAATACAAACAGCACTGAAACGTCTTACAGCTAGTGTCGTTGATTTATATGCAATTCTTTCAGTTGCATCTGGGGGAATTGACACATTTGCACCTGACACAGTTTTGCCTGTACGTAAAATGTATAATCAACTGCAGTGGCAGCAGAAAATAGTTTGTAATTACTACTACATCATTGATATATAAAAAGAACGAACGAATAAAACTGGGTTCCTTTAAATCAGCCATGTAGCACGTTATTGATTTCGTTTGGTTTTTATGATAATTTAAATTCAAACGCAAAAAGCATTGTTTTCTACCTTCCTCACCAAATAAGAAATTTTACGACGTAGTTTTATGACAGCGTAAATTTCCTATCCGAAGTGAAGAATATAAATTTATATTATTGCCAATTATATTATTTATAATATATTTTATATTATTCTGCTGAACATTGTATTATAAAAATAAGGATACAAAATCGAGGTTTGGTTAACGGGAATAGGGTCAGCTAATCAGCTGTTATTACTCCCATCCCCACTATATTAATAGAAAATTAATACCCTTATATGCGAACTGTGGTACACTTCACAAATAATATATACAAGATCAACTGCGAACGAAATATCTGCTCGATTACTCACGATATACTCTAGGGAATACAACATGTTTCAGAAACAAATGCGTTTTGAATTTTAATTTGAAGTATGCAACTGGTAGGCACTTCAGACTATCAGGAATACTGTTGTATAGTACGAGTAAAAAAGCAGTTTTATGAATGGGAGGCATCAATATACCTTTACTTTTTACATTTATATTATGAACTAATTTACGGTGAAGGTAAGGTGGAATTTTGTTTTTGATTATTTTTTGCAAATGTACTGCCAGATTAAGAGTCCTGCAAGATTGCATACTTAACCAGCCCGGCCAGCGCAGGGTGTGAGAAATGTGATTTATTTTCCTCTTAAATTAAGATAAATCTTAAGGAAGCATTCTGCATTCTCTGAATTAAGTGCCACTTAGATATAATTTCATTCTATCTTCGACAAAAAGCCTTGCTCTGTTATGTCCGAAGACCATAACAGTTGTTTTTTCGTGTTAAGGGTCAACGCATGAGCTATCGAAGCATTAGTAATCATGTCTAAATCATGGTTAATTTTTGCAACTTCTATGTCCATATTTTCAACACCAAATGAATAATACAATTGTAGATCATCCGCAAACATATGATGCTTGCAGGATTTTAAAGATTTTAATAAAAAGGTAGTATAAAGCGAGTATAATAAAGCACCCAAAACACTGCATTGGGGGAACCCCACAGTGCAGATCAACAAAATTAGAGAACAACCCATCAACCATAACTTGTTGACTGCGGCAGGTTAAATAGTCGGTCAAGGCGACAGAGCATTCTCACTAAAGCCTATGTACGCCAGGACACTCATCAACAATTCGTGATTGATACCATCAAACGCTTTGGACTAATCGAGACATGACAAGGACTGTAACTTTATTCTTATCCGTTTCTCCTATTATATCATCTGTTACATGTGCTAACGCTGTTGCACAGCTGTACCCTGGTCGAAAACCAGACTGATCAGGCAGTATATTGTATGCATTCAAATGTTTCCGAATCTGTTTAGCCATCACACGTTCTAGAATTTTTGAGAAAGTGCAAAAAATGCTGATCGGTCTTAGATTATTATAACCTTGTAGAATGGACACCTTTGGCAGTGGAACTACAATAACCTGTTTCCATATGTGCAGATGGTCAAAACACATGAAATTTTCATTCAGGAAATTAAATAATAAACCAGTCTTAATGGAACACCCTAGCGTTGCTGCTCAAAGATGTAATTTCTTCAAAGATACAGAAATCACTGATGAAAAATCTTCTTTATAGACGAAACCTAGTGTGGTGCAAATCATGTTAGGCAGTTTGGATGAGTTGAAAAGGTAAAACCAGATAATAAGGATACATTTAAACATTATCGTGGTGGAGTTCCACAAATAAATGGGCAATGAGGCTGTATAAAGTGGCCATCAGGTGCGGGACAAAAGGTAATTATCTTTTGGCCTTCCGAGATGTAAACATTGGAACTATGCACCGTTCATGTCACATGTAACTTCGTATTTACGACGACTGAGCGTTTTCCCGCATAGTATGCGGTAAAGTAAATAATCCTTCTTTTTAAACTCCAGAGACGTAGGAAAAATACACAATTTTGAAATCATGAAGCCGATGTTCAGGAGAACGAGATATATATTTTTAATTCAATAAGTATAACAAAATGCACAAAATTTAATATTAAATTAGTGCAAACACTCCGCTGGGCATCGTGTTTAAGATATAAACTTCATGCAGCAAAATGCAATTTCCTACATTCGATTATAAATAGCTAATAATAAACGTACCTACCTACCTACCTAATAACAATTAACTTTTATACAATTATTTAAATGTAACAAATTCAAATCTGTCATGTCATGTCATATCTGCCACAATGCAATGCATTCGACTGTAAATAACTATTACATTTTTGTATTGATATTAGTGTGCAAAATGTCACATTGGAGTTGTTCATTGACAACGTGCGCAAAATATGTATTTCGCGAATTATATTCCTTTAACGTAATGGATGTTATTTAATATACACATATTACTTTATATAACATGTTCCACTACTGTACACACGGCACTGTATTACACGTGCATTATTGTATTTTATGCACTTTATTATCATGGTGCAATGCAATGCAGCAGTCCTCGGAGCAAAACTCCTCGAACGCATTGACATCATCATTAGTTAGTCTTAGAACGTAGAATGTACATATTACGTACATATTAATTTTAATAGTTTTTATTATACTTTATTGTAACTTCAAAATAAATGTTTTTTAAAATTTCTAAAAGTTAAACCGAGAATATATTTGGCGCAGTCGGTAGAATCCACCATCGGGAACAAAAAGTGCAATTTTTTGACTTTCTCGATCGATTTCAATCGTTTATGGTGAAAATCCGTGAATAACTATTCACACCACATTCTCAACAACCGAATACCGTAGAGGAGCCTGATTGACTTCACGGACCTTCCTCAACAATATTTCGTCATTCTCCAGGATTGTGGAATTACGAAACATGATGGTTACAATAATTTTTATGTAAGTAATTTTATATATTGATATTTATGTCCTCAACCTCGTTCGCAAACGACGTAGAATACAAGTTAATTAAAATATTCGAAAATATAAAAATAACCGATAATTCAAGCGAAACCGAGGCAATGGCGGCACCGCAATTTGAATCGTGATATTTAGACTGTATCCTCGAATTCGACGGGATTACAAATGAGTTAAGTAGATTTTTAAAAACAAGTAAACAGATAATTATTGCATTTTACGATAATGCAAATCTCGCGAATTTTCAAAATGTATATATTACAAACTGTATAATTAATAAACTTAAAGGTAGAGCACGTCTCATTGCCAATACAAGTAGTATCAATACATGGGCAGATCTTAAAAATATATTAACACGAAATTTTGGAGATCAAAGAAACGAACGTTGTCTTACACGAGATTTAGTTTCGCTAAGGCAAAAACCCAACGAAAATTTTCTTCAATTTTACGAGAGATGTTTATCGTTGTTACAAACAATATTTACATATATTAATATTAATATTCCTCAAGTTGCTCGTGCATCGCGGCAACAATTTTACCGTGAATTAACGCTTAATACCTTCTTGGCCGAATTAAAGGAACCCATGGGAAGTATGGTACGTTCCATGCGACCAGTAGATCTTGCTCAGGCAATACAATTCATAACGGCCGAAGAAAATGTACAATATTTTCAAGAACTAAACAAACCAATCACAAAACCAACATATCAAATAAATAAACAACGTCAAACACCATTTATGCAGCTGTATACCCCTCAATATGTGCCACAGCCACAACAAACGCCGTTTTTCCAAAATAAACAAAATTTTGCTAGCCAACCAATTAATATTCAACCCAGACCGGTACAGCAACGATTTTTAACTAATAAACAGGTGTTCCCACAACAAAATCACAATAACGTATTGAAAACCCGTAATAATTACCTATTACCGAAACCAACTCCAATGAGTATTTCCACACGTAATACCCAACCGTATAATGCACATAATCGTCCGCAAAATAATTTCCAAAATAAACCAAGAATGACATTCGAAGAGCTTTTAATACCGAGCTACTCGAAGATAATGACGCAACCGATACTCAAGTATGTCCTTACAGCGAGTCTTTCGTTGAAAGACAAATCCAGGTAAACGAAGAAGAAAATTTTTATGACGAGCCTCCACCAGACCTAAAACTATAATCGAATATAACACAGGCACGAATCAAAAAGAATTACCTTATATACAACTTCGCTACACAACTTTAAAATTCTTAGTAGACACAGGCAGGACATTGACAGGATTCCAAACTACTTTATCATTACGGACTAGTCCGATAAAGTACCACTTTATGTCCTATATTTTATGTCATAAAACAGTTGATTACGGACGAGTGAAACATAAAAAAATTTATTTTCCAATGCCTGTAGATTTAAAATTCTATATTTTCCATTTTCATGATAGTTACGACGGATTAATTGGCCTAGATACATTAAAATTATTACAAGCACAGCTCGACTTTTTTAACTCTAGTTTAGTAACACCGCCCGCTAGTTTCGAAATATTATATCAAGAATCAGGTAAACAACCTATTCACGAAATTAATTTAATTCCTAACACTAAACAGAGTAAAAATTACAGTTAACGTAAAAGAAGGCGATGTTTTAATATCAAAAACCACAATTGAAAATTGTGAAATACCAGAAACAATTTCTAAATCTGCAAATAACTTTGCTATTGTAGAAATTCTAAATAAATCAGATCAAGAAATAAACCTAAATTTCTACAAACCAATGCGTGTATCAACATTCGAAAAAGATGCATTTGAAATTTACCATTTGAAACAAACTCATAATTACAGAAAACCAAAATTGCAACTAAATTCATTAATACGCTCAGATCATATGAACGCCGAAGAAAAACGCGAAATTCATAAATTATGCGGAGAAATTTCAGATATTTTTTATGATAATAATACAAAATTATCAAATAAAGCACCAGATAAAAACTAAAGACGAAATCCCAGTATACACGAAGACGCATAGATATCCATACGTACATAAATAAGAGGTGGATAAACAAATTAAATCTATGCTTCTACAAAAAATAACTCGAGATAGCAATTCTCCTTGGTCCTCTCCTATATGGATTGTGCCGAAAAAAGCTGATGCATCAGGGTTAAAAAAAATGGCGATATTCAAAAAACTGCGTTTAGTGTACAAGGAGGACATTAAGAATGCCTTTCGGTCTAAAAAGTGCCCCCGCTACCTTCCAACGTGTGATGGATAACATCTTACGCGGTATTAATCATGAAAATAGCTTAGTTTACATCGATGATATAATAATATTTTCTCATATTTGAAGAGAGGTTCAAGAACACTTTGTCCATCTTCGTAAAATATTTAAACGACTCCGTGAAACTAACTTCAAAATACAACTTGATAAATCCGAATTCTTGCGAAAAGAAGTCGCTTATTTGGGTCACATTGTTACAACTGATGGTATAATACCGAACCCAGATAAAATTCAAGCAATTCAAAAATGTCCAATACCAAATACGACAAAAGAGATCAAAGGATTTCTAGGACTTCTAGGATATTATAGGCGCTTTATTAAAGATTTTGCAAAAATTACTAAACCCCTGACTAATTGTTTAAAAAAGGATGCAAAAATAATTCATGATGCTGAATTTATGAAATGCTTCAATTTCTGTAAGAATCTCCTTATAAATGAACCCGTATTATAATATCCTGATTTTTCTAAACCATTTTTACTCACTTTGAAAACGATGTAGTTCAATTTGTTAGCAAATACCTTACGCCTAATGTACCATATAATTTACTTCTCACTCCTGATTCTATATATGCACATTTTTGCTAAATTATTCGCGCACTAGGAGGAGAAGTATTTCGCGCATGATGAACACCAACTGTTTGTACACATTTTCATATTGTGGTTTTGATTTTTCGGGTAATAGGTTAGCGATTACATTATTAGCCACTTCAGTAATATCAAACGGTATATCTTCTTCCATTTCCGTCATTTGAAAATAGGTTTTCTAAAAATGACGCCGTCCAAACTTGTTTATGAAAAGATATCTGACAAATGTCAATATTTGTAAAATTTTGTTTCCATAGTAACAAAGAAACTAAATACGATAGAATAAATCTTTGTTTGAATTTCATTATGATTTTACTTAATTATTTTCGTTATTTCAGTAAGTCTGTAGAAAAGATATTGTATACAACTCGTGCGCGAAATTTCTTTGGTGCTTTCCACCAAGAAGAGGTGCTGAAATATATAGTGACCACTCATACACACAGTGACTGACCTGTTGCAAGGAAAATTGAAAATACTAAGAAAAATTCCACGGAAAAACTCGAAGTAACGAAGGAGAAACGCTAAAATATGAGGAAGGTATAAGAAATGCAAGACAAAACGACAAGCTGAAATGGGAACAAATAACAATAGAAAACTTGTGAAAATGAATTAAAACATTGATACTTAAAACAGCTAGTGATATATGTGGTAGGAGGAGAATATATAAACAAACAGACAAACAATAGCCAGCATGATGGAATGAAATAAAAACGCAAGTAAAGGCAAAAAGAAATTGTGGAAAGAATATTTGGATAAGAAGGTGCAAAGAAAATAACATGGCAGAAATTTGGCGAAAACTGGAAATCAATAGCCAAGGAAACTAGAAACTATTTTATAACACACTAAAGAAATTACGAAAAGCGAAGCAAGTAAAAGTCGTAACCACTAAAAATAAAGAAGAGACAATTTTAACAAAATTGGAAGATGTATTGGACAAATGGAAGGAGTCTTTTCAAGAAATACAAGATGAGCAAATAGGAAATACAAGCATTATAGAAATAGAAGAAGAAAATGAGACAAACGGGGAGGCAAGAGGTATAACAGCGGAGAAACATACTGAAGCGTCAAAGAAAATAGTTCCAATACATAAAAAAGGTGACAACAAGCAGTATAACAAGTATAGAGGAGATTACTTAGTATACCGTTAAAATATATGAACATATTTTAGAAAAGAAATTAAGAGTATAGAACCAACAATGACAGAAACAAAAAGTGGGTTTACAACAGGACGAAGTGCGCAGGACCATATCTTCACAATTAGGCAGATAAGTGCTGTGATGTGCCAATATAACAGAAAGGCCTTTTTAGCTTTTATAGACTTGGAAAAAACATTCGACAGGGTGCCGCGAAAGAAAGTATAGGAAGCTTTGTAAAAAGAAGGGTAACACTGAAATTAAAAAAGTCTTAAAGAGCCTCTACAGAAACAGAAGAAGTTACGTCATCTGTAATAACAGTAAATCGGAAGAATTTATCATTAAGGAAGAGTTGAGACAAGGAGGAGTGATGAGCCCAGTGGTATTTACGATTTTTCTATCATTCAATGTAATTCCCCTCGCTCTTCCTAGGTACTTCATTTCCATTGCTTCTAATTTTTCCTCATTCTGTCTGATAATACCCAGAACTCACAACCATAGGTTAATACCGATCTGTATATGATCTATGCGTTTTTTTGTCTTTAGTGACACTTATTTTTTACCAACAATTGTGAAATATAGTTTATTACTTTTTGTTATTCTGCTCATAATCTCTAAATATTGCTTACCCTAGTGATCGATTATTACCCCTATGTAGCTAAATTATTCCACTTGTTCTAACGCTGTTCCGTTGATGGGTATAGTTATATAATGCTTTCCTTTTGAAACTACCATTATGTTCGTCTTATTTATATTTATTGTCATTCCATTCTCTATTAGTATGGTATTCCAAATTGTTAAATTATTTTGTAATCCCCTTTCACTCTCCCATAATTATAATATCATCCGCAAATGCAAATTATGGGCTGCCGATGCCGATAACCTATATGATTTCGTCGATAAAAACCGTAAATAGCAATAGACTCATCACTCCTCCTTGTCTCAACACTTCCGTAATGATAAATTCTTTCGATTTAGTGTTGTTAGCGATGACATAACTCCTTGTGTTTGTGTAGAGGCTCTTTATTAATTTCTGTGTTACCCCTCTTTTTTCAAATCTTCTCATATATTCTTTCGTGGCACCCTGTCGGAAAGTTTTTTAATCCAGTGATCAAGCGATCAAAATAGCTCTTTATGTAACAAGTACATAATATAGGTCTTATTATTAAGCCAGATTATGTACGAGTTGCATAGATAGCTTTATGGTTGATTCGCAATGAAAATTTTTTTCTTCAATTCTTAGTTGACACAAAGTTAGGTAGGTATGCATTCCCCATTGTCATAGTTACATAGTTGTCGACGAAAAATACAGGTGAATTCTAAATGGCGGATAATATTCATGACATCCAATTTGCTATGAATCTCATGGATGAGGAGTTATTGGCAGTCTTAAGTTAAATTACGGGTTGCTCATCGTACTATATTTTTATGAAATAATGTTTTTTAGCTGTAGTATAATCAACAACAGGAATCACCAATCTGTAATTGTAGTCATCATACTCTTGGTTTACGTAGAATTTTCATTAGAAGCTTGAACTTTCTGCAATCCTTGAGTTTTTCAAATATGTTGCAACCATGTGCAATACAATTTTCACATTTTGAAATAAACGTACGCAGGCTGTTACGTACTTTTTACTTTAAATAATTTGACGTTTGATGACATATCTGTGACAATTTGCTGTAAAAAAGGACGTGTTGAATTGTCTTGTTGTTTATTATCTTAATAATTAGCGTCATGGAGTACAGTTTTGTGGAATATGCAGACATGTATTTGATATTAGGAGAATGTCATGGCAATTTGTACGCTACTGCTAATTTATATGCTGAACGGTATCCAAACAGAAGGCATCCAAATGCTAATGTTATTCGATGATTGGATCAACGAATGCGAGAAACTGGAAGAACTGCACCTACTCCAACAGCTAACAGAGGCCGTCCTCGTCGAGTATCACCACAGGTTGAAGAAAATATCTTACATGTAGTGGAAAATGAACCAGAACAAAGTACCCGGTCCATTGCCAGAATGTTTGATATTAGCCAAAGAAGCGTTCATCGCTTATTACACCATGCACCTGTATCATTATCAGCGAGTCCAGGGATTATTGCCACAATACTATCAGCAAAGAGTCAGATTTTGTAGATGGCTACTTCGTGAGCAAGAATGGAATCCTGGTTTTATTGGACGTGTCTTGTGGACTGATGAAAGTACGTTCACCACAAATGGAACATTTAATATCCATAATATGCACCAATGGAGCGATGAAAATCCCCATGCATTGTACTAAACGAATCATCAAATTCGGTTTAGTGTTAATGTGTGGGGTGGTATTATTGGTAATAGGCTCATAGCATCACACATTTTGCCTAAAAGACTAAACGCGAATAATTTTGTTGAATTTTTAGAAACTGATTTTAAGGATTTATTAGATGATGTGCCACTAGATTTAAGAAGAAATATGTTTTTTCAAATGGATGGAGCACCAGCACATTGGGGAATTCAAACCCGAGAATGGTTAAATCAGGAATTTCCAGAGCGATGGATTGGTCGTGGCAGTGTTGTAATACCTTGGCCACCAAGAAGCCCAGATTTAAACTGCCTAGATTTTTTCTGGTAGGGAAAATTAAAAGCATTTGTGTATGAAGTGGAAATTGATACTCAAGAGCAACTTCATCAACGAATCAATGTAGCAGTTATAATGATTCAACAAAACAATATGCTTGAAAATCTAGAACAGAACATAATACGTAGGTGTATGAAATGCATAGAGGTTGGGTATATTTCCTTACAAGTTATGTGCTGTTAATCTCAAAATGCAAACAGCACATTCAAATTAGCATATTACAGTGAAAGAAGTTTAGTATGCATGTGTACATACATTCTCCTTAGGTTCCTAATTAAATCAAGTGCGTTGTTACGTGAATCGCAGGAGACAACACTCAGATTAGTACGACTTGCCACACAGTGTTGCCTAGTTTGTAAAACTTTAATTAAGAATTCTTCAAAAACTAAATGGTTCCGAGCAAAACGCTTGTAAATTTTTTTGCTCAGTTTTTGATGCAGAATCACATGATGTAAATATTATCCGCCATTTAGGATTCACCCTGTATATTTTGACATGCGTGTGAAACTGATACTGATTATATTAATTTATTGATTCTGATTTAAAAATGGACCTAAGAGAACCAAGAATGGCGACGTGAAAGAAATGGCGCTTGATGCGAGAGAACAACTTTTGCCAACCAAATCTAAATCTCTATACGAAAATGTTTACACAGATTACCGTATGTGGTGTTTAAAGAACACATATTTCGAAATAATTTGACAGTAGTCCAAATTACTTTATTATTATGGAGAGTCCAATAAAGTACCAGTGATGTTATAAATCAACAGTCGAGTCAAATATAAAAGATTCTATATTATGCCGTTGAAGCAATAAGTCTCCGGACAGATTGTGAGGAACCCAAACACCTGTTTTGCTTACTTCTCCAATCTGCTGTTGTTCCTGAATGGTTATGATCCCTTGTAATTTTTGACCCGTTTAAGTAGGTATAACTCTCGCGGAGCGAACCCAGTCAACATATTAACAATTAATTAATTTACTCATAATTTTTCATTATTTTATTCATTTGAGTATTTGGTTCCAAAATGGATTATACATTGTTCTCGGTCCTTGGTCGGAGAAATTACAGACAGAAAAGAACGATCGCTGTGCAACTTAACATTTCCGCAAAGATATCTGGACGAAAATATTGTTACAAAGTACTTGGTATTCTCACATCACTGGAAGGCACCAACTACGACGAGAATTTTAGGAAGATACTGCAAGACGCCAGCTGGAAGCTGCAGAAATTACGATCCACGATCTGCTGTGGAAGAAAATTGGTAAATTTGTAGAACTTCGTGCAGAAAATGAATATACCCGAAGAACAGGTATATAGGTATATAGAAAGACATCCTTGTTCCCGTGATAGGTTTTATTTAATGGCATTTGTTATATTAATAAATTATATATAAATTATATATAAATTATATATAAATCAATAAACTTAAATGTGACAAATGCCAATGCTTATAATCGGCAAAATAGCACTCATTGTCTTTTGACGATGCTTAAATAGTCTCACCAAAAATGATGTGATTTTGTTATAAAATATATAAATTTATAACATACATTTTCTCCTTTCTACAATGGTGTTTCTAATTTGTCGCTACGTGCCTTAATAATCTCATAAATAAAAAAATTATGTTTCACTAAATTTTCGTCTTTGTTTCAAATCCTTGCGCAACGTTAGATCATTTTTAGACCCCACGAACATTTTTTTTAACATCACACTATTCCACATGTCCCAGACCAAACAAATTGCCACTTCAAATACAAAACCAACCCCATTCTTACATAACATTCTAACTACTTATACTCAACCGAACATATGGCAATTACATATTTCTTAACCTTTATATGCATAAAGTTGGGTATAAAGGGCTTTTAATATGTTAAATTTCAAATTTCTCTCCTTCTACGTGACACAATTTTTATATTTCGGTAAATTTCATAATTCTGCACCATACTAAATTCTTTCTTCCGTTCTAATTTTAACTCATTTCGAGTGAAGTTTTAATTTCAATCTGACAGCTACCGTGAGTTAGTGTTAAGTTTTTAATATTAAATCGGCCGAAAACTCCAGATCCACTGGTATTTAAATGTTTTTTATTAACTAAAGTTAATATATTAGTTAAAGTTTAATAATTACTTATGTACTCGGAGACGACAAAATATCCTAACCATCTGAAAGACACAGGTTCCAATGTTACATTTTTTAATTTTTGAAATAAAATGTCCAATAGAATTCACTTTAGAAAACTATTCAAAACATATTTGGTGTTAGTTTCCGATTATAAACTCAACGAAGTATTATATTATGTATCAAGAATATACTGGATCGAGTACCCAGAGCAACGGTAAAATTAAAAAAATAAAGAATCCCGATCTCATCTTTGACAACTCAATGAATTTAATATAATAAATAATCCAAATTCCAAATTTAATGAAGAAGAATTCTACTCCCAGTGATGAAAAAAAATTAATGTTTTGTGCCAGAAGAAAATATGTCACCTGCATTGAATCGAAGTACCGGAAAGAGCAACTGCGACAAAACGCAGAAAAATATATGTAGGTTAATTATAATTTCTTCTCATCATAAACATAAAATGACGAATAGAAATGCGCCAAGTAATTGCATTGAAAATACACGACACTTTATTACCTATGCATATTTACTAGGCAACTTATTTTTTTATGCAAGGGTGGAAACGTGTTATCAATAAAACGTATTATGTAGAGTTTAATTCACTCTACTCCTTACTCTGTAGAAGTAAACGTTAAATATATACCAAGCATTTAAGATACCTTGATGCACATCGTTTCCTTTTGGCCAACAATCAAACTCTTCTCTAAACACTTAAATGTTGCAGACAATACATTTATTGTACGGACAAAAATCATCGATATAAACTGTGTAGGCAAGCGAAAGTTCGCATACTTACAAAAGTATAAAATATTTTACATTCACATAGAATGAGGTTAGAATAGTTAAAGTATTTTAGTGAGGTCGTAAAATAAAATTATGATTTATAGCTGGTTATTACAATGATCCATTCACAAACGACTTTCTTTCCAACATTCTGGTCTACAAATAATGCATTCCTGGACTGGTAGTGAATTTCCACTAAATTCTTAAATATACTAATCTCATGCTACCAACTATTTCATGTAAATCTTGGCAAGAATTAGCTTCAGCATACACATTTGATGCATGCTGAACAAGCATGAACAAGCTATATAAGTATTTGTTAGGAATTAATTAATGGATGTGAAAATCTCCCAAAATCATTTACAAAAACCGCAATAGTTTAGTAATAGAGCACAATTATGCTATGTAAATTAGATTACGATTGCGTTGGTTGTGTGTTGTCATGTCACATAAACAATCTCATTATAAACAAAGTTCTCAAAATTAATTTGTGGTCGTTTGTATGAATAGTAAATATGGACGTTGATGATATAGAAGAAGTGGCAAAGATTGCCTCCTTAAGTTCATTGCCACAGAAATCGAGAGACAGACCGAAAAGGTAATGCTTGCTTACATGCTGGAAAAAACGCAACAACTAAAATCACCGACAAGTTTATGGTGCGAATACTCCATGCTTAAAGTCACCATTAAGTGCAAGGAGAATATTGACATCTCTAAATTTCCACAACTGATAGGCTTCGTTAAAAATAGAAACAAAAGCTATATACCGAATAAGTCCCAAGTATTGGAAAGAGAACATATCTTGAAGTTTCTGGCACAAACAGAAGATGTAACGTATCTTCTAATTAAGGTAACCCCATTTTTTTCTTGAAGACAAATTCTATTTTTGCTTTGATTTGTTTTAGACCGTTACAATAGTCAGGATTGCAGGATGTTGCAGAACGGATGAATTTTGCAAAATTAAACTACGTGACATAGTTGACCATGAAAAATATGTACTAATCAAGATTCCACAGTCAAAAAATGATATACCGAGGAGCTTCGTGATTGTTGAAAGTCCCGAAGAAGAAATCGATTATTTAATGATTTTCAAGAAATATGAAATTGGTAAGAAGTTTGTAGTAGCTATCAGCCCTCGTTTTTTTATGCGTTATCAAAACGGAAAATGTGTTAATCAACCTGTTGTTGTCGATAATTGAAAAAATTTTAAACTTACCGGATGCAAATTTATACACGGGACATTGCTTTAGACGATCATCGGCTACGTTGTTAGTAAATTCTGGGGGAGACCTTATAGATTTGAAGAGACATGGGGCATGGAGGTCGTCTAATGTAGCAGAAACATATGTAGCCGATTCAAATAAATTTTTCAGCCATTTTTGTTTTCAAAATTATATTTCGTCGCACTAGATTGTTACGTAGCGAATAACATGCCACATTTCAAAAACGTTGAGCTATCGATAATGCCCTGGCAACACTAAGCGGGCTGTTATGAAAAGAGGGCCGTTAAGAATCCTTAACAGCCCGCTTTTGATAACAGCCCGCTCTTAAGCGATCGTACAACATTTAGTTGTCACGGAAACAATGACATCTATCATTTTAAAATTATAAATTATAAAATTTTTCATTCCAAATTTTTACCTTCTTGGATAAGCTAGTGCGACGAAAACCGTTGTACATACCACGGGCTGTTAAGGGCCATAACGGCTCTCGGTAGCATTAAGGCCCTCACTTCGTTCGGGCCTCAAACGGCTACCTCAGCGGTTATGGCCTTCTTAACAGCCCTTGGTATGTAATAGTTATTTACATATATATACATAGTAAAATGAAACTTTTTGTTCAAATTTTGCTGAAAATCATAATTATCAGTGTTTAAAAATTGCGATATGTGCATATCATCAATAATATCATCATTTAGTATACATAATCAGATATCTCATGGATATCTGATCAACGCCGGTACCCACGACATCTATCCTGTCCGAAATGCAAATAAAATGTAATTGGTTTGTACACACCTATGTACAATCCCAAGAACATCTTAGACATATGCATATAAATATTCTATGATGTAACCAATTAGTATCTGAATAAAACTCTTTAGATGTACTTCATGTTAGTTTATTTTAATCTGATCTTCAGTTTAACTAATAAATACTGTTTTTAAAAAGCACTTTGGTGAAACGGTAAAATGGCGCAGTACGAATTTCGTGACCTGTATTGAACCAATTTCTTCGGTATACGGCCTGTTTTAACAGTTTACGCGAATCTAAAATCGACTCACCGACATCGATTTCACCCAAAAAAAAACCAAAACAAAAGGCAAAGTGATAAATGAAAGAAAAGCAAGTATTTAAGTGAACCGAATGGATTACGAGAAGCGAACCAATTGGATTACGATAGAAACCAAAGAAACAAGGAATGACACACATTTTACGTGACACTTTATAAGTGAGATTTCCTGTTGTTATTCCTTTCATGCAAAATCGCGATAATAACAAAATTTTATCCCTGCTAGTAGCAAACCTAAAAAACTTATAATAGGTGAACCAGTGGTAATGGTACAATGATGGCGTACCCAACAGCACCAACGGTCAGACAACACAGAATCATATAAATGTCAGTTTTTAACTTTAACAATGCTAACTTTGTTGAATTGTATATCTTGATATTACTTACTAACTGGAAATCTGTACGGGTTGCTACAGATGTGAACTATAAGTTTGAAAAAATTACTTTTTAGGCGACCGACACGAAAAATTGAAATTTCAGTCGTCAAACGCGGACGAAAAGTAACCGTTTTTCGTCCGCTTTCATTTTTCGTCCGCAATAGGGTGGCGCCATCTACCGACAGTTACCGAAATTGTATAAAAATAACCACATTGCCGTCAGTGTCAAACTGTACATCTTGTTTACATTAGTAAATACGTGTTGGTGATAGACTTTTTAACTGATTATTGGGTAATTATTGTTTATAAAGCCGAAATAACTTCGAATGTAGACAAAGAAAACATAAACATGTCTGAAGGTGTCACAAATATGTACAATTGTTCAGTTGTCATAAATGACTATGTCAATAAATTATAAGTAAATGTTGCAATAAATTTGAAAATTTTATGAGGGTCGCCTAAAAAATTTTGTGTGCACCACGGCCAAAAAGTGTTTTTTCGTCCTCGTTTGCTTTCCGACCTCGGCTCCGCCTCGGTCGTAAAGAAAACTCGGACGAAAAAACAGTACTTTTTGGCCTGGATACACAAAATACTATTAAAGTTACGGTTTTCTTAAAATGTAGGTGATGTAGATGATTTTACATTAATTTTATTTTCCACTTTGCTTCTCGGGTAAAGAGTTCGTTGTTTCATATCATCATCATATTAGACATCTTCTGGTTGTCTTCTTGCTCGGTCGTAGTGGTCTAGAACTAAATTATGAATAAATATAGTGAATTTAAATTTAAATATGCATGGTTCCTTAATATTTGGTTTTTGATTAAAGATAAATTTGATTGAATAATAACATTTCAATACGCGCAAAAGTTATTTCGCTCCAAGATAAATATAAGGTCGTCTGGAAATGGGAAATTACATCAATTAAGTTTTAATTTGCAGGCAGAACACAATAATCAATCTTATATTTATTAACTTGTTCATTAAATATTTAATCGAGAGGAATCTTGGAGAGTGATCTGCTATAAACGGAGAAATGAACCTGAATAACATTGACAAATACCTACGACATTGTGCATTGTCGATATTGTCTGCTATCTAAACAACATGCCTGAATATGTAAGTGACGGTGGAGTATTTATGATTTCCGATGAAATTATATATAAACATGGTGTTTCTAAAACAGCCTAATTTCTCTCATAGCTTGGTATGTGACTAAAATTTACTGCCACATACAATGACACACTACACTGGAGCGTACAGTTTACACGATTTCATATCTTAAAGTAACATTACACCAAAAGTTACAATTGATTGAAGTTGTTAACTTTTTTATTTCTTTTCATTTATATTTATGCAATTTGCAAGCATGTGTATTCATATTTGTAACCAATAGTTGTCAATCCGACGAATAGTCCGTTTAATCCCATCACCTTGATGTCAGAAGAGTTTAAGTTCCCAGTTTAAAATTTAGTTTTATTATGACAATAAAAATGAAATTTTAAATTGAGTAGCAATGCAATTAATAAATCACTAGGGTATATTGGTACTTAATATTATTATGGAGTTCACTTATTGGAAATAAAATATGCCAATCATAATATATTTATTTATTCTCTTCTAAGTAATAACAAAATAAATACCATAATATAATATAAAAATATGATAATAATAATAATTTATTCATTTAACTGGTTTAGTCGCTTGATTTCTCGCATTTCCTCCTTCGACATGGCCTCGTCGCCCCAACCCCACAAATTATTTTCTTCTTGCTCGCGGTCTACGTCGGTTTTTTCATCGTTTCCTGGAATTTTAGTAAAGTCTCCGGTTCTGGCGATACGTTTCTGGATGATCTCGTCCGAAGCCGCCTTCAGATCGTAAGCCCATCCGATTTTCGCCATCACATCGATGAATCCGGTTGTCAAGTTAGACAGGTACCCGTTAAATTCGGACGCCTTGTAATCCCATGGGAACGTGTGGTGGTAATTATGCCAACCTTCGCCCAGCGACAAGTAACCGACGAACGAGTTTTCTCTAGGTTGTATGTGCCTGAAAGAACGAATTTTGCAAAAGATAATAACTTTCTCTTCCCGCTACCTATTGTAAGGACGGTATCCGTAAATGTGAGCCGCACTGTTGACGAGCCAAGTTCCGTTCACGTTGATGACATATCGCAGAC
This sequence comes from Geotrupes spiniger, assembly GCA_959613385.1. Taxonomy (NCBI): domain Eukaryota; kingdom Metazoa; phylum Arthropoda; class Insecta; order Coleoptera; family Geotrupidae; genus Geotrupes; species Geotrupes spiniger. Next base: position 35,816,970 of record OY390737.1, read on the forward strand.
AGGCTGCGGCGTGCCAGGCGACATTGAGCGATTCTCCCCAAAATAACCATGGAACGATGGTGGGCACGATCAGACAAGAAAGTACCATTATTTTCGTGTAATGCCTATGACAGAAACCCTAATAAATCTGAATACTTTGGTATAATGCAGCTTACTCTTTTTGAAACATTACTACCGGATCATCTTCCAAATCTTTTAAGTAGATCCCTTTTCCTTTTTCCTTTACGTCTTTATGTTTTCTCACCAGCAACCAACCCATGTGCGAAAAGAAGAAACCTATACATCGTACGATAAAATAAATTGAAAGCCTGAACCAAAATGATTTAGGGTTAATAAAAAATTGCAACATATAAGAAGATCTGTATTTCCAGAGACCTAATTCAAGGTCAAAGAAGTATTATAACCAAAAGAAGTTCCCCCTGATAGGACCGCCAAATGGTAACCATGCAAGCTTTCCTTTAAACTGTTACATGTTGACCAACCTTGTCAACTTTGCGCCTCCAAATTGTTATTAAACAATACAGCAAATTCATTTGTCCAGACTGTTCGTCTGATATAATATAAGAATTTTACCTCTGGCGGCGTTATGTGGATCGGCATCGGTGTCAGTATATTTGTGATGCATCCTGTGATCTCTGGCCCACTCGAAAATATCATTTTCGTAAACTGTTGCTTGCCACCAAGCTAATAAGATTTTTAGGGGTAATTTGGCTTTGTAGGTTCTATGTGTCCACAATCTATGGGCACCTGCTGTGATACCGATCGTTCCAATAACTGTCAAAAACACACCTGTAAAAGAATGGTATCAGTTCATTGGTTATTACAACAGGATGAGGTCAATTTTTTCCCCAAAGGAACTATATGAACACTGGCTGGCATTGGGCAAATCTAATTTAAGGTATAATATTTCATTATTTTCTTATATGTGTGGTCCTTTATCGTTTTATAGGAATTTAACATGGTGCATGCTTATGGAATAGTAGAATCTATAAATGAACAAGACACTCGGGCGTGTGCAATTCTTCCAATTTATTGATGATTTACTGATTTACTTATGAAAATGGAAAATGCGATGAAAATGTAGAGGATCCAATGGGGCGTCCTTTGCAAATTGCATGAAAACAAAATTAATGGATGTACAATTACAAACATAGAAAATGTCTCTGTAATGTCCTTACGGAATGAAATATATGAAGTCTTATACATTTTGTAGACATTAATTTCATCGTTTTTTGAAGAATAATAAGAGTAGTGCACAGAATTAAATAAATGCAATTAAGAACGATGCAAGGCTTACACAGCAAGTAATGTAACGTGATATTGACCGATCGGCATACATCGACTCGAATCAAATTGTTATATAAGTTTGTATTTAAAATTATTTCCTTTAAGTATTAACATTGACAGTGAGACAGTGATAGTGATTTTTAAAATACTGTAAGGGAAAGATGTATATTAAATGTACTCATTTCCAAAAACCAACAAATGTTATTAAAAGATTAGGACAATGAACATAAAAAGTGTGAGTACTTTATCTAAATAAACTATTCATGCCAAAATATTAGTCTACAAAGTATATAGTGTACTCACAACTTGTTTTAATTGCTTTCACCCCATTTTATTCCAATTACTCGTTTTATTTCAAATACAATTATCTTATTGGTATTAGTATTGGTGCGCATACCTTTTCGGACCAATAGTAGATGGTTTGTTGAAAAAAATTTATTCAGCTTGTTTTTAAAATGGAAAATATCCCACATTATAAAAATCAACGCAAGATTTAAAACATTTTTGTTTACTGCTGGAAACTTTTTCATTTATATTTGTTCGCTGGACAGGAGAAAATCGTCGTAGATGATATTCCCACATGGAATTCCTTAAATAAACATCTTGAAATATTGACCACAGCCTATTTCGTTAATTATTCTTAGTTTGCTTCTGGATAGTGCACAAATAATAAATATTTATTATTAAATAAAAATTCCACACTGCAAAACAGTATTGTGTTACCCTGCAGTGAACGAATATGTAGTTATTTACTTGAAAATGATTGTTTTATGCTGAACTACTATGCAAATGTTACAAAGATTAATAATGTACAGGTAAAACACGTTCGTCGTTGGGTGCAAGGGGGCAACACATAGGTGAGAACGGGTGTCCGCCGCATAACGATATCACTTGATGATGGTGCCATCGTGAGAGCGGTTGAGAATAGCCCATTCATTATAAGTGTCAGAATAAAGGAGGAATTCAATTTGAATTGCTCCACCATGACAGTAAGGAGACGCCTGCGAGAAAGTGGGTACCACACCAGACATCCTGCCCGGCAAATTGAACTGTCCGAGGCACTTGCTGCAGCTAGGGTTCGCATTTGCGAATCAATATCGACAGGGATTGGCAATGTGCGATTTTTACGGATGAAAAAACTTTTTCATCTTCGCAAGATGATCCTGTAGTGTTATGGCGAAGGAAAAACACCCGATGTATTCGGGAACTTGTAACGCCAAATGCAACAAGCGGTCGCATAACGGCCGTATTTCGGGGGTTGATGTCAGCTGCCGGCCCCGGTGAATTAATACCTGTTTCGCCCCCACGCTTCAATTCGCAGCGGTACATTACAATACTCGAAGATATTGTAATCCCTTCTGAATTGTCTACTCAGAAGATGAAATGGAGGTGATTACTTTTGTATAGGACAACTAAACATACATCGGCAGCAGTTATGAATTGGTTCGATGATCAAAACGATATTGAATTGTTGGATTGGCCGGCAAAATCTCCGGATTTGAACCCAATAGAGGAAATATGGGCGGCAATGGTGAGGTCTTGGGAAGATGTGCCTGGATTCAGTGTCAGGGAAAGAACAATAGAGCAGCTGACAAATCATGTTAACACGATATGCAACAGTTACACCGTTCAATCAATGAGTCGCCTAACCGAATGCATTGGAAGCAATGGATTTTACACAAAATATTAATTTATGTTATGTTAGTTTAGTTTTTCGCGAATCTACATTTAAGTTTCCTGTTTTGTATATTACGCCTATAATATTATTATTTGAGAAAAATATATGCCACGGTTTAATAAAAAAAATGCATTTTTATGTGGTACTTCTTGCAGCAGCGCTCGATTCCAGACCACGCAATAGCGTTCTAAATTATTTCGGAATGTTTTATACCTCAGGCGCTTAATATTGCATTTAGTTGGCTTTTGTCGCTCTATCCGAACACGACAAAAGTAGCTTTTCTACGTGTGTACTTTTGAGATCTAGTCAAACATTTCTAATTAAAAATATCCATTGGACAAATTTTCATTAATATGAATTAAATATTAGACGAATACTGTAAAGTTCCCATGTATGTAAAAAATGCATCGTCATTGCATAAGTTGCAATAATTTTATTATTCATAATTATGCGCGAAGTGAAGAATATGTAAACTATGTAAGATTTTATTTAATTTGTGTACTTGCGTACGGTTTGTTATAAGTGTATTTTGTATTACAATTAAGAATAACTGAATAAAATAATTAAACTTACTTGCGATATATGAAATTAGAATAAATAAATAATTCAAAGAAATATTTAAAATAGACGAAAAATATACATATTTCTATATTTTCAATATCCAATTACGATTTTTTTTAACTGTTGGAATGATAGAAGAAGAAGAAGTTAATAATTGGAAAAAGTACTTTTAAACAAAAACTGATCCTATTTGCGTTTATTAGAAAACTTCATTAAAGGAATATCTAATTCGTATTCATTAATATCGTATGTGACTCTCAACAGAATGTTAACAGTTTTTTTCAATCTCTCAAATTCTTATTTCATAACAAGTAACTGGCTTTTATATTTTGATCTAGGTAAGTTTATATACTGATCAACCCGGATTTCCTACCGTCGTTATTGTGAAGAATATACTTTATCTAAGAAACATTGTGGTTTTACGGCAAGAAAAAACTATATTCAGTATCTATGTTATATACGTATGCAAAATGCATGTAGTGATGACATTATTCAATCAGAAAAACAAATATTAGGAGTACAAGATATAGTTTAAATTCAAACTAATATGAAATTTACGTTCATATGTTCATATGCGTTTTCCCGCATAGTATGCGGTAAAGTAAATAATCCTTCTTTTTAAACTCCAGAGACGTAGGAAAAATACACAATTTTGAAATCATGAAGCCGATGTTCAGGAGAACGAGATATATTAATTTTTAATTCAATAAGTATAACAAAATACACAAAATTTAAATATTAATTTAATATTAAATTAGTACAAACTCCGCTGGGCATCGTGTTTAAGATATAAACATCATGCAGCAAAATGCAATTTCCTACATTCGATTATAAATAGCTAATAATAAACGTAACTACCTACTCAATAACAATTAACTTTTATACAATTATTTAAATGTAACGAATTCAAATCTGTCATAAATAATGCAATGTTGCCAACTTGACTAAATAAAATATATAGGTATTTTTTATACCTTATATATATGACTTATTAATTTAAAATAAAATTATCGGCCAAAAAATTTAATACAAATCTCATGCGTTAAGTTATTTTACAGCTCCGGAAATAAGGCACTCGCCCTTCGGGCTCCTGCCCCAAACGAAGCCGTCGCGCTGTAAAATTGAACTTCCCGCATTCGACTGTAAATAACTATTTTAAATTAACCGATAAATTCATAATTTTACGGTTACGAAAACTACGCTTTCCTGCTAAAGTATATGAAATATTAAAAAAATAAAAAGCCTGTGCACAAAATGACAGATTACGTCAGGTCGAAGCTTTCTTTGAACGGTGTAGTAGAAAAACTAAACACGACTGTCCGTCATAAATCGCTAAAATCCAATTGCACTTCCCTAATGATTATTTCTAAACGTAGGGCAACAAAATAGATAGTGTGTTACGTAAAAATGATTTCCGGCTCTATCAATGTTTATTTCAATTATTTTCTCCTATCCGTTACTTTGTTACAGGCGTTCGTACGCAGCGAACTATTAATTTAGCTTTTGCTGGGCGAAAATTGAATTGAAAATATCAATTAATATTACATTAAATATAGTTCAAAAACCCGTTCAGCATAAAAGTTATTATCCCATTTATGTCTCTGTGTGTGTTTATCATATTTAAATTCTTCTGCTCCAAACACAACGGAATATAAAAAAGACCGCAAATAAAATAAAATTGGAAAAACACAAAATAATTTTGGAATAAATGTAATTAATTGATAGAATAAGATACGTACCCCATAAAAATGTTTGCCATTTGCTAACCGTCACGGTCAGGTACAAGCCATAAATGGCGCTGGCATACAACCAAATAAAAACGATCACATTTCTCCACCTAATATCCCATTTATATGCGGTTTGTTGGGAGGTTACCGGTGCTTTCGTATTCACGTTTTTCCCCGGTCTCGAATTAGTGCAAGTTTCTGCGCTTGTTGCATTAGCGATCAATAAAACTCCGCCCACGTTTGGAGGCATTATTGCTACAAAAATATCAAGTACTTATACGCTCAGTTCTAATGCAAAATTAATTTAAAGTAAATTTTAATTATCAATACTTTTTTTGATCAACCACTCGTTTGCTAATCCAGCAGTAAAGCACTCAAATGCACAAGTCCCTTATATAACTATAATTCCAGAGGTTATCGACATGAACACAATTCGCCTACAATTTAATTAGAAAACAGAACTCATTGTATTATAATTTTTGAATGGGTATTAGACTGAGCTGAAAATCGACACATTTACATTCACATTACTTGATTTGAGTTAGGCGGCGAATTCTATTGACCCCGGATATTTTTCTTACAATGTTATTTTAAGTCGTAAATATCAAACTAAGTCGTGAAAGGATAATGCCAAGTTGAATACAATATTAAGTCAACATTAGTTTTATATATTAATTCAAAAATATTTAATTTTCCTTATAATATTTTCTTAATTGCTTTGATTTTATTTGATTTCCATTCAGTACTTGTATTTCGTTTAGAAAAGTAGAAATCCTGTTGTGAATTGTCTTCCATGTAACTGCGAACTCGAGATGTTAAAGAAAATACACGTTTTGACCTTCCTTAACCCTATTCTGACTATTTTTGGAATGCAATATTTAGTGATACCTGAATGCTTCTGTATTGAACTAAATAAAAACTAAACTCGGCTTATTTCTCTGTATATTCCCTTTGTCGATTCGCACTAGTAATAAGTGATGGATAATGGCAGACAGATAGTATATACAGGGCTCTTAATTACGTACGAAAAGGAAGCTATTACTAGCATTATTTCATGAAGAAAAGTTCATATGGAATGTATGGAATACAGTCATGGAATTGCAAGAAAATGTACACAGTAAGTCTCAAGAATCACCAATATAAAACCACTTAAATTAATCCACACTGAATGCAACTACTGAAAATGACCTCAGCTGCCATAATACATGCTTTATTCCCATTGACTGACCTACTTCTTTAAAAAATGCCAGAGGTATTCTTTACGATTCTTCAGAGCAAATAAATTTTGAATTTGTATCATGTATACTCATGATTTTAAGCGTTCCCAAATAAAAATTCAAAGCATTTGATGATTTACACTACCACGACAATGTGCCACATGCGGTCATTTAATGACCGTCGTACACTTCAAATATTCTTGTACTATTAAGAAAAAGTGGGCTGGAATACTATCGTGCGCACACCAGATGTGATGTTTCGCCCCAGTTGGCACACTTTAAGTAAAATATGCATTTCAATTGTTTTGTGGGGAAAAAAGAAAACGCAGTTTGAAAACCCCCAATATTAAATACAGAAAAACATTGAAACAGAAGCAGTTGTTGGGGAGAAAAGAAAAACAACTAAGAAAAAGGGAGATAGAAGAGGCGCAGGGGCTAAAAGGAAAGAACGAGGTTTAGGAGTTTCTTAGGAAAAGGAAGAGGGGGCAACAGGGAGCAAAATGTATAAGTATAAAGGAATGGGAAAGATACTTTTGGCAATAATTGGGAATGGGGGAGTGGAAGAAGAAGATACGGAAGAGCGAGGAAGTCAAAGAGCGACGGAAACTAGAGGAGTTTACATGGGAAGAGGTTATGAGAGTAAAGCAAAAACTATAAAAGGGGAAGGAAGTGGGAGAAAACGGAGTACACTCGGAGGGCTGGTTGAATCCACCGGAGGAAATATGGTGAGAAGCACTGAAGAGGTTGAATGAGAAGTAGTGAGAAGGATAGCAGAAAATTGGAGGACGGCGATAATAGTGCCAATTTGGAAGAAGGGAGAAAAGGAGAAGGTAGAAAATTATAGAGGGTTGGCGTTACTCAATGTATTGTAAAAATTGTATACAGGAATTAGGTAATAGGGGGAAGACTAGAAGAGGAGGTGGAGGAGGGAGGGGTAATGCCGGAATTACAAGCAGGCTTCAGGAAAGGCAGGTGAACGAGGGATAATCTATATTTAGTAAACTACTTTATTGAAAGGGAGCTAACGAAGAAAGGAGGGAAAGTGCATGCTATGTTTGTTGACTTGAAAGCGGCTTTCGACACATTAAATAGAAAGATACTGAAGAAGTAGACAGGAGAAGAGGAGAGGGGAAACAAGTGGAAAGAGAGATAATAGATAGATGAAGGCAAGTGGTAGCTCGATAGGGCAAAATAAAGAAGGCAAAATACAACACAAAATACAAACAAATAAAAGTGGATGGTGGAGAACCAAGATATTTGAGGGAAAGGAGGACGCCGGAAGAATGGAGAATTATGGCAAGGTACAAGTGTGGGAACGAGGAAAAGGCAAACAAGCACTGGATGAATGAGGAATACAGAAAATGCGAATTCTATGGGAAGGCGAACATAAATGGGAGCACTGGATGAGAGGGTGTAAAAAGTGAAAATGGAGGAAGAGGAGAAGAGAAAATGGGAAATTGAAGCAGAAACATGGTGGAAAACGAAGACGGGTGAGATTCTTGGCAAAGCTAAACGAATTGAAGGAGAACAGGAGAAGGATGGTGAGGCAAATGCAGGCAGGAAAGGGCACCAAGGAAGAGATGAGAAGGGGGCGGAGGAAGAGCCGGGAGAAGAAAGTGGTAGGCCGGAGAGAGATATATATATATAATGTATGAAACATGATGTATGGGAAATAGTTATACAAACAACTGTTATTTTTATGATTTACATGAGCTGCGAGTTGTAAACAAATAACAAATAGAATAATTACGGACGTTCTATTGCATCATTTAATGTTTTGGAACAAACTTTTTGATTTCATTACGACTTTTGGAAGTTCAGTGTCAAAGTTTTCATGAGCCAGATCATTGAACAAAATCTCATAGGAATATTTAATAGATTTTTCCGGAAACCGACTTTACACGACGCAATTTACTTTGTAACTATAGTTGCCAACAAAATTGCCAAACTTGATATTTGTGGAATTTGTAAATTAATGTCTAAAATTTGTAAATTTCGTCTTTTTACGATTTCCGGAAAAATTTAATACAAAACACGTCAGTAATATCTCTTACTCTGAGCTTTAAAATACTCGGTACAAAGTGACTCAAATTTCAATTAGCTCCTCTTCAGTATCTATCATATTTCCCTGACTTACCATATAGTTGCTGAAATTTACCAAACAAAGTAAAATTCTGAAATTTTAAACTAAACCATGCGCCTAACATCGTTGCTTTGGAAAGTAGCTGGACACGACACAGAGGTTTGCATGTTTCCTCCGTGAAATAATCCAATTAGTAATTTTCAGAACGTACTTAAGGGCCAGCATATTGTTCTGTTTTTATAATTAATATTAGAAGTTATTAGTTAAATTAGAAAATTATTTTATTTTTAAAAACGATGACGAGAAGGGAGAGAGGTGGTAGGGAGGTCACCTGGATCATCACCTGGTAAAGCAAGAGCAGGGATGTAGACAAGTGTGGGGAAGAAGAAGATAGGAACGGAGCTATAAAAGCCCGGCGCACCGACAATTACGGAAGTTCAACGAAGTGACCAGCCCGAAGAGGAAGGGAAGGAGTTTAACGAAGCGGCCAGCCCAAGGCAGAAGAAGAAGTTCAACGAAGTGACCAGCCCGAAGAGGAAGGGAGAGGAGTTCCACGAAGTGACCAGCCCAAGAAGGAAGAAGGAGTTCGAGTCCGAGCCAGCGACCAGCCCGAAGCAGAGAGAGTTCGATCCAGTGACCAGCCGGAGGCAGAATATTTGGTAAGAATATTTAAATTTGCTAATATTTTATTGATAGTGCCTGAATTCAGGGCAATCAAATGGCTAGATAAGCGGTAAATGGAATAATTTGCAACTTGTTTGGCAAAATATAAATTTTAAATGAATTATGTTAGTTCATAAGGTGTTAATTTATTTGCACTTGATAAGCAAATATAAACAGGTATAACAAATTGTATCAATAAATTTTATTTGCACTTGATAAGCAAATATAAAAAGGTATAATAAATTGTATTAATAAATTTTATTTGCACTTATTTAGCAAATAACAAAATATAACAACAAAGTGTATCAATAAATCCTATTTGCAACTTGTCTAGCAAATAAACAATATAATAACAAATTGCATCAATGTTCCGGATTTCATTGAATTAGTTTAGTTAGCAACAGTCGCCCGGCGAGTTCGCACTAATTTGTTAATCATACATTCATTTTGGGTTGTCAACGAAAATAAAGCAAGTTTTTTTTGTTTTTTGGTTTTACTCGAAAACTGTGTTTCAATTTCCTCCGGAGAAATCTTACTACTAATACAAGACATTTTTGGTCCTTCGAGCCGGATAATATCTAGTGACAGTGACAGTGACAGTGGATCGCTTGGCGCGAAATTTTCACCGTTTTTCGGAGTATTAGTTCACATTTTGGTAGATTTCTCACATGACGATGGAGGCGTTGTTAAAAAAGCAGGATCGCTACGCAGGATATATTACACGCTCTTTCGATAACCACAAGCGACTCGGCCGAGAGAATGTAACTCTCGGGGTTGTCGAAGCGAAGATCGCGACCCTGGAGAAGCAGTGGAACGCATTCTTCTTAGGCCATGAGGAACTCGAAGGGGCCGCAACCGTCGAGGATCAAAAGAACAACTATTTCATCAATGACGTTTACGGCCTAACCGAGGACGGTTATTTCAAAAACAAGGGGAAATTTCTCGATCTAGTACGAAAGTTCGAGAAGGAAGGAGCAGTTTTACCGAACCCTCAACCTCAACCGAGGACTCAGCAGCTCCCGAAGATAGCTCTGCCCAAGTTCTCCGGAGAGTTCTCGGAGTGGCCATCGTTTCGCGACTTGTTTTCGTCAATGGTGAGCAACAACACATCGCTGACGGCGATAGAGAAGCTCCACTATCTCAAGATGAGCCTTGAGAAGTAGCCACTAGCCTTGCTCGTGCCTCTTCAACTCATTGCTGAGAATCTCGACACCGCGTGGAGGACGCTCACTGATCGATACGAGAATGTTCGCCTTCTAACGACAGCTGAAATCTTAAACATCTTGACGCTGCAGCCGATGAAGTCTGAGTCTTCAGCCGAGCTCAAGTCGTTATACAACGGAACGACGAACGCTGTCTCCGCTCTGCGAGCTCTTGGTCGTCCAGTCGACGGTTACGGCGACCTCTTAGTTTATCTGACGGTACAGAAGCTGGATAAACAGTCACGTCGTGAGTGGGAGTCCTCGATGGGTGCGAAGAAGGATCCTCCGACATTTAAGGAATTGCAGACATTCATCGAAGCAAGGATCTGCGCGATACAGGCTCTCGAGCCTACCACTTCGGCTACCGCACTCGCTTGGAAAACCTCCAGCTCATCTTCGATTCATCCGAAGACAGATTGTAGGGCGGCCACCAAGATGAAGTCTCACCAAGCTTCAGGTACGCCAAATAGGTCGAAGAAGTGCTCCTTCTGTCAACAAGACCATTTTATCGTGTACTGCGACCGGTTTCGATCAAAATCCTTGGAAGAGAAAAAGGCATTCGTGCTGGTGAACAAACTCTGTTTTAATTGCCTCGGTCAACACTTCGTACGTGAGTGCAACTCGTCGAAGGCGTGTCAGAAGTCGAAGGCCAAACATCACACGATGCTCCACGGTTCCGGCGCCAATGCTTCTGGCGCTCGGTCGAACATCGTTACTGGAACGACAGGAGGAACGGATCATCAACGACGGCGGAGGAACCAGCAGCGCCTTCAGTTCCCGGTCTCGTCACCCATCAGGCACGTTGCCACGCTTCAGGTGCTGCTACTCAAGTTCTTCTCGCGACCGCGGTTGTCCACGTGTTCACGGCGGGCGGAACATCAATTCCGGTTAGAGTTCTTCTCGACCAGGGTTCAGAAGCTTCCTTCGTATCGGAATCGCTCGCGCAACGATTGAGGATTCCACGAACACCCTCGTCGGTCGCCATTTCTGGAATCGGAGCTCAATCTTCGATCTCTCCTCGCGGACGCGTTAAACTCCGCATATCTTCGCGTGTCGACTCTGGGTTCGAGTTGACAGTCGATGCCCTCGTGCTTCCGCGACTAACGACCTACGTGCCACCTCAGTTTGTCGAGTTTATTAGTTGGCCACATCTGGAAGGTCTGGTTCTCGCCGATCCTGATTTCACGTCAGACCTCCGGATAGACCTACTTCTCGGGTCAGATGTCTACTCGCAGCTCCTCCTGCCGGGAGTGCGAAACGGTCCGCTCGAAGCACCCGTAGCTCAGAATACAAGGCTCGGATGGATACTCTCCGGTCGCATGGTGGCCGACAGCGAGACGAGCACTGCCTGCTTCAGTCATCAAACTTCGCTATCCTCGGCTCTTCAGCGGTTCTGGGAACAAGAAGAGATCGTCGCTTCGCCATCACTAACAGAAGAAGAAAGGGAATGCGAAGAACACTTCGTTTCAAAACATTCTCGCAACTCAGAAGGTCGATACATCGTGCGACTTCCACTGAAGAAGCCTTTAGTATCTCTCGGAAACTCGCGTTCAGCGGCAGCCCGCATGCTCGCTCGCATGGAGCAGCCTACGTCGAGAAGTACACAGCCTTTATCACCGAGTACGAAGTTCTACAACATATGGAGTTGGTGCCACCAGCTCTCGAGGAACCAAAATCGACTTATTACTTCCCGCACCACGGAGTGGTCCGAGAGTCGAGCGAGACGACTAAACTTCGCGTCGTCTTTAACGGCTCACAGAAGACATCTCCCGGGGTCACACTCAACGACTGCTTGCACGTCGGTCCTCCGCTACTCCCGGATTTTGTGAATGTCATGCTTCGCTGGAGACGCTACGCTGTAGTCTTCTCCGCCGATATGGAGATGTTTCGACAAATAATCCTTCATCCCGACGACCGCGATTTTCAACGCATTCTCTGGAGGAAGCCACCACGCTTGACACCTGACACTTACAGATTATGCACCGTTACTTACGGTCTCGCATGTGCCCCTTACTTAGCGCTACGAGTAATTCGACAACTCGGGCTTGACGGGCGAGAGAGTTATCCTCTCGGTTCCGAAGCTCTCCTCACCGACGTCTACGTTGACGACGTTCTCTCAGGCGCAGACGACGTGGCATCGGCGCTCTCGAAGCAGAGTGAAATCATCGAGCTTCTTAAGGCGGGCGGCTTCTCGCTACGAAAATGGACCTCGAACTCGCCCCATCTGCTAGCTCATCTCTCGCCCTCGTTTCTCGCAAGTGGGGCGACACTCGAAATTCCATCGGAAGCAGCGTTTCACATGCTCGGACTCTCATGGCGAGCGGACAGTGATTGTTTCACGTTTCGTCTCAAGACGGCGCAGTGCGAACTGCCCCTCACGAAGAGACGAGTTCTATCCAAGATAGCCGAACTATTCGATCCGTTCGGGTGGCTAGCCCCGGTGATCATCAAGGCCAAGATCTTCCTGCAGTCGCTGTGGCTCTTGAAACTCGACTGGGACGACCCGCTACCGATTGCTGAGTCAAATTAGTGGTCAGCCTTCTACGCGCACCTGCCTCATATCTCTAACGTTCGGATTCCGAGATGGTTACGGTTACAGTCCACGCCTCAACATATCACCCTTCACGGATTCGCGGACGCCTCGGAGAGAGCCTACGCAGCTGTCGTGTATCTCTGCGTCGCTGACGAGCCGCGGACATCGACACTCGTCGCGGCCAAGACGAAGGTAGCTCCTGTGAAACAGGTTTCACTTCCTCGCCTCGAACTTTGCGCCGCACATCTTCTAGTCAGGTTGGTGAAAAGTATAGTTGGAATACTAGATCTCAACTTTCAAGTCTATCTGTGGTCCGACTCTACTGTGACGCTGGCCTGGATTCGAAGTAACCCTGTTCTTTGGAAAACGTACGTCGCGAACACAGTGTCGGAAATTCAACGCACTCTTCCGGACGCGCTGCCGGACCACGGCCTTTGGTGGACCGGGCTTCAGTGGCTTCTCACGCCGCGAGACTCGTGGCCAGCCCAACTAACATCGAAGAACGTCGAGCCCCCGGAGCAGAGAGTCACTTCTCTGGCAGCAGCCAAGGAAATCAGCGAGCCATGGAATCTCCTGACTCGTTACTCGAGTCTTGACCGCCTCCAGCACGTCGTCGCTTGGTGTCGACGTTTCGTCCAGAATTCGCGGCTTTGCAGCGAGCGAGGAAGAAAGGAGCGCCAGGTATCACCTACTCTTCTCCCTTCGGAGATCTCGGACTCTCTGTCGAGCATCATCAGACTCGAGCAAAAGCGGCTGTACCACGGGGAAGTGCAGATGCTCACGTCACGAACCAACATCACAAAGGGACCGCTGCTGCGGTTGAACCCTTTCTTGAGCGAGGATGGACTTCTTCGCGTTGGAGGTAGACTCAAACACTCCATCCTGGACAAGGACGAGCGCCACCCGATTATTGTTCCTCGACAGTCGCCGCTTACATCGTTGCTCATCGATCAAGCTCACCGTAAGACAATGCACGGAGGCGCTCAGCTGACTCTCGCCACTCTTCGACAACGGTTTTGGCTCATCTCGGGACGACCTTCAGTCAAAACTCTCATCGGACGGTGCATCCGTTGTCTTAGATTTCGCGCTGCGACAGCAACTCAGCTCATGGGAGATCTGCCGAGAGAGAGAGAGAGAGAGAGAGAGTAACTCGATCGAGGCCCTTCCTTCACTCAGGCGTGGATTACGCCGGTCCGATCTTCCTTCGTACCAATAAGGGCCGCGGACACAAATCTACGAAAGCGTACATCGTTGTGTTCGTCTGCTTCGCGACTCTATGCTCCGACCAAATGGCCGCTGGCACGAGTAACAGCGACACATGCTGGAGCGGACGTTCACGTCCGCGTCGCTACCGTCAAGACCGCGACGTCGATTCTCAAGAGGCCAATCGTCAAGCTGTGCCTCCTCTCCAAGAAGGACGATCTCGAGGCAACTAGCACCTAGAAGTGTTTATTTTATTTATTTCGTCACAGGCCGAGGCGGGCGGAATGTTCCGGATTTCATTGAATTAGTTTAGTTAGCAACAGTCGCCCGGCGAGTTCGCACTAATTTGTTAATCATACATTCATTTTGGGTTGTCAACGAAAATAAAGTTTACTAACTAATACAAGACAATCAATAAACATTATTTGCACTTGTTAAACAAATATAAAAAGATATTAACAAAGTGTATCAATAAATTTGCAACTTGTCGAGCAAATAAATAAAATAATAACAAATTGTATCAATAAATATTATTTGCGATTTATTTAGTAAGTAAAGAAAATTATTTACAAATTGTTTCAATAAACTTAAATTGCAACTTATTGAGCACAGAGAGAATTTTTCACAACAAATAATTTTAAAATCAGAATATGCATGAGAAATAAGACAAATATTAACGCGGGATTAGATTATGATAAGGACGGACCGGTCAACGCATCGGAGTCGCGCAGCATTTCTTGCCCATACCCGGCATGTGTAAATAATTTGGGTATACGATTTTTGTTTTTTTTTAACAGGCACCGAGAACTTGTTGACGGTAAACCTTTAAACGCGTATAAGGCAATTTATATAATATTGTATATTAATTTGGAGACTTTAGAGAATTTGATTTTTGAAAATATATTATTTTAATTTAAAATATCGTTGTATTATTTAACCTGACCAAACATGAGCAAAAGGATAGCATTGACAAAAAAATATATATAGTTGTAAGTTATTTCCTAAATAAAATAAAATTCAAGGTTAATTCATAGCAATATGTACGAACAATATGCTAATACCACTAACGAGTAAATAATGGGTGTATTTTGTTCAGTTTTAAAAAAGCTTATTAAAATTTTAAACAACTTTTATTTGAAAAGTTCTTTCGAAAAACGAAATATAAATAAGTATAAAAAAGTATAAGTGCAGACTACGCCAAATGTTTAGCTATATATATATTCCTTTAATTAAATCTCTACAATCGATTAAAACTTAATCTTTTTCATATCTCGAGAATATATTAATCATAAACAGCAATAAATTATGTTTTAATAAAAGCATTAATCGCCATTTGATATCTAATCACTAAAATTATATCTCATGTTGAAACTAATTATCACATCCGTATTTAATAGCAGTTTATGTTTAGTCTATTTTCTGTATCGAGTTATCTACACCAAAGGAAGTTTGATAATGCACCCTATGGTTTTAGCGCACATGTGAAAATATTAGCAAATTACTTTCAGTTGCCTCATTGTCCATTGTCGCCTTTAAATATAATAGCGTATTTGCAAATATTTTTTCAGTTAAATTGCCGTAGTCGATCAAATAGCACATTCCACGATATAAATATATAGCATTTCTCTGATTATTTATTTATATTTCTAGAGCGGAACTAATTGCCAATTTGGTTTGCTTTGAAAACGGGCATCGGTTTCATGTTGATTCTAAAATTAGTTTTATATGAAAATACGAGAATTCTTATAAAAGCAATAACGCTGCCGAATAGATGTATTTAAACTATGCAACGGTATCCATTTCTATTTATAAATTAGGGAGAATTTGTAAAAATAGAAATATCTTGTCATTTTCGAACGAGTAAGTTTAAAGGTCGAATATTTTGATTGTATAACGACTTTTGACGTGAAAATATCGCAAATATTGTTCAAAGATAGATAGATAGATAGATTGAAAATAAACAGTATTTGACATTTCAGAACCTTGAGAAATAAATATGGATATTTCGGATACTTCGAACTTTAGAAGCGAATGAAATAATTAGACTGCAAATACCACCGTCGCCATATGTAACTAAATGGAAGTAATTAAGGAAAAGTTGCAAGAAGCTGTAAAAATATCGACTATTTATTAGGAAAAATAAAAATACTTTGAAATGAATTTAGAAATTGTTATAAGATACATTTCTCAACATTTGCAAATTATTTAAAAGTACAATATGTTCTGATTTAAATATACAGGTTGGAGCAGAGGAAACTCATGTTTTTCGCAAACATGGTTTTATTAAAAAAAATTTAATTCAGTAATAGTACATTTATTGCATTGTTGAAACCTACATAAATAAATTAAGTTCCGAAAATACTGTCGTTAAGATGACGTCCTTGCCGGGAACAAATTTGGACCCTCTCCTATCTACAACATTGGAAATTTTGAGGTCATCGATTGTGCGGGGCATGTTCACGTACACTTTTGATTACAAAGGACACACAGATCGATAGATCGAGTGAACGTGGGGGGGCAAGAAACATCGTGATATGTCATGTGAACATTTGTCGAAATAATTCCATTGATGCTTTCGCCATGTGAGCTGTGGCACCATCCTGTTGGAACCACATATCTCTCATGTTCATTCGACGCCTTTCAAGTTCTGGATGAAAAAAGTTGTGTAACATTTAGACAGATGTCACAGTAACTCCGGTTCCTCCCTCTTCAAAAAAGTAAGGTTCCTATCGTGGAGATACCACACCAAACTTTTGAGCTATGGAGAGGTTTTTGGTGTAGTTCATGTGGGTTCTCCAACGCCGAATACCGACAGTTCTACACATTAACATAACCACCCAGATGAAATTGGACTTCATCACTGATGAATACTGGGACATCTGCATCTTCCGTAAGAATAGCGTTCATTATGCAAAAAAAATCCTTGCGCTTCACAAAATACTTAGGCTTTCACTTAGCTGCTGAACAATCATTGTTTTGTATGGGTGAAATTTAAGATCACGTAAGATGCGATGACATGAACGACGTGACATACCCATTGATACAACCTGTCGCCTAGCGGACCGTTTCGGACTAGCTTTTCACTCTGTCTACGTTTTTCGGAGTCCGAACTGAAAGAGGACGACCAGGTGGTTTCTTTTGCATCACAGATCCAGTATTTCTGAACACTGCAACCTCCTCCTCTGCTCCTCTGCTCCAGCCTGTATATTGAACAACGTTAGATTTTTCAATTTTATTATATTTGCGATGAACTATGTATTCTTTATAACGAATTAAACAGAACGTCTCGTTTGATATAATTATAACATGTTGTGCAAAAAAAATTGTGAGAATAATATCCTTCTACATTTCAATTGAAGAGTTTACTGAGATGAAAACGAATGGGGTAATTAAGGAACAACATACCCCCAACACCAGAAAAATAAAATACACTAGCCTGGTAAAGCATCCAAAATTCTCAGTAATGAACCCAAACGGGTGCTTTACTAGGTCTAGTGACGACGCGAAATAGAAATAGAAATAATATAAATTATACTTTATGTATATGGAAGTGAAAATATGCAACCTCGTGATTGTAACGGATATGTACGTTTTGAGATGAAACTTTAACCTTAAGTTTGTACGTAGTAAGGAAGTAAGCGTCCAATTTTGAGAGCGAACCAAAAGATATTAAAACTTTACAACTTTTATTTGAAAAGTAAAACTAAACTAAACTAATCTACGCATGAAACTGAATTATTTTCAAATAGAAAATGTTACCAAGACCATCAAAATGGGTAACAATTCATCACCGTTTATAGCTAATCTTTTTATTAGTTCTTTGAAAACAATGTTTAAACTGACGCCATTTATTTTCCTACAGTTTTTATATATTAAATTGAGACAAACAATCAATTATCGTTCCCGGACACTTTAGTCATTATAAATTACACAAAATTAGCAACAGATATATATCGAAAAGGAATGAATGTTAATAATTTTATTACATATGATTGAATTTTATGAACAGTTTTTTGCTAGGCCAGATAAATTTTACTACATCAGGATGACAACAGTAGTAGTTGTGAAGAATTTTAATTTAATTTAAATGTTATGAAAAGTAGTATTTAGAGTTTATTTTGTGTTTAGACTTTATTTTGCATTTTCTTTATATAAAAAAAAACAACATATGGCCACACTTTTCCCCAGGATTTCTCTATTTCACAGTTTTTACCTTTATGTTCAAATAGGTTTAAATAACTAATTAAATTAAATTAAATTAAATTAATAGACTTTATTTTGCATTTTCTTTATATAAAAAAAACAACATATGGCCACACTTTTCCCCAGGATTTCTCTATTTCACAGTTTTTACCTTTATGTTCAAATAGGTTTAAATAACTAATATAGATAGCCAGATTAATTTTCTCATTATTTTTAATATAACTATCTAGGTAACTATTTACTAATTTCTCAAAAAACTACTTAGTGCACTTTTTAAAATGAGCGTCTCGATTGTTAAGTATCAATATTTTTTACAAAACGTAAAAAATACCTTTTGTTCCAGTCGTTATTTTTGTTGAAATGGTACGTTGGACCGTTATGCAAAATCATTCAAATCATATTATGTTTACCATCTTTCATTAATATTTAAGTTTTAAGCACCAAAGTAGCAAAGTTATAGGCCACTAATGTCAGTTTTGATCGCAGCGTATAAAGAGACAAGTGATGGTGAGACAGAGAAAAATAAGTTGCTGCAATCGACATACACGCAACATGAATTTTGTAATCTTGCCAGAACTCCTTGCAAACAAAATAAAATATTATAAAAATTAATAAAATTTTATGGTAAACTCTAAATCAAAAGGAAATCGTACCTTGGGGCCAAACAAAATATTGTCGGAAAGAAGTTGATTGACAACACTACCTACCATCCTCAATTCTAAAGGCTCGGAGAATGTAAAATTATTATCTCGTCGATCATTCTACAAGAATTAATTATTATACATTTCTAGCTGTTTGTTTCTCTTCAATGTAAAATCGTTTTTATAAACGGTGAAAGTTTTCAATCGTTTTTAATGATTTGCATTTGCGCACAAAATATTTTGCATTTTCATACACTGGAATTCTTGTGCGAACTTAACATTGTAACAATGCCCTGTTTTAGCATTGGAATCGCAAATATTTCGTACAATTTGTACGATGCTGCGAATCATATTTTCTATTTATATCTGTTTGTTTGTGTTAGGTAGGTGTTTATTTCAATTATGTAATTAGTAATCAATGGGTTACGGCAGAATAATTCATCGCTAAACTGACATCATCTCGCCAACTAAAGTGATAGAGAAGCATTCCCACATCCAATCAGCAGCAGCAATTACCATGGCAACAGCAATGGCAACACTGGCACCACATCAAAATGAAATAGCACATTTTACAATACAGCTAATACTGTACATGTACTTATTTACTGGACGGTTTTTGAGGGGCTAGCGGATTCCACGCAGTAGCTTTTCTTCATTTATAATTTTATCAGCTTTGGACATCTTTACTATTTACCATATATGCTTGTACTCTACACCAGGGGTGAGCAACCTTTTTAATCAACCGGCCAATTTAAATTTTAAATTTTTTTGGCGGGCCGCATATGAAGTAATACTTATAATAATAATAATTTACAAAACGTTATTTATAATAAACATTAGAATAAAAAAATATAAAATTAAAAAAGATTTCATATAAAAATTTTAATGCAAAATAAAAACAAACAAGAAAAGAACAGAAAAACGAAGTTACTTGAAATTTTTAATGAGAAAAATGGCCCTGTCTATTCGATACAAGCTGATCAATATCAGCCGGAATTTATGAGATCCCTACACGTACGCAGCTCTCTAATCGTGCACCACTCAGTCTTGATCGGTGGTCATTCTTGATTAATTTCATGGTTGACATTAATTGTTCGCAAACATACGTACTTCCGAAGAGAGACATCACTTGCTTTGCATTTTTCGTCAAAAGCGGAAATTTCCCAGGGCTCACATAAGATTTACAAAAATTTTCGATGTTTACTGAGAAAAATAATTTTTTTAAATCGGTATTATTCTGCATGTCAATCACTTCCATTTGAAAGTCTTCGGGAACTGTATCCACATCGATATTAAATGGCGAGGAAAACATTTTCTTGGAAACAGCTGTCTTCTCAGCTTTGAACATTTGGAATCGTAATTGAAATTCGTTGATTAAAAGTCTATAAATTGTGCGTAATTTTGAGAAGTAGTAACGTTTTCTTTTTCTAAATGTGGAAAGTAAGACACATTATTCTGCAAAAGATGCTGTTTCCACAATTTTAATTTGCGCTCAAAGCCTTGAATTTTATCATACAAATTTGGAATAAACTGCCCTTTGCCTTGAAGTTCCACATTAAGATCATTGAGATGCTGAGTCATGTCCATAAGAAACTCAAAATCGCGCATCCATTCTTTATTAGCAAAATGAGGAAAGGCATATCCCTTCATATCCTAGGACAATTGTATTTCGCTTTTTAAGTTGTATACTCTTTTTAGCATTGCACCTCTACTAAGCCAACGTACTTCGGTATTAAAAGCCACGTCGTCATATTCAGTTTCTAAATCGTTCAGGAATTCTTTAAATTCACGCGCGCGATTTTATAAAATTTATTAATTTAATTATTGGTACTGTGACACTTGGCAAACTCAATCTTTTCGTACACAAATTTTCCTGGTGAATTATGCAGTGATTAACGAATATTTCCCTTCCAGTGACCTTCTTAATGTCTTGAAATAGCTTTCCCGATACTCCTACCTCCATGCTTGACATTGCTCGTGCTCCATCTGTCGATATACCAATAATCTTTTCTAATAATATTTAAAAATTTTCCAACACAGACTTTAATTCATCGTACATATCTTTGCCGATTGTAGTCCCTTGCATTGGAATCAGTGAACACAATTCTTCGGTAATATTAAATTTGGTGTCGATACCATCTAAAAATATAGCCAGTGGTACTGTATCGCTAATACCGCAACTCTCATCAAGTACCAAAGAACAGTATTCGAAGTTATGTTCTCGGACAAGTCTTTAATATTTATTTTATCACGAAATGCAATTTCTGCAGCAAAAGTCAGACATTCTTTTATCATCTCTACATCCGCAAAGGGTTTTATTTTTTGCCAGTATTTGACTGACAACAAAACTAGTATTTACTGACGTAAAATAGCTTGATTTTTAAAAATAGCCTATTGTTTTCCCAAGTTTTTCTTCATTTCCATTCTCCAACTTATCTATCCGGACTTGTCCTGTTAAGTTTTTATATTGTTGTTCATGTTTTGTATCGTAATGCCTTTTTATGTTATATTATTTTAAGATCGACACAGTCTCTCAGCATATTAAGCATACAGCTTTTCTTTGACGAAAGTGAAAAAATAATAAAATTTCCGCTTTTCTTGGAAATGGCTGTGCTCATTCGCAACCTTCCGTTTTTTTTCTTTGCTTTTCCGATATGCTATTATGGATTAAAAATTTGAAAGTTAAAAAAATGTAGGAAAACTTAATTTTGAATAAAAAGCTCTAATATTGCCTTTTTGGCAACAATATTGCACTCACGCCTTTCAACACAAGAATTGCTAAAATTGCTAGTTAACAGCTTACCAGTCTGACTGATTATGTGACAGAAGCAAACACAAACACGCAAACGGCGCGTTCGTATTGCATGTTTGAACAAGTCGCCGACAAGTGAGTAACTCGTCACAAAAAAATGTTTCTGTTTAGTATGTACTACCATTGTATTATAATTAATTTTATAACAATATGTTGATAGGAGAAAGTCGGTAAAATAAACTCAATTTTAGAAATGCTTGGCGGGCCGCATGAACATGTTTAACGAGCCGCAAGCGGCCCGCGGGCCGCGTGTTGCTCATCCCTGCTCTACACTAGAGCTGTGCCCTTCATGGACGAATCGTTCAATTTGAACGGATCTTAGGTTGAATCGTCCGCCGTATCATTCATGATTCGTTCAACGCACGGATCCGTTCAACGCAGGGATCCATTCAACTTACAAGATTTGAAGAACCGAAGAACCAATTAACCATATAATGAGATCCGGTATATTGCGCACCACACTTCACATCGTTTGAAATACTTTCTACAATTCAATAAATAAAAGTATTGATGCTCATCCAAAATAACATTAAGTACTAACAAATATTTTTTTCAATATTAAAACTTACCATGTGTAAGTAATTGTGAGTAATTAAAAAAAAATGCGTTTTCAAATTTACGGGGTGTAAACTTTTAAGCGTTAATAAATGCACAATTGGAGTATGTAATTGGTTATTATTCGAGAATTAAAATACCATAATCCCCTTTGCACAAAAAGTTTTATTAAAATTTATATATTATAAATATATAAATCATATATATTTCAACAACTAAGTTGTCATCATCAGAATAATAAGATATATAGGGAACAAAAATATAAATGAACAAATTTTGAATCGGGATATATTAACAGTTTAAATAGTTTAGAAATATTAAGAATTGTATCGTCTAACAGTGAACTACACTTATTTAAAAGTATTTTTATTTGTCGATATAGGTTTATATTAATAAATTCAGATTAGGGCGGATATCAATATCCCCACTTTACGAATTGTTATAGGACACAATTTTAGTAATATATTATTGTTGAATAACGATAGTGTTGGTTACCATATCTGCATTTTATTTTTATGTATATTCATATTTTTGTTATGCTAGGCCTTATTATTCTGATAATGTCAACTTAGTTGTTCAAATAAAAGATCTGAACATGTTAATGCCAATTTATGTAGTCGCTCTAAGTTTATAATTTCTTGATAATATTGACACATTAATCTGTCTATACAATTAATCATAATCCTAAATTCCTAATCGTGTAATTAATTAGTACTAAATACTAATTACAAATTAAGGCGGAAATGCAACTTAATATTCACCTACACCAATTTTCTATATTTTTTGAATTTGTCTGAGTAGAGTTAGATTTCTTTGATATTTTACGGTAGTTCTTAATTTTTATATTCTTACGATTCTCTGCAGTAAACCATCACGGCAATGAACAATTCCTCCTACATTTTAAGACAACCGTAACTTGAAAGGAATTTGTTAATAGTGTATTATTATACGAGTTTAGTAAGGCAACATATTATAGAACGAATGCGACGATATTACCTCACTAAACGAGTGTAATATACTATTTTATCTACATTGCTTTACTAATGCCCGGTTTCACAAACGATTGTCAAATGGTCAATTAGTTAACAAGCCTATAACGACTCGTTATTGCTTGCGAAATCCAAAACAATGGTAATTTTTCTTTTAACGGTTCGTCAAGGTAATCAATTGTCAAGTGTTTGACGATTGATTAAAGACTTGTTAATGAATCGTCACACTTTTGACGATTCGTTAACAAGCTGTTAACGACCGATTAGCGTTTGTGAAACCGGGCATAAGTCTTGAAATTTCGTATTCGACTAGGAACTTTTGCGTAGGTTGGGTTCACTGGTATTGACACTGTATTAAATTTCAAAATATTCAGCCGTCATAATTTCTGTAATTTGTGTGCAAAATGCTGAATTTACGTGTACACCGCCATACATACAAAAGTCTGTTAAGATTTGTTGCCAGTAAAATCCAAGAGGATATATGACAAAGATTATGGCGTGACACGAACATAACCAAACTAAAAGTTACCAAAAGTAGTTGAATAATACGACACATTATTAAACTGTTTTCGATGTAATAATGAGTCCATTATTAACGCAAAGTAGATAAAATATATTTTTTTCTACTTGCGTTTATAACAACTTTATTTTAGCACCCAAAACAGTGTTAAAATGAAAATTCTAGTGTTAAAATGAGTATATGGTATAATTGTTTATTTCATACTGTCCAGTTATAGTTATTTACAGTCGAATACGGGAAGTTCAATTTTACAGCGCGACGGCTTCGTTTGAGGCACGAGCCCGAAGGGCAAGTGCCTTATTTGCTGGAGCGCTGTAAAATAACTTAACGCATGAGATTTGTATTAAATTTTTTGGCCGATAATTTTATTTTAAATTAATAAGTCATCTTTTTATACCTATATATTTTATTTATTCAAGTTGGCAACATTGCATTGTGACAGATATGACATGACATGACAGATTTGAATTTGTTACATTTAAATAATTATATAAAAGTTAATTGATATTAGGTAGGTATGTACGTTTATTATTAGCTAGTTATAATCGAATGTAGGAAATTGCATTTTGCTGCATGAAGTATATATCTTAAATACGATGCCCAGCGGAGTGTTTGGACTAATTTAATATTAAATTAATATTTAAATTTTGTGTATTTTGTTATACTTGAATTAAAAATTAATATATCTCGTTCTCCTGAACATCGGCTTCATGATTTCAAAATTGTGTATTTTTCCTCCGTCTCGGGAGTTTAAAAAGAAGGATTATTTCCTTTACCGCATACTATGCGGGGTCGTCGTAAAAACGAAGTTACATGTGACATGAACGGTGCATCGTTCCATTGCCGTCTTAATCTATACAGGCCGCTATGTTGAAATCGTGACGTCACAGTAAGAGTCGCACCCAACATAACCTTAGTTTAATTTGATAAATTAAAACAGCGCTGAATTACTTACATTTATATTATTTTACTTATTTTGTATAAGAAACAACAGAAGAATATTTCAAAAGTGTAAATTTATTGCACAAACAGGAATAAATAATCATGAAATGAACATTTTGGTTGTGGACAGTTACAAGGTTATGTTTACAACGAGGATTTTAAAAACGAAAAAAACGATCAACTACTTAAAAATAAGCTCGAATTTTTGTGATAATGAACGATAACATGTGTAAGGATTATATACAGCAACGCACAAACTAATGGGAAGGTAAATTTCCGAAATATCAGCTTCTAATTTTTTACAATTCGAAAATCCTATTTAGCAATTTTTATTTGCAGAAACCACTTCCGTTCTTTGCACAAATGAAGAATCACCCTTCGTGTATGATTGACATTAAAAATCTGGGGGGGGGGTCCGTTTTCGTCATTATTAGAACGAGAACTGGGATCTTTTCGTTTAATCAGGGGAGCTTCGGACAGGTATGAAGGAAGATTCGGGAAGACAAAAGGATACGCGTCAGTCGTAAGCATCAGTTTCTCTCGGGGTACACAGAATTTTACACCTGTAAAATATTAATTGGGGGATAGGGATAGGATAGAGTATATGGGAAAAGTAAAGTATCTTTACCGTCTTTGTTTGTAACTTCATGGTTTCGTATAACAAAATCTTCTCTAAAATGTTCGACACACACACGTGTAGTTTCGGTCACTTTTAAGTTCGCTCTTGGAATTTTCTTTAGCCATAGGGAGAAGTGATGATTGTGTTTGGGAAACGAAAACATTGGGATATAGGGACCATTTTTCAGGTTGGACTTGCAGTTCGGTATACAATATTTATTGGGCATTTTCTAATAATTAAATAAAGGCGTTTAGTTAAAAAAAATACATTTAGCAAACATCATTATTGTCATCACTTACTACTTTGCCTAAAAAAAATGCTAAAACACGGAAAAAAGTACTTTTAAAAAATTAACGACCTAACCTAGATTATTTGAAAACTATTTTATAATAACATGAACACAACAAACCCTAAACTAATGACTGTCCATACAACTACAAATAAAAACTAATGAAACAACGAACACACAAAATAACTATAAATACGAGAACAACCCTTTTTTTAGAAAAATCGACGAAACTGTTTGTAACAGGTTAGACTCTTACTGTGACGTCACGATTTTCAACATAGCGGCCTGTATAGTTAAGATGGCAATGATCGTTCCAATGTTTACATCTCGGGAGGCCAAAAAATTAATTTTTCTTTCCATTTTGAGTCCGGTAAATGGGCTATAACGACATCAGAGCCGGTAAGTGTTGCTAAGTAACCCATATTAAACCTTTTTGATACATTTTATTTTTAAGAAAACATTGAACAACATGAATTACTCACTCAACAGCAGGGTTTAACTGATTATTTACAAATATTTATAGTAATTTTACATTGCGAATTTCCTAGTCATAGTCATTCCAGGACTATCTGCCGATACATATGTTGCTATAGAAAAACTGGAGCTCATTAATGTCACATGTTGACTTTATTGAAAAAATGTCAAATGTAAATATTAAAAATTAAATTATTCACAGTATGAAATAAAATAAATAACGACATTCGTCCATGAACTCCTTTAACAGTACTCGTTTCGATTTTCAGGACATGGCTCCTTCGTAGCCTCGTGCTTAAACTTCTCACTCATACTGTTAAATACGAGTTCCCGGACTTGTAACGTTAATTACTATTTTCTTTATGTTTGTAGCGGTTTGGCAGCGTATAACGTCAACGAAATGTCAGTTGTAATATATTTAAGAGCAAAATTAATAGAAATTACCTATGTAAAATAGTGCCATTTATAGCATTACATCATTGACTTGTTCGGAAATAAATTCCCATTATCATTATCGGGATTTTGCATGAAAGGAATAACAACAGGAAATCTCACTTACAAAATGTGACGTAACATGTGTCTCATTCCTTGTTTCTTTTGGTTTTTTATCGTAATCCATTTTGTTCGCTTCTCGTAATCCATTCGGTTCACTTAATTACTTGCTCTTCTTTGAATCACTTTGCCTTGTTTTGTTTTGGTTTCTTTCGGGTGAAATCCACGTAAACTGTTAAAACAGGCCGTCTACCGAAGATATTGGTTCAATACAGCTCACGAAATTCGTACTGCGCCACTTTAGCCAAAGCCAAAGTCCCTTTTAAAAACAGCCTTTATTTGTTAAACTGGAGACCAGATTAAAATAAACTAACATGAAGTACATCTAAAGAGTTTTAGTCAGATACTAATTGGTTAGATAATAGTTCTCTCTCTAAGAAGTTCCAGGAATTGTCTGGCATCATATATGTGTACAAACTATAACTATAGTGACCATCGCGTCAGCTACAGCAATAGATTTCATTTGAATTTCGGACAGGATAGATGTCGTGGGTGCCGGCGTTGATCAGATATTCATGTAATACCTGCTCATGAATCTTATCGCAATTTTAAATACTGATAATTATGATTTTCAGCAAGAGTTGCACAAAGTTTCATTTTTACTGATCTACCAGTATCAATGAAATAAAGTAAATGTTATAAATATTTGTTAAACCAATTCCTTTGCGTGCCTGTAAACAAATACCGCATTTGCAAGTGTTATTTAAATAATCTTACTATACGATGCGTTTTGTTTGCAACTTGTTGAACTTGTTGTTACAGTTTGCAAGCTTGTGAGTAGTATAGAACAAACGCCGTCGGTAACAACGGCATCGCGAAAAGATAATACAATTACATTGCCTAAGAAAGGTTTTAGAATTTCGTATACTTTTCCCAACACTTCAAAAGCCTCTTGATTGAGGAGAATGCTTGGGTTTAATAGAGCCAGTGTTGATATTATGGGTTCTTTACTTTCAACAATGCGTTCAAACATAAAGAAGTTCCAGCGGGTCGGTAAAACGTCTTATTTTAGCGTTTTTTCTGGATAACTTAACTGGTTTTGGAATGATTTTAATTTAGCCAGAGTACTCGCACTCCATTTAAAATATTCGACTACAGCCTTTGCTTTCATCTGCATGTGCTTTATTTCTGTAATTGCCTTTTTGAACAAATAAATTTAATATATGTGCGAAACATAGTATATGAGGTAATAATTTTGCAGATGCTATCATGTTTCCAGCATTATCAGATATAAGCGCCTTAACTTTATTCATCACACCCTATTTTTCGCAAATATATTTTATTTGTTCTGCAATGTTTTTGGACGTATGCCGTTTGTTGTAAACAAATCAGTCCAAAAGTGCTGAACACAATTCACATTTATCGTCTATATAATGAATAGTTATTGCTGAATAATTGTCATTTGATAAAGAACTCCACCCATCTACCGTAATTGAGCATGCTGTACTAACCTTTACAAACATTTTTAGGCTTTCAACAGTCTCATTAAACGCTATGTCTAGAGACTGTTCGATATGAGTTTCCTTGGCGGAATAACATATCCTTGATAAAATCAAAAATCTTGCAAAAAATGTTTCAAACATTTCTTAAATTCTGGTTGTTCCACTATGTGAAAAGAATGAAACTGTTTTACAATTAATTTCAATAGTAGTCGGTCATGTTTGGCATTTTTTTAAATTGGTATAGGTATGTATTTTGTGATGGTGATGATGATGGTGATCATGATGATGATGTGGATGTTGACCGTTGGGAAGACAATATAACATTTTCATTTTCAGTTTCTGGCGTATTCTCACTTAACGTTGATTCAGATATACATTGGTTTAGTAATTTTACAGTAGGGTGTTTATTCTTCA
Organism: Geotrupes spiniger; assembly: GCA_959613385.1. Taxonomy (NCBI): domain Eukaryota; kingdom Metazoa; phylum Arthropoda; class Insecta; order Coleoptera; family Geotrupidae; genus Geotrupes; species Geotrupes spiniger. The sequence goes on from OY390737.1 coordinate 35,845,576, forward strand.
AATGTCGGTGTAGTTCCTCCATTAAAATTCCACAGTCTGAAGCAAAATTCGCATTTTGCTTTGGACTGGGAAACTTCTTTAAAATATCGCCAAATATTACTGCGTTTTCTTGAATTTCTGTCCATTACAAACATTTCTAAACACTGTATTTCCGTAACGTCTGTCGTTTGCACGCGTTTGTATTTGAACTAAAGCGAAAAAGGACATTTGTCCATTTTAAGGGTCGAGACCTATCCCTACAATTAAATATTGCGGTGTATTAGTATTGTAATATTAGTAATACACCGCAATATTTAATTGGATGAATAATATAGTATTACTCATCCAGTGTCATCCAAATAATGCGCAATTTATGATTTCTAATAAAAGGTAATACATGTATGTATGTTTGGGAGGATTTATACAAAAATATCGTATTTTGGCGGTAACCAAAGGACGATGATTATTGAATTGTAAAGAGTATTAAAACAATGTTTCTTCCGCAATATACGTAAATCGTAGTATCACGCTCTTGGTTCTTGGTCAAGAACCATGAACAAGATGAATCGTAAGATTCGGTTCGTTGTGTTGAACGGATTCAAATGAAACTCATCGCAACCGGGTTCACCTTTATTTATTTATTATAGGAATTTTATTTTTCATTTCTTTCATAATATCGGTCCCACATTTGATAGTACAGGAATAATATGCTTTTAAAATAAATGGGCATTCGATTTTCATTAATTTTAGAATCCATTGCTATATCAGACAATTATTAAGAAAAAAATATTATAAGAGGTATATTTAATTTACCATGCACAAGGTAGTACTTAACATGAAATTCCTGCACCAAATACGCACAGCAAAAACTATTAAATACTGTAATTACGGTTAACAATTATATGTGCAGTTCAATGCATAATTAATGTTCATCCTTGTGTATTATAAAATATCACTATAAGAATGGATCAACACATTGCTATTTGTATTGTATAAACGTTTTATCATGTTTATTGAAATATACTGCTAGTGTTTTCGTGCACGTCATACAAGCAATCGGAAAAATGCAAGTGTGTCGATGTGGACTTTGAAACTATGTGAGGCAAAGTCGCCTATGTTTACGTTCGCCGGTCTACTTATCAACATTCCGAGAAAGACTACAAATGCGAGCAAAACTAAATTACGACATGGTTCGAGATGTAAAATGATTTTTACCTACGACCACTGTTGAAAGTGCCCTTTTTTGCACTACACACAGACCATGTAAATAAGTCATTACGCACGGCCGTAAACTAAACGCACGGTCGTAAAGTAATCGCACAGGTTGAAGTTGCTTAGTTACCGAAATGCATTGATGGAATTTATCCAATTGTCAGTAAGCTGTCAATATTATTCCATTGCCCACAACAGTTTTATTATGAATCAATCATAATTTATTGTTATTAAAATGTGTAACAACCACAGTGGCAGATACACTCCTCCGAAGATTATTGAAAATGCCAGGTTAGAAATGAACAATTTGTTACCGGCGAAGACACGTGAAAGATACGAGATCTTATATAGAAAATTCATCGACTGGAGAAATAAGAATAATGTTAGAAAAAGATAGTTGTCCAATATTTAATAACTGCAATGTTACCATTAACAATTATTATTAAAAAGCAATAATTACTTATATCATAAATATAAGAAAATTTGTTATAAAATAAAATAGTATGTAATTAAACAATAAAAAAGAGGTTTTGTATAGAGGTTGTTTTAGTGGTTGAAGGTGGTCGTAGGTAAAGTATAGTACGTGACTCGAGTTGTAACGCATTTTACGTACTCGTGGAATTACATACTCGCTCCTTCGTCGCTCGTATGTAACTATTTCCACTCGTACGTAAAATGCTATTTACAACTCTTGTTACGTAATATACTATTACGATCCCCACTACCGCCTGAACAATAGGAAACTACTCCAAAATGCATTTGGCGAATGTACTCCATATAAGGCGCCAAATTATACACGAACGAGATCAGGCTTTATTAGTGATGGGTTTGGTGAAGAATTCTCAAGAATTGTTTCTAGCGTTAAAAATATTGCCGTAACTAGCAATGCTTGACGAAGATCGGCGAGTAAATTAGAACTTATTTGGGCGACAATGGGAATTGATATGAGGGCAATTCAACCTTTTTTATCAATAGTTACCCTCTCAGAGAACTTTCAAAAAGAATATTGATACACAGAAACTCTTGAAAGACTTGAAGACGACATTTATTTCATGTATTTTCCTATAGAAAATTATGCCAACCCTTTTATGTTAATCAAATTTGTTTTTCTTTCTCAAACAGAAAACTTTTTCAAAGCTGTTTCCTCTTTGTGATATTTAGGCAAAGCGATTGTAGTTGTATTCGATAAACAAACTGAAACTAGATTCGTAATAACTTCTTAACATTCATTTGGGTTCACCTCAAAATTTCCGTCTTATTCGCGGTCGGGTTTTATGGTTATTTTTGATCAGACTGACTTTTGGAATTAAGAACATTGTACTTAACAGTTTTTACAGAAATTAGGTTAGGTTAGAGTTGTTTTCCTATAGGAACAATTAGTGCTTGCAAACAAATTAAACAATAACAGCTCATCATAAATCTTCGATATTGTTAATACCCTAAAAACAAAAGTCAATCTCCTTTATGAGTTTTTCGAGCAGAACTTTTCAAAAACCGTGCGAAATCAAATTATTTATTTTTTTATTTAATAAGCAATATTCCCATAATATATTCCTGGCCTAACACCATGTGATTTATTTTTCCTTCAAAAAATTATAGTGGATTAATTAATGTGAATCAGGAGATCGAACTTTGTGATGTAGAATCATTATATATGTTGATTATAACTGATGTTATGATGCGTAGTGTAGTAGTAGCAGCAACCTTTTAATGGCATTTGGTATATAACATTAAGTAAATATATCGTCGGTGTATTTAGTATGTAACTCCAATATTAGTTTAAAATGCGATTTTGCACCATCGGTGGCCAAATCTGCCGTGGTCCCCACTGAACTTTCTTATGCTCCATTTTTCGAAAGAACTTTTCAAATAAAATATCAACAACTTTTGCAAAAATAATTTTTTCGATTAAGTAAAATGTGATAAGAGTAAATCATCATTTCCGCTTGAGCTATTCCTTCTTGCTATATACAAGTTTAAAGTTTCATCGCTGTAGCTTTAACAGTTTTGGCCGTAGAGCGCGCATATACATACAGACGTTATTCCAAAAATAGTCACAATCTATTCAAGATACCTCAAAACGTCTATATCCGTTAAAATTTCGAGTCGAAAATTTTCATGATTATGATATACATATACTATTATACTTACTTATACATAAAGTATAAGTAGTAAAAAACGCTAAATATTTCTTATTATTTTTTATTTGTTGGTTTAATAACATTATATACTTAAAATAAAAGTGAGCGTTTTATTGAAAAATTTTGAAAAGGTGTATTTTCTGTGCGAAATTGGTAAAATGGCAAAAAATTTAAATCTACCGAATACCGCGGAATCTACCGGAAAGTTACCACCAGATCTACCGAAATTCGTTCCAACGCGTCTGGCAACACTGGGCGTTGGGCACATACAAAGGTTCGACGGTTCGAGAGACGGCACCGGCCGTAGTGTTTTAATTTTATATTGTTTACATGAATTATTTATAATACCTCAATTTCGTTAATCAATCAAACAGAAATATATCGCTTATTCTAGTGTATCAAATGTATCAGTTTAAACATATTTTACGTCAATTTTGCTAGAAAATAAAATATTAACATACGTTATTTGTATCATAATTTTGTATGTACCAGATTTGATTTTCGGGATCCTGTAAATATTTACATTTGACCCTAAATCAGAGAATTAGCCAAACTTAATCTTTAATATAACAAAAAAACTTACCTATTATATTTTTTATTTTTTCCGACGACCATTATGAAATGTATTGAATTGTACACCGTTTTTTGTTACTGAAAGTGGGATATTGCGAATGGAGGGAGTACCAGTGTGAAATATAAAATCGATCAATCTGATTGAAAATACGATCAATCTGATTGAAAATACAATTTTCAACACGGGTAGTGCAATCGTGGTTACAAATGAAATTTGACATTTATTAACATGTGTCATTTGTGAATTCTGACCCAGGGATTCATCAACGAGGCGTAACGTTAGTCGGACTAACGCTAGTTGCGCCAAAAACTTACGCCAGTCTTGCACAGGTCTAAATAAACGGCGTAAGCCTATTCATGAAAATCGCGTAGCCCGGGCGCAAATTAATCTCTGACGACATACACGACGTCATCGTTTCGCATTATGAACCAGACAAAATTCGTCTAACCTTGACAATTGTGTGAGCGCGCCATTCTCGAGTTGGGGCGCAGAGACAGGCGATAGGACTTTTTAAGTAACAATTAGTTTGGCTTCATAAATAAAATAATAGAATATAAATAAAAAATATTTGATTGCATCTTTTTATCTCGTAACAGACGTAAGGATTATTTCAAACTATAAAAATAAGTTTCACAAGCTATAATTACTGCCGTTATTAATTGCACAAAACACAATACTATAATAATAAGTAAACTGAAAAACCAATAGCATTGCACTGCAACCAACTGGGTACAGGTTGAGTTTTACGCCAGTGAGAGGTTTATATAAACCACTTCATGGGATGGCGGTTGATCATCCAAAGGATCGATTAATCCTGCTCTGGACAAATGTCAACATTATCAAGTTTATTTTGAAGCTTTTTTTCTAAATATTTAATTCATTTATAGTGGTCTTTTTTAGTTCTATTCAAATAATTGAAAATTTTATTTAAATTATACTCATGTTTTTTTTTAATATTTTCTTTACAAAAAAACATGATTTTGGAAGGTCTGTTTAAAATTAGGATTAATACAAAACTATTAAATAATTTTTTTGAAAACTTACCTTTGTATACAAAATAATAAAACTTGCTAGGAATACAAATTTATTAAATCAGAATAAAAACATATTCAGTAAATTACACGTTGCGCTTTCGCAGGACATAATGCTGCTAATAATTTATAATGCTGATGCGTACAAATAAATATACAAAAAAAGGAATGCATGTTAGAACGTATTACAACACACGCTCTAGACACAAATTTAAAACGGTGAATATTCATGTCTATAATTTGTGATCGACCTCTTCGGCTGATCATCCAGAGGAATCAATTGATCCTGCTCTAGACTAATGTTTGCATTAATGCACATTATGCAAAACCATGTAACCAAGCCATCTAACCAAATTAAAAATCTGGAGCTGTGCATTACATACACCTGTACATTTAAAGATGTTTGGCATTTACTGTTTATATGGTTGGGTGTATCTTCTTTTGAAGGCATCAACAACAATACACGACTGCAATCTATGGCTCCTATCACATTTGGTATATTATCTATTCCATGAAATACTTTCTTAACACCGATTATATAACCAGGATCATTTATACAATAGGTGCACAGTAATGTGTCAGTACTCGATTACATGTTGACTGGCTCACATGAACAATGTCTGCAATTAAGCTTTGGAAGCCAGCCGATGCTACACATCTTAAGCCAATGAGTACTTGTAGCATCACGGATAAAGAACTTCTCTTATTGTAGGGTGTTCCAGTTGTGGTATTAGCTCGTATAATCATATGCCGTGGCAAACTATAGTACCTACAATAATATTGCAGTAATATTTAAATTTGATTAGTCATATTGAAAAGTGTTTACTCACCTCGGGCACTTGTAGTGGGTCTAATCGATCGTGAAACAATCTGACACTTCATATATTTGTCAATGGCAGTTGCCCAGTCATATTTTGCCCTGGCTCCTAACCTTGGCCATATTCCTCCTCCAGAGCAAGCATATTCTTCCCTGGACCCAGTACCATGTTTACTATAACGTTATAAATGTAGAATAATACTCAGGTGCGGAAACTTGATGAAATAAAATAGTTCTAATTGCAACTTATTAGTAGCCGAAAAAAATTTACACTCAAACAAATTTGTAACATATAATACTTACTTTGATTACTCTGAAAATGTTGTATAGCACTGAAAAGTACTTTTCGTTAAGAGAAATTCGCGTAAATTAACAAAATGAGCACAACACAACAGTTACGCCACGACTTACACACCCCAACAAGCAGGTCTAACTTTTCGCGCAAATATTGGCGTAAATAGGGGCGTAAAAAAAGGCGTAAGTTTCATGAATAGCTTTGCACAGGCGCAAACCGAGTTAGTCCGACTAACGGCTTAGACCCCAATGATGAATCTGGCTGTGATGAAACTTTAATCAATATATACTTTTGATTTTTATTGTTATGGTGGTCGTCGGAAAAGTATCGTAAAACACGTGTTGGAAAGTCGATTTCACACTCGTTTGCTTAAGCCACTCGTCTTTCGGCTCGTGGCTCAATCCTGCAAACTCGTGTGAAATCTTGCCTTTTCAACACTTGTTGTACAATATACTATATTATACCGTGTATCCAAAAATGATTTACAACTAGTATGCTTTGAAATTCCCATGTAAATTAAAATGTGCTGCACTTAGGCATGCTAGTAGATGGAGAATAACATAACCCCAATAACCTTTGTTGATGACGTTTGGTTATAGGAGTCACTTTAAAGACAAGTGAAAGTTGACAATTAATGAATGGCAGCTATGGATAATGCAATATAAATAATATAGCGGAACATGAAAATTTACATGCAAGAAAATTTCACAGGAAACTAGATATAATTCTTTTTCGGACACTCTGAATACAAATTATTCACATTGACATTGAATGTCATTTTCAAAAAAATGAGCTCTACTAAAAGAAATCATGGTAAAGGACAAAATAATTTGTAGAAATGCAGTAGATTTAGTATTAGATATTATGTTGGCAACATTTGCCCCTGTCAATTTCAAAAAACGATAACGCTTGTCAAATTCGCTGCATTCTAGCGAAAGTTTTGTAAATGAACATGTCGATACCGCTGTTTCCAAAGTTAACGCCGAAATTGATTAACTCTGAGTGGTTTAACGTCGATCAGCCCTACGACGACGAGAATGAGGTCGCGCAACTGGAACAGGAGCACCAAAATTGGGTGAGTCTTGTAATTCAGGATTTCAGGCATCTAAATACCCTTATTGCTTATAAGGAACATGTGCACATATTGTAATTTACTTTGTTCGTACATAACCGCAAAATATCTTGCAGCTAAATTCCATAGCGCAGAGAAACAGTGACCTAACTCCTATAGGAAAAACAGCATCTGAGGTAAAACATGTTTACATTTAAATGTCGTGTAAGTGCTAATTATTCTTATCACTTAGAATCTAGAAGAGGAGGAAGAAGAAGACGACGAAGAGGACAACGAGGACGACGAGGAGTCCGAGAGCCACGACGAAGAGGATGAAGACGAGATCGAAATGGACGTCTCGCAAGAACGAAACTCTCCTATCGACGTCAGCATTCGCATGGCTCAGGTGCACGGGCCACGATAATTTCTAAAATTTCACATCGATCATCAAGTGTGTTTAATTTATTATCGTATACCATGTGTGAGTGATATGTTAAAATATATTTATTATAATTTTTTGGATGTATACGTTATTAGTGTGGATCTGTATTATTATCACGTTGATTAAGAGAAGGTCAATTCGTTATTTTGCATCAGTGCAGAGGAACAGGCTGTTATCCCATTCGTAGGGAAAAATTTATTGCAATTATTAGCGAATGGATAAGACTTCTGTACGTTGACGTGTTAGGTCTTGCTTGAGGGAGAAATTTCATTCTGCCGTAATGATAGACTTTGTCGTTTAAATTTTACTATTCATATGTTCGACTTTGAAATTTGTTTGTCATTCTGAGTGATAATTATAGCAAATGTATACAGAATTGCCAGAATGTCAACCTGAGGAATGTTCGAATTAAAATCTAAAATAATTTCATTTAGTCACTTTTTTAATAGAATCTTCAACTGAAAAATTACCAAAATTTATAGTCCATATCCTCAACCTATCAAATGTCAGCCAAGATAACTTATGTTAAATAATAAAATTTATTAATAAGTTTTAACTACCTAATGGATTCATATTGAGAGGTTCAGATGTAGCTACACGTCATTGACTTAAATATGACTTGAATTAGAAAAAAAATTCCGAATCAAGTAAATAATTCAAAACGCATTCTTGTGAATAATAATACATTCGTCTGCATGCTGGTGTTTGAAATACTGATGATAATAAGATATAATATTCAGTATATGAAGGTAAAAATTATAATAAGGGATTGTACAATTGGTAAAAAGTGGCAGATGCGAAGGCTCGTGCTTCCAAAGCCAAGGAAGCTACACAATCAAAAGTGATTGAAGAAAAAAAATAAACCAGCAGAACTCACTTATCTCCATCTAACTCATCTATAGTAGTGGATCTGGTCCGCAGCGAACCAGATCCGCCAAAAAATCCGCTTGTTAATGGAGGTTGCCGTGTTGGGTCAAAGTTCACCAGATTTAAGCAGCGGATTCGAAAGACGTAATCCGTTGTTCTCCACTAATTATACGGCGATTGAGTGGGTCCTAACGTGTAGTATTCATAGTATTGTTAGTTTTGCGTGATGGAGTGGACTAAAGCTATACTCGGACAATTTATTGAAATTTATAAACTTGAAACTTGCTTGTGGAATATTAAATCGGAAGACTATAAAAAAAAATCTAAAAGATACGGCCTATGAAGAAATTTTATCATTATCAAAATATCACTTTTAGCAATCCAAGTTTTCACCCATTTGGAACGATTTTTCTTTGATATGGCATTCTATACGATACATAAATTCCGATCGCTGCAATGTGAATGGTTTTCTTCGACATATTACTCCACCGGCTAGTCAGCAACCCATCCCAACCGAAACTTGTTGCTTCATTTAGCTTCTTTACCATCGCCACTCACACGAATATAAAGTTCTATTTTTATTAATATAATCTAAGTTTTTTTCAATAATCCAAGCAAACATTTTGTTTAATTTTTTGTTTGACTTATTAATTGTTTGCATCGAGTTTTCAACTAAAATAACATAGTTTAGCCACAATGCAATTGCAATGTTTTAATAAATCTACATGAAAATGTTTATAAAAAATCAAATAATAACAATAAAAAAGAAGCCTAGAAAATCTGGACCTGGGTAAATTAATCTATTAATGAGATTAAATCTGAAATAAATCTCCAAAATTGTTTACATTGGCTCAAGAGAAGAGAAGATTACAATCCAAACAAATTAGAAAAAAAATTTGTTTGAAGACTTAACTCACACCAAGCTTCCAGAATGGCAATGATTGTTTTTAATTGGTAATACAATATAATTTGAAATTCTAACAAAGAATTCTAATGGACGAAATGTCGGCAAGTGGTGCCAATTGTGGAACACGAAAGATAATTCAAAATTTCTGACATTAATTCCATAAATGTCAACTAATATGTATCGGAGTTAAAAAAAGCTAAAGACGAGTGAAGTTATGGAAAAGGGTTAGTGTCTCGTTTTGAATCAAGGGGGTAGATCGATGTCTACTTATTTCCTTAGAAGGCTATAATTTAATAAATTATTAAGTACTCGTTGATTAATGTTTTAAAGTACAATTTGTTAAGAAATTATGATCACAGATGCACAATTTATGACGTTTGAGGTCATTTTTAGTAAAAGTGACCGAACCACTGATTTGGATCCAGAATGGGAAATGTGTAGTGTTTCATGAAAAGAAAATCAATTGAAAAATGTGTTATAACATTTTAGCCAAAATAAATGGACCGAACAAGAAATTTCGGAACAATTCCTTAAAAAAATGCCCAAATCGTCAACGATTTATTTTAGAGACGTCTAATAAACTTGAGTACGTTCGAAAAATGATGACAACTTATAATTTCTAGAAAACAAGATAAATAAAATCAAAGACTTTCCAAACCAATGCAAAGGTCAAGAGCAAATGATAAAAAAATTAAAACATTTTGTTTTTATTACTTTGCTTCGACAACACACATACCACTCGGATGTATGTTGGGAAAAGACTGAATTGAATGAGCAAGTAAACTGAGATGACCAGCATGGAAGCAAATATTAATAGCCTGCCATACACGAGCGTACTTTTTGGCGGATGTGGTCCGCAGCGGACTAGATCCGCCAAAAAATCCGCTTGTTAATGGAGTTGTTCCTCACTAATTATACGGTGATTGAGCAGGTCCTAACGTGTAGTATTCATAGTATTATTAGTTTTGCGTGATGCAGTGGACTAAAGCTATATTCGGACAATTTATTGAAATTTATAAACTTAAACCATGCTTGTGGAATGTTAAATCGGAAGACTATAAAAACAAAAATCTAAAAGATACGGCTTATACATTTTTTTATCATTATCAAGATTAGCATTTTTTAGCATTTTCTGTACGATGCATAAATTCCGATCGCTGCAATGGTTTTCTTCGACATTGCTCCACCTGCTCACTCAGTACTGAATTCAGAACCACGGTAATTTCAAACATGCATAAAGGACCAGCGGATCAGGTTTTGGCAGACCGGGTCCTTCAAATGTGCCGGATTGCTTCCCACTAACTAGCGGACCTAGTCCGGCAGTGAATTTAATCCGTTGGATTCTTAAAATTTCAATTTTACGTTAGTGGGCGCGGCGACGGACTGAGTCGGCCGGATCAGATCGGCGGATCAATTCCCACGGACCTGGTCCGGCAAAAAGCCCGCGCGTGTATGGCAGGCTATTGAGTTACCAGGGTATTAAAAAGCTGCCTGGTCCACTCTTACTAACAAACATTAGCTGAAAAGCTACTAAGCGACAAAACTCAGAAATTGAAAAGAAAAATACAGAAGATTCAGTAAATTCTTCCTACCTGGAGAATCTCTCAACAGATGAAACTAATTATTTTCTTTGGAAAGCAACAAGAAATATTAACATACCAATTATCGCTTTCCCTCCCATCAGGAAAAATGCTGGACTCTGGGACAGGGTTAATAGCTAAGAGCCTAATTTGTTTGCTGAACAATTGGCTGATATATTTACGTCCAGCCTGGTGCTTATAATCGACAATCAAATTTCCGTAAACTCTTCTTACCCAAAAAGAAGTAGTGGAGGAAACTAAAACATTTAAATAAAAATAAAGCACCTGGGTATGATTTGTTTACAGAACAAATCATACCCATAGTACTCAAATACCTAGAAAAGGTATGTGCATGCTCACATACCTTATGAATACTGCCTTTAGACTTAGACATACCCCTGCATGCTGCAAACATGTCACAATGAAACAATGTCAGATCTTATAGACCCATTTTTTGCTAATTGTGTCAAAATTATTTGAAAATCTACTAGCTAAAAAATGAAGACAAGAAATACTCAGAGATAAACCAAATACATTGCAAGTGCACTACATAATTGAGAGCATGAAAGCTACTATTCAAATTAAATAAAACGCCCCCGAAAAAATATGCAGAGGTATCTTATATCTCAGACCAGAATTAAGCAAGATAAAAGATGACTTACTGCTGTAGCTACTGCAGGCGATACTGTTCACCTAAGAATAAAAAGCGAAGAAGAGTCTACTACTAGGAAGTGACAACAGCGAATTGAAAGATTTAGCTAAATGAGTTTAAATTTACCCATCTTAATTTCAGAAACAATGAGCTAGTAGAGCTATGTACCATAATTATGATTTCAATCCCCCTCCATCAATAAATACATCTCAATAACAAAGTTGAAGAGACTTTAAACATTTGGACAACTGACATGTACAATTCACTTTGGAGAAAGCAGCTAACAATAGTATTTGTTGGTATCGTGTTGGATTGGTACCAAAAACCAATGAGTTTCGAAAAATACATCAATTATAATGAAGATCAATTTATGATAGCTATGATAAAGGCTTACCTACGTCAAATTCATACTTAATTGTTTAATTGTTGGGTTATGAGATTAGTTACTTTAAAATTTGTTGTGCTCTGCCAATAAATCGTTAAAATGAGATAAAAATAACGACACATCTGTATTAGGCGGACGGTAGAACACACCAACTGCAATATTTTTTTTATTAAAACTAAAACTAATCCAAACGTGTTCCAGAAAAACTTGTGATTCCATCTAGACAATTCTGAACGAGATACTATCCCGTACATATATCGCGACTCCACCGCCTCGACCACCACGATCATTTCTGACAAGCTTATAACCGTTAATGTTATATTCCCATCTGTTATATTTGCATTAAGTTTCAGAAATGCGCACAATATCATAACCTGAGATCAGTTCATAAAATTGACCAAACTTACTTACTAGCCAGCGAATGTTTAAATGAGCTTTGCGGGAATTAACTGACATTAATTCTTTAAATAAGCAAAATTATCATAACATATTAATTACACTGCCTTTCAAATAAAATAGACCATTCCGAACCACTGAACGTAGATGAAACTTGGTGAAAATATCTAGTGCACGTAGAAAAACAAATTATTACATTTTTAAGAAAAACTGATAACATTTAATGATTAAAAAGTTAATAATGAGTTACATCCCCACGTACTCTTGTGCACTCAGCAACCCTTCTGGGCATACTAAAAATTAGATTATTGATATCCTCTTGAGTTACCTGATCCCAGGTTATCTGTAACTGTTGACCTAACTCCTCTAAAGTATTGCGAGGATGGGGTAAACGTCGCAATCTTCTTTCCATCATATCCCAGACATGTTCAAAAGGGGGATAAGTCTGGTGATCGTGGAGGCCAGCGCAACATATTGATGTTGTTTTCTTCTAGGAAGGCTGACGTTACATGAGCAGTATGAGGCCGCGCATTATCTTGTTGGAAGGCTGCTCCTGGACGGTTTGTAGTAATGGCACAACAACTGATTCCAACACTCCGTGTAACGTTGGCGTTTAGTGTGCCCCGAATGAATACCAGATGAGATCATCTTCCATAGCGTATTGCCCCCCATACCATAACCACAGGAGTGAACGCCATATGGCGACGTTGAACAAATTGTAAATTTTGCCTGTGGCTCCTAGGTCGCCTAATCCTCGAACATCCGTCAGAGTGCCACAAGCAAAATCTTGATTCGTCGGAATAAGATCTCATTCCATTCAGGAACCCAATTGTCTGTCCTGGCACCAGTGAAGTCTTATGGCGTTATGTTCAGGAACAAAAATAAGGACGATAAGAACGAAGTCCAAACGTGCGTATTCGGCTATAAATCGTACTCATGGGTACCATATGGCCAATTGCTCTTATCCAATTTATTCCTACGGCTCGTGATGGTTCTTCCAAGTCTCTAACTGTATTTCGCCTTAAGAGCCGATCGTCTCGCTCTTGCGACACTCTTCGTCGTCCAGTATATCTACAACCCACTTCTAGGTGTTCTTCCTGCCAGCCTCTACAAGTCAATTTGTGTTTTTAGGTGCATATTTTCGTTTTTCTTCACTTTAAACTTTTCTTAATAGTATTTAGTTTGTTCTTTTATTACCGATTCAAATTTAGAAAGCAATTTATCGGCCAATTTGGAAATATAATTTTCATTACCTAGGATTTCTTGAAGTTGTTCTATTGTAATAGACGGCATTTCACGATTCACCCTAAATTAATATGTCATATAACCATATGTTTACACAAATAAACTAAGTACACAGGGTGTACTTAGTCACAGAGTTTGAGGGCAGATAGTATGGCCCAAAATATGCAGAAAAGGCCTAATGAACATGGGTCCGCAAATGGACGGTTTCGGAGACACGATTTTTTTATTTCCACAATACGGAACATTTAGACGAGATTCCTTTGAACCAAAGGCAACAAAAGTGGTGCTCCGGGGTATTTTTCGATTGCCGTTAGAGAGTATTTACACGGAACATTTGGAAGTTGCGCAGGAAGGGGCGGACCTACAAGTTCGCCCGATTTAAACCCCTTGATTTATTGCTTTCGGGATATTTGACACGCTACGCGTGTAAATGATCTCCCGGAGCAACGAGTATATCAAGGATGCCACCTAATCCGAGTCAGTGTAGGTCTTTTCGAAAAAGTTCGAAAGTCCATACCACCTAGATGTGATGTAAGTGGTGTAAACGCAAAATGTTTCGTATCTCCGAATTCGTATCTCCATTTGCGGACCCATGTTCATTATGACTTTTCGGCATATTTTGGGCCATACTATCAGCTCTCAAAGTTTGTGACACCCTGTACTTATAATTTTCACTTTGAACTTGCACACACTCAGATAACGACCACTATGTCTACTCTCTACAACGGTGCATGACTGAATCTCATTTCCTTTATCGTCTTTTATCATTTTGTTCCTAACGTTAATTGCTTTTATTGTTGTAATTTCAGTCTGAGGATGCTATACTAAGTGACATAGAAATCCGAACACCAAGAAGGAGTTGGAATTTTTTAATAATTTTAATAATTTTAACACCACATAGTCTGCTACCATAGAGGAACAATCGATGAAAAATTCAAAATTTCAAGAGTGTTTGACCACCTAGAAGCCGCGTACACTCATTGAGCCGTCTAGGCATGGATCTAATCAGGTGGTAGATATTTGCTTGAAGCATCTCATCCAAGGCTACTTGTACCTCATGTCTCAGAGTATCTAACGTCTGCGGAGAATTGGCTAAATTGGTGAGTCGCCTACCCATCACATCCCAAGCATGCTCAATTGGTGAGAGGTCAGGTGAACGGGAGGGCCATGGCAAAAGATTAACGTCGGCAGCTTGAAGAAGTCTAGACTGACGCGAACTACGTGAGGACGGGCGTAAATATGGGATTTCGCAGGACCGCAAGATAGGGTAGCAGATGGTGCTCTACAATGTCATGGACGTAGCGCTGGACATTTATATTGCCTCTAACAAAGACTAGAGGTGACCTGCTTCCATAGGCAATGGCACCCAATACCATTACCCCAACAGGCGATGCACATGCCGTTCTTACGCAAACTCCAGGTTACCGCGATCTCTTCGTCTTCTCACCCTTGCCCGACCATCATGCATGGCCAAGCAAAACCGGAACTCGTCACTAAAGACAACACTATTCTATTCGACATGCCACAGTCGTCGTTCTCTGCACCAAAGTAACCTCTCCCGACGATGAGCAGCAGGGAGTGGAAGCACAAAATATGCGTGGAAGGATAACAAACCAAACGAACGTATTCGCCTGTAGATTTTCCGCATTGTCATTGGGCATCCCGTTTCAGCCAAAAACTCGTTGCCAATTGCTCGTGAAGTGGCAAAGCGGTCTCGAAGAGCGAGCAGACATAGACGCCGATCTTAACGCTCTGTGGTCCGCCGTTGAGGACCTGTGCCCGGGGCTCGTCGTTCTCTGCCCTCTTCTGCCCATGCCATCCAGCAATTCATAACAGTAGTAAAACTATGGTGTAGTATAGCCGCAATTTCCCAAAACGATTTTCCCGCTTCTCGTAAGCCTACAATTCTGCCCCTATCAAATTCACTCGATTGCCTGTAATTACCACAGCGATGTATTGTAGGCATATTGAAAGAGACTACCGAATCCCACGACTGCAAATTGTCTGACAATGTCACAATATAAGACCGCAATGCGTTGGTATTGTTTTTCCTACATTGAACGCAGCCACCTGCATAGCAAAAGAACCCTTCGTTCCAGCACTATCAAAATCTCACCATTTTCTATCTCTGTTGAAGAGAAAGAAAAAGGTCATTTTGGCCGAGTCCGAAAAAAATGCTTTGCCTGTACCACACGTCATACGTCATAACGTACTCCGTTATGACATATGACGTGTGGTCATGGAAGACAAAAAGAAAGCAACAAGAAGATGTAGGATGTGTACGAGTACGATTTACAAATGTCAAATTGTTTTCAAGAATTTCATTCTTATAAAAAATAAAATGCCAATAAAAGTTTAATGTTTAATAACAGAAAATCTATTTATAAAAAATAATTTTTGAGATATCTTTTACGTAATTTTATAAGGAATAAATTAAAATATTCGTCTTATTTTAATGCTTAATGCGTGATTGATTTCCAACAGCTAAATTATAACCAGAAATGCAAAAACATTTTTCAGATGCAATGCAATGTCCATTGAAGCACGTTTGACTATATATTTGTTGGTATGGTTTCATTTATAAACAGATTTATAAGAGCATGTGTCTGGCGCCGTAGAAGCGCCGTTTGTACATTTGCTGTATACAGGATTACATCGATATTTACCGGCCCACGCGTATCCAGCATACAGAAGCATGTATCGAGCATGTACGATAAAAATATCTGGTCACTGTATACTTTTTAAATTTCAGTTGTGTTAATTCCACTTCTTTCATTCAAAGTTGAGATAACGTAGACAAATAATCGTGTGATAGTAGTACGATATTTTATTTCATCTAGTCATTGATATAATAGTTTAAATATATTAATTAATTTATCTTAATTTTTGAAATTACACTTCAATTTGCAAATTTATTCTATAAAACTGATGTCTAGGTTGTTTTATTTTCCGTATTGCAACACTTAATAAAGACATGAAGTGACCACCAGCACGGAAAGAAAACAACCAGGATATCTTCAAGATGGATCGTGGATCAAACCAATCAAACAATGTAACCAACCATGTATACCAATCTCATTATCAAATTCATAATCATAAATAAAGTTCTTTGTTACATCTAAAGGTAAGTACTGAATTTAGTTCTAATTATATCCAAGCTCTTTTACAATACTCATATATAATTTCCAAACTCAGCCATTTAGTTTTCGCGAAAAATATAATCAGACCACTAAGTTTGGAGTTAGATGAAACATCCACATACATAAATTTGGAAATTAACTACCATTTTTGTTTGGTTGGGTTGTTTATCTGTGTACGAAGAATTTGTACAAGAAATGATAATAGACGATTATCGAAGTTAAAAATTGTTAGAGTACGACCCTGCCATTTGTTTACAATTTTCAAGTTACCGCGATCATTGCGTGCGCTGTCGTACGCACATGACTATTTAAATAGTCGTCGGTCCGCCCGAAGAGGTAGTTTTCTTTGAACCGTCAGCTCGTGCGTTTCTGTTTTTCCACACGCCATATCAATGAAAGTGAACTTACCGGTGCGTCTCAACGCGTATTAATATAATGTGTCCATCTCCCACGCTGCCGGCTTAGAAAAATATCTCATAGTAGCCGATTAGTAAGTGAACCAACGCTTGAAACTTTTAGACTTACGACGTGGCGAATTCTATTCACAAAGTGAAAATAAAATATGTAATTCAATTTCGCCTGTTATTATGTCTGGTCTCTGTACGAGTATCAACGAACACAAAACTTTTGTAATTATCATCAATAATCATCTTTATTATAGCTGGTAACAACCGATGACTCATTCTAACGCTAACGATGACACATATTTAAATTTGTTAAATGCATTTACAGTGTTTGTATAAAGCCCCAGTAGAATCAAAAATTAAGTTCAAATCAATACGTCTGGTTCGCCGGTAATAGTTGTGTGATTTCTCTAATCTGCAAACTCGTTCAGGCCGAGCTGACGCGACGTTGTTTCATAGGCTTATGTTTAACGCTGATATTGTAACATTTTAATACTAAATCCAAACAATCGTCGGCGTACACGTGTCATGTAAATGGAATTACGAGATTTATTTTTAAACGCGTTCGCGATGAGAGTTTGGACGTATTTATATTCCGTGCGATGCGATAATCAATTGATTCCACTTGGCCGCCGGAGTATTTAAGCAGATTCGCCCCAATTAAAGCGGACCGTCCAAAGTTCAACTCGTGGTTTCTTTGAAATTTTAGAAACAATTCAATGGTAACGTTCTAATAGTTAATTTGGGAATTGTGCGTTAAAAATTTGAACATGGTCGTTTTTACCTTATTCGTTGTTTAAAAACAATTTAATTAACACGTATACAATATGTGGAAAACACTAGTTGTACAATAAGAGACAGTTTGCTAGAAAACAAATTATTTATTTGCTGTCTTCTAAAAATTATTATCATTATGCAATCTTTGTGCAGCAATTTTTCCTTTTTTTTAATTAACAATATTGGTGGGTCAACGACGGTTCATTCTAATGAGTAGAAAACATCAGGGAGTAGAGTACAACCACCTCACCATATTTAAAGCAAGCCTGTATATTCTTAAGTTAAATAAACCCCGTACCTCGATTCAGGATTAGTTGTTATTTTAAATTTGTGTCGTTTTTCGACAATATTTCATTTTCCCCCCATTAATTTCGGACATTTTTATTTTTGAAATTTTGATTTAATTTTTAATAATTATCAGTTTTGTATCTTATGTTTACATATTTGCATGTACGAAAAATTGACAATTTCGTGTTTGATAAATGTGGGCTTTCTGACAATTTTTATATTTTTTTTGCATTGTTGGATTTATACCATAACACAGGAGCGTATATCATTTTTGCAATTTTTTGGCGGGAATCTTTGAGAAGTTTGGATATTTCACTATTTTGTATTTGTTGCGTTTCATATTTTGTGAAGTTTGGTATTTAAACATTTTGCAAGTTAAGACAATTTAATTATGATTTTATTGCACTGTTGCCATTCTTTGTTATTTTGTTAATATTAACACTTATCTGGCATTTTAGAAACATTTACAAAATGTTAATTAACTATTAAACATTCGGCTTGCACCAGTGATTTCTGCCTCAAGATCAAATGAGAATTGAAACTAATCAAATATTTGTAAGTTAAAAAAGATGTTAAGGACCTAAATAAATTATATTGAAGATTGACGAGTTACATGCGTAGGAGCATCCACTTTTTCATATAAACTAAAAGTGTTTTGTATATTATAAAGATTGGTACCGCTGTACATTTCTCCACATCGAAATCCCCTACTGAAACTTCTAATTTTTCAACAATTGTTGGTAACAGTTCTAGTCTGTTTAAAAATAAATATATTAGTATTTTAGTCTAGTTCGATATTTTTTTATGTTAAATTTCTGACCATTTTAGTTTTGTTTAACACAATTTGTGATTTTCGTAAAATTTTTTATTGTTTGAAATTGTCACATTTATAACTATTGTTACTGTAATTCGGAAAATTCGGAACTTTTTGAACTTAATAGCCTTTTAAATTTTTGTATTATAATCAGTTCGTGCATATTTAACCCCCCCCCTCCTAATTTTTGTAAATTTTATGACCAACATTTTTGACAAGTTTCCCATTTGGATATTTTACAATTTTTGCATTTTTGGTACTTCATATTTTGTCAAGTTTGACATTTAGAAAATGAATTTTTTTTTTAATGTTGATTCCTACCTATTACTTTTAATGACTAATAAACCAGTATGAACATTGTTATAACTGTAATAACCATTTTCCTCTAACAATATTTTTTTAGATTCCGTTCTAATGAACTGAAAATGAATTTGAAATTTCGCATATTTAATTCGCATTTTCAATTGTTTGTTGTTCACTAATGTAAATATGTCGATTTTTAAAATTACACGTTTCAGCAAAATAAACTTACATACATTAAATTCTCCTTGAAAATTACTATTCAAGAAACGTTTTCATAGTCATTAAGTTTCGTGCAATTTGGCAAAATTTGTTTATTATATGGTATATATTTATTCTGTGATACATTGTATTTCAGAGTTCCAACGTTTTAAATTGGATATAATTTTACCGGATGTTTTGATTCGGAGTTGCCATATTTTTTAATCACAAATGAAACGCCACGGAATTAATTAGTGTGCCAATACCAAAATCTAACTCCCAATTATTTCAGTTTATTTACATTTTTAACTTCTGGTATTAATATTATTTCTTAATTCAGAATTTTTGTTTATATAATCTATTAGCGACAAAAAAGCCAGGAGAACGTTCTCATTTTATCCGATTCGTAAAGCAGAAATGTTTTTTTTGTTTACTAAGTAAAGGTATATCTTTGTGCATTCAAGATAACAACACACCTAAATGCGATTAAAATGCATGTATACATTACAACTGTCAGAGTATTTAAGTAAGTATTTAATCGTCGATAATCTATAGCTCGCGCTAAGGGCAGGTGTCGTTGCAATTCCGATGCGCAATTAACGAGGCCCCGACCGTGAAGAAAAATAGCGATGAGTCATATACCGGTCAATTATGTCATTTTGTTGGTTTCAAACCGTAAACGCTTTACGATGCATCGTTTGTTCGTTTTTATGTGGGTGGCTTCGTCACACTGTTCCCCCTTCCGCCCGAGCTAATCACCGCGCCACGGCATGATCTGCGATATTTGCGACTATGATTTAATCGCTTTTCGCCGTTGGAAACGTTCAATTGATTACAATGTTAACTAGACGCATATTGATTTGTTTTGCTTTAAGCAACATACAAATATACAAAATCCAATTGGAAAACAAACGTGACTTAAAATTTTCGAAAGCAATTAGTAGAATAGCTAAAGGGAATATAAAAAATACAATAATAAAAATTAAAACGAAATTCTAAAAAAATTAATAAAGAACCGAATTTCCTGATATAAATTCATAAACAAATTGTAATTCGTTGTAGTAGAATGTTTAAAATAATTATTAAGAGCGAAAATTTGAACGGAGAATAGATGATTGGGAGCGATGCATAAAACTGCATGTTAATTGTACGGAATGCAAGATGCACAACAATATATCTAAAATATTAGAAAATGCCCGTCGATCAAAACTACTGCACCCTTAATAAGTGGCGCCTATTAATATAATTGCTTTTCCTCTCACACAGCCCAATTCAAATCAAGTATCTGTTTACGTTACCAAACTCCTCTCCTCGAACGATGCCCGACCGACAGATGATGCTCTCATAAATTCGGGTAACCAAATAATACGGCAAGCAACATGAAAGACAAACAGTAATTAGTGATTATGAATACCGACCATAATTAGCATTAACATACCGGGTGCTCCAGCGCCCTTACTTTAGCACTCTTCGGATCGTGCCTACACCTTCTTTATCCGTCTCTCCATTGCAACGGTGATCTTCGTATACACGTAAACGTCAGTTCGTAGCGTCAAAGAGAATAGATAATAGACATAGTTAACCAAATATTCAAGTCACGTACGATGCACTTGCGTGCCCGCGCCCATTACCTGACCAGAACAGGATCACTGGAATTGCGCCCAGGTCAAGCGATCATGCCGTTACCTGCGTGCTCAAGTACTGCTAAATTGGTTACATTTGCATGCCTGCGTACACAAGCTGCCAAGCAAACAGCTCGCGTACCAACAATTCAACTGATTGTGTCATGTGCCCCAGTGTGATCCCGCCTCGCAACGCTGACAGGAATGCATCACCTCCACATTCCATGACACAGGCATTTAGCTAGCTATGTCGATAACCTTCACGCCGGGAATCCAGCTGCATCTAGCAACAACAACAACAGCGGCAACAACCGCAACAACGGCAACAGCAACACAAAAGTTCGGTCTGCAACTGTAACGTACTCAAAGCAGCTGTCATGAATACATCTCAATAACACCCTATAATACTAGTCATTGTTCACACCAATAATCATAATACAAAAATCACAACAACAACGTAACTACTGCGACAAACCCTCGCCGTACTCCCGCACGCCACTGTGAGAGCAAGACTAGTACCGCTCACTGTACGACAATGAATCTATTCTTTCCGTAAACAACTATATGTAGTATGGGGGAAAGCAATAAATCTCTATAACGTTTTCATAAATATTCACTCATCCCTAATATAAGTAAATGTGCGTAAAATATGTAATCTTTGATACAGAATAATATACTTAAATATCTTAAATAAAGCACAACCGTAACATTATTTTAAATTTACAAATTTGAATTATTTTTATTTGACCATTTGTTATAATCCGTTAGATTTACACTATAAAAGATATGTTAAACCTTGTAGTTTGTAAGAGCTTTGAAATTATACGAAAATCTTATGATGAAAGTTTAGCTGCCCTTCAATTGCAATTTGCTACAAAAATTAGAAATAATTGTTACTAAATTCAATAATACAGCCAGATGCAAAAAATCAGGGCATTGGGTGATTTTTCCAAAAAAGGGGAATTTTTTGTTTTAGTACTTTGAATAAAACTTTTAGTATTTTACAATCAAATAGACCATCAGGATGTAGAAAAAACAACAAATGGTACTTATCAGTTTATTTAATTAACATTAATATGCGAAAACGATAATGTACGTATACACAAAAGAAAATTCATTTCTACAAAATAAACTTAACAAAGATCAATAATGAAATTTCAGTTGAATAAGATTTCAACACTTCGTATTGCCTCCTCGAGCCCTAACTATTGCCTGCATACGCCGACCCATGCCACTAATGAGCTCACGAATATCATTTTCTGGAATATTCTGCCATTCTTCCTGCCACACGATGCTCGTTTATTGTGGTTGGTGCAACTGCACGTCCTCTAACACGCCTGCTCAGCATGTCCCAAAGATGTTCTATAGGATTTCCATCTGGGTACATGCAGGCCAGTTGAATTTTCTTATTCCAACTGCATCCAACTATTCTGTGACGCACATCGCAGAATGCGGTCTTGCGTTATCCTGCATAAGAATGAAACCATCGCCGATAAATGGACCAAATGGTAGTACGCAATTTTCCAAAACCTCAATATACCGCTGTGCAGTCAGCCATCAATGACAACCAATTCGGTCCAGGCATCATCCATTGATATTCCTGCCCATACCATCAGGGAACCTCCACCATGGCTAAGCCGGGGCTTAAAGGTGCACTCCGTAAATCGTTCTCCCGGTCGTCTCCATACTCGTTCTCTTCTGGCGAATGTAGGCAGAATCTAGACTCATCAGTAAACAGTACAGTCCTTCATTGTTCCAATGTCAAATTTAAATGTTCGCGAGAAAATTGAAGTCTGGCTACTCGGTGACGTGGCAGTAATGTTGGTTCAGCTGCTGGTCTATAAGATTTTAAGCCAGCTTCTTGTATCCTTCGATGAACTGTCCACACACTCACAGCTGTACCACGAAGCTCGATGAATTGGTTTTTGGTCTCCACTGAGTCACGTGACGATTCTGTAGAGTATTAAGAACGATAAACCGGTCATCGATTGCAGTAGTTTTTCAATTCCTGCTGGATCCCACCCTTCGAGTATTTCAGCCGATCTCCCTAAACCGCTCAAGTGCTCGTTGGACGGTAGAAAGACTGACATGAAGCAATTTGGACACGTGGCTTCTTCGATCTGCCACAAGAGCAACAGCTTTTGCACAATCTTTAGCACTTGGAACCATAATGAACACACCAATCTGCCCTGAGAATGACAGTTAATCGACAACAAACAAGTAAACCACCTTCATCCTGTGCATAATGTCGAATGAGCAATAGGTAGCCGGAATACCTTTAAATTTTATTTTCGCTTATTATGTTATCTTCATTAAATAAACTGATAATAAATTTTGTTATCTAATATATTACATTGCTTAAATCTTAGTGTAATTGTCTCCACGATTTGTGAAAAAAGGAATCATTTAACCATAATATTATTTCACCTATTTCCTTATTTAAGCTTTTTGAGTTTTTTATAGCATATCACGCTAATTAAACGTATCTAATTTGGAATATATATTGGGAAGAAAGTCATTAACTTGCTTTGACTGTACTTACATATAAATTATTTACATACATTTCTGAATCTTCAAATCATTCAATATAATTAACTAACTAATTAATCAGAAATGAGAAGGGAAAAGGGACAAAAACAATATTTTAACAACACGGAGTTCTTTGCACATGATTTATACGATAGAATTGTTCTGCCCAATATAGAGCTGTGTTGGATTGATTAAAATTTTCCAATTACATACGAAACTTTCGAGGAAATATTTCCGTGTAAAAATCGAATTATTGTGACCATTTTTGACTTAAAACATTTAGAACAATATACTTGAATTGCTTAGCCGACGAATCGTCAGATTTTATTTTCAACCTAATCAGACACTAAATCATCCACCATGTTATCTCAATAATTACGAATTTATCTTTAAATACAAACTAAATGTATTCTATTTTTGAGTAGACGCACTAAACCAACTTCTGTATTGAGTATTACAGGCCCTTATGTTTTTCCTCATCAAAACCGCACTATAACAATGATTCGTTATTTTACATGTGAACCCAGGGCAAAGAGGCCATTCAATACGACTATGTATGTATGTACATGTAAACACAGTAGTTGGATGTTTTTGCAACTTGCCTTAACCGAATCCTATCGAATCAACGCCAAGTTAAACCCAATACAAACAACCCAATTGATTTGTAATTCAAGCTTATAATTCCAATCCTCACGAATTGCATTCTTAGGGAAAAATTCAAATACAGTTGCAACTCAACCAAACGTACGTCGATATGACTAAGATAAATTTACCCCAATCCGACTGGGTAGCAGTTTGTTCGGCTGTGTTTAATATTTGGTCAATATACTGATTTATTGTGCTACGAAAACCTCACTACCGGCGTTAAATAGGGCAATTGTGTCCTGCTGAAGAGATAGTAGAGGTTTTGTTCCTGATAATTTATTAAGAAATATTTCACCATATAAATTCCATCCATAAATATTCTGGTCCCAAATCTAAAATTACGTCATTGCATCACATCGACGATGCGCCGTAATCGCATTCGTGACCGTGAACATTAAGGGATATTTGCCTTCTCATTTGTAATGAAATTATCTTCGTAGGAGAATTGTTGATCTGCCCTGTGTTCTATAGTTAAGTTCAGGTATCAGACGCTCCTACAATTGCTAATACTAAAAGAGAATCCTTCATCTACATTAATCGGGTTATATAATTTATTTCATCTATCAAATGACTAAATTTCGACCTATAATAAGCTACAGATAGGATCTAACAGATACCAACAAATATATCAGAAATGAATACGGTGAATTTGTGGGGAAGATATCACCGAAGCAACAGTTGATGTATTACGAAGTTGAAAGTTTAAACAAAGTCTGATACCTAACTCCCAATTAACAAACAATGATTTTAGTGGCCAGTTTAGAAATAGCATAAACAACAATTTCTTCAGTTCAACATTTTACGTTTCTAATACGTTTTAATCACATTTCTGCACAAATCTTTTCAAACGTAAGCATAGGTTTTCTTTCCACACGTGTAATCAATTTTCAAAGTAAAAAAATGATATATTTCCTTTGTAATCGATCTCTATACATCAGGCGTGCCAACGTGAGCTAAAATTACTATAACTGGCAGCCTTGGACTACAAAACAATCATGGCAATAACCTCACTTTCAACGGATATGTTTCGCCGATTGCGTAACGCAACGACACGTTCCGAGTCCCGTGAAACCGGTTTTGTTCGGCTTGTGAATGAAACTGCACTTGGACCGCTATCGTAGTAAGATTCGATGATAAAACCAGTCGAAAAACAAAGCCCCGTTGTCTAACGTAATCGATGCAAATCACTGTTAATTCACCCATAAATACGTCACATTTAAACGAACATATTAATGCGAGTAAATATTGGATTTGTGAGGAATATTTGAAAAAATTGTTTTTTGTTATTTGCATAATGTGTAATAGAAAAATGATGAACTCGGTTTGTGATTTTTACTTTTGGGCGGTCAATCCTAATGGTGAAAATTTATTGTCGAGGACGAGCCTCCAAGGGAAAATCTCAAACCAATGAACGCATACGATACCAGTTTCCAAGCGCCGAAAATCTGTGGAAAAGGTCGGCAAAAGAACGTGTTCCAAACGTGATAACGGATTTTTTACTCGAAAATAATGTATGAAGACCTAAGGTGAATAATTCGAAGTCCGTGGACTAAACATAAAGACGTAGGGTTAAAATGCAAGAAGATCTTATCGAAAATGAGGTTGTCGCAGAATCTTCAAGAAATATCATGAAATGGTTTTTTCTAAGTTTCTTTGATTACAGAAGTTGACATTTATGGATGTCTTTCACAGGTCTTTTGCGTCATTTGTTAACTTTCGCCCTGTGTTTCGTTGGGAAATTCATTTTCGATTATCTGCCGAGTTCAATTTGCATGGAATCTTCATTCACTTTTGATTTTATTATAACGGGTGTTGGATAGGCGTTACTCGATTATTATTAATAATCAAATGGATCCGTTTATAGCCAAACTGATATCATCTCGTCAAACAAAGTACTAGAGAGGCGTTCAAAAGCAATACACACATCATTGCAAAAACAATGGCACCATATGAAAATATAAATAGCAACCTTTACAATGCAGCGGTTACGATACATAGTGTTACGATACATAGTGTTACTTACAGGGCCCCTTTCGGGGGCCCACACATCCCCACCTTGCCTCTGGTAGCTATCCTCGAATCGGTCATGTTATGAGCTTTGGACACCTTTACCATTTTCTGGATATCTTCGCATGCTAGTGTACCTGAAAGATTGCACTTGACGCGCTCGTCGCCCTCCTGTAGAGTTACGGGAGAACCAATGGGCGTTAGCCCGCATGTCGCTCCAATGAATCGCATAGGCGTACTCGACAGGCAACTTTGGATATTAGCATACCTTGCCTTCTGGACATACGGTTCCAGAATCACTGTTCACCCACTACTTCGGGGGTTTGCCGATAACCACACCTGTTATCGGTTCACCAAGAACATGTCATTCGATTCTGACTAAACGATCAGTCGACCCCCATGCCACGCGTGGGAGCTCTCAATACCCAACTCTCCACAGACACCACAAAGGTGACTGTCAACACAACAATATGGAGAGTTGGGTTATTGAGGGCTCCCACGCGTGGCGCGGGGGCCGACTGATCGTTTAGGCAGAATCGAATGACATGTTATTGTTCTTGGTGAACCGAGAGAATATATATATATATATATATATATATATATATATATATATATATATATATATATATATATATATATATATATATATCATAACAAAACAAACATCAAATTTGTTTTTTTGGGGGATTGCGGCAATTAAACGACGAAGTATCGTATGTTCTTTATTTATTTATGAACCAATAATTCGCACCCTATACGGATGCTACAGTATAAACAAGCAGGATACACATTAAAATTAATTAATTGATAGTATAAAACTTCAACGAAGACAATGTGTATCCTGCTTGTTTATACTGTTTGGTGGTTGTTCAACTTTACGTTGCAAATGTGAAGTGACTTCACATTTGCAACGCGAAAGACTAACACATAAATTTATACTTCTGAAGAAGACAAAAATCTTGTCGAAACGTAAAAATAAAAATAACAGTGAAGTCATAAAACAGAACAGTTTTTATTTTATTCTACATAAATGCCAAAATAACCCAGCACTGGTATAAAATAAATACCAAAAATCAAATAATATATATATATATATATATATATATATATACATTTATATACATTTATTTTCCTTTTGTTATTCCGCTTCTTTTTAAAAATATAATTAGCGGGTGACCCATATTTTAAAGAAGATACAAGTCGTGGATATACTGATAAAAATAAAGAGGAGGCGTGTGTAATATGCAAGGAAGGAATATTAAGTTTAGCACAAGAAGTATATGGTACGTTTTGGGAACGATACAAATAAAATTCAAACTGATTATTTGATCGAAAAAATTAAAATAACGATGAGAGGTACAAGAAACACGGAAGGAACATTGATTGGGTTATAATATATACCGGGTGGAAAGTATCAAACCCGAACATAGCAGAATTGCATTGGAATGTACTTTTATGCATATACCTGCTCCCCATTTCCACCGATAAAACTTATAATGACATCAAATGAAAGAGAATAATAAACGGCGTCAATTGATACTAAAATCTTCTCTTAATACCTTATCATTAGTTTTTTACAAAGCAATTAATATTAAAAACCCAGGTGCTATAAACTATGGGCGGCCGTGCTTCTGTCGGCACAAGTCACTATTTGTCAGATTTGACAACTGCATAATTGATTTAAATTGCTTTGTAAAAAACTAATGATAAGGTATTAAGAGAAGATTTTAGTATCAATTGCCGTTTATTATTCTCTTTCATTTGATGTCATTATAATTTTTATCGGTGGAAATGGGGAGCAGGAATATGCATAAACGTATACATTTATTTTCCTATATATATATAGGATATATATATATATATATAGGATATATATATATATATATATATATATATATACATTTATATACATTTATTTTCCTTTTGTTATTCCGCTTCTTTTTAAAAATATAATTAGCGGGTGACCGGTTATTTGTAATTTTTTTTCTTCATTGATTAATATGAATTAATGAATCGAACTGTTAGATATGAATCCACGTAGTGGCACGTTTAAAAATTTGAATGAAAACAAGTGGGAAACTCATGATATTTTAGAACATGATTTAGAATGTATTGCCCCTCCCTCTATTTCAGTTGACCAACAAATAATTACAAAGAAGTCTGGAGAGACAATTTTCTCTAACTGGGCGCATATCCATTCTCCACTTAGGAATACATTGACATTTGATAGATTAAAAAAAAAAATTTTTGTATGTTATTCACTTCGATGCCTGACTGACACACATACCAATAAATATTGAATAAGATGACTCAGGTGACAGTAATTCTTAAACAGCAAGGAATTCAAGATAATAAATACATAGAATACGATATTGATATTATTTTTTGCGCAAATTCAGTGAATGTTTAAAGTAAACATTGTTTACACAGAAATGATGAGGCTTGCTGATAACATTTAAGAGGTAGAAATATATGGCCAGGTCTTCTTGTATGTGTTACAAATCTTTGTTTTAAAATATCGGTACAATTAATGCTAGAAATGCCATCAATGTAGTATCTTAAATGTGCAGTAATAATTTTTGTGTGGAATGTTACGTCATAGATTATTTTCAAGCAAACTGTTTAGTTTAATGCGCATATAGTTGGCCTTACACAAATAAGCAACAAAATCTGTTACTGCGTTTTGTTTTATTTTAATGTGATTTCACAAAAAAATAACAGAAACACTGCCCATAAAATAATTTTCAAATGTCATAAACAAATTAAATTTTATTTTATTTCCATATTCCGTATATTTCTTAATTCATATAGTCTACGGGAAATGTTACTTAATATAACGCACTTTAGCTACTGTAATTGAGATTTCGGGCACATTTATCTAATAGGCTAAAACCAACATACATACATACAGGGTGCCCCAACGAACTGACAAAGTTCCCTTACGGCGTTATGCTTTCGAAATCGAAAAAAATAAGTATCTCTATATACGGTACCTAGGTTCATATTCTAAAAATATTTTTAGCCGACATGGGCGGTTCGTCTGAGATGGGCAACATAAAATTTACTTTGTTTAAATGGCACTCTGTGTATATTTTTACATTTTTGAATTCTATGAAGAATTGTGAATACATTCATGTACAACTTGTTTGTCAAAACTTAACAGAACTGGTGATTTTAATTCTTTTAGTGAAATTTTAGATATGGAGACTATGCTTCAAAAAATCAAGTAACTGAGAGGATAGTTGGTGGGAAGATATTTTTTTATCCGTGGGCTAAGGGTATTATTAATGTAAGTATTATTCCACCCAAGGATCGCCTTTTGTATACAGTGTGTTGTCAGAGAATTTTCAATCTCGTAACGTTCGACATTAAAAATTAAGCAGATTGTGTTAAATATTTTCGACGACAAGTGAAGTCGGTAAAGGGCGTTGGTTTACTAAAGAAACGCTCCATTTAATTGGGATTCATTACCACTGATATGGTAGATTTTCCTTTCGAGATTGTTGTAATAGAAGCTTGTGTTCGTTGATGACTGGGAATTTATCTAGTAAAAGGATATACGTCGTTCGGAAGTTGCACAAAATGGTCATGTTCTTCTTGCACGACGAGGTCGAATAGTTTTGGTTATTGTTAATTTGGGATTTATTTGTTTTACCCTCTCGCAAAGGTTTTCTTCGACATAATGCTCTATCCGCTCACTCAGCACCGGTGATTTCAAACATGCATAAAGGACCAGCGGATCAGGTTTTGGCGGACCTGATCCTTCAAATGTGACGGATTTCCTCCCCACTAACTGGCGAACCTAGTCCGGCAGTGAATTTAATCTGTCGGATTCTTAAAATTTCAATTTTACGTTAGTGGGCACGCCGACGGACCAATCTGTCGGATCAGATCCGATCAGATCAAGTCCCACTGACCTGGCCCGCCAAAAAGTCCACTCGTGTATGGCAGGCTATTGAGTTAAAGGGTCGCTTGAAATACGACGCCGAGACGAGAATAGAACTTTTAGATCGAACAGCGTAAAGAGATTCGGTAACGTAATGTTATTTCGAATTATAATTCCATGTAAATAATTAAACAAATAAGGATGTTTGTCGTATAATTAAGTTAGTTAAGAATATTTAGAATATGTTTAAATATATGGAGCACAATGTAATTATAAAATGAAACTCGATATAGTAGGTTTTACTACATTTATATAATTTAAATCGCAAATGTATTTTACAAAATCACGATTTTTTCGTGTTGCAATAGCCGCGGGCGTGGCTCCGAGACGTGACTCACAGCACCTGGTCCGCGAGATGACTCGATGTCGATGCAAAAGCGCGCGAAAATTCGTCTTGGCAACTAAGTCACGTCCAATCACCGCGTGGAGAACGTGCCTGTCAACTTCTGTTCGTTCAAATAACCAATAGCTATTCGGTACTTGTGACTTGTGGAAAAATTTAGATAAAATATTTAAAAATAATGTGAAATAGCGTAGGGTTTAAGTAAGCAGACCGGTATCGGTACGCATCGATTCAGTCCTCAACGTCGCTTCGCTTGCGACAATAAGAATCGAGACTCCAGAAGTAGAAATCAGTAAGTGCTTTTTTAAATTAATTTGTTGTTAACAGAATACTACGAATTATCGAGTTTAATTGTTCAATTGTATTGCCTGAACCTACGTTTATTTTAGAACGATTTATTTGTGTATCGTTCTACAAAAAGCAGTAAATAATTGGATTAGTTATATCGAGTCTCAATGTTTATGGTGTAGTTTTGTAATTTTTAAACTTAAGTTTTGTTAGTATTACTTGCATTTATTCCATAAATAAAGCTTTGAATTATTTTATTTGTGTTTTCTTTTCACGACAGTGAAACTTTTGTATCTAGACACATTTGCGCTCGACTTTGAGATTTGTGTTTATTTTCTGTGCTTTATTAACAATTCAGTTTAAGTAAAAATTAATACCATAATATATATACACTCAAGATGGACTAATCTTACAATGGTATATTATACCGGGTGGAAAGTATCAAACCCGAACATAGCAGAATGCATTGGAATATACGTTTATGCATATTCCTGCTCCCCATTTCCACCGATAAAAATTATAATGACATCAAATGAAAGAGAATAATAAACGGCGTCAATTGATACTAAAATCTTCTCTTAATACCTTATCATTAGTTTTTTACAAAGCAATTTAAATCAATTATGCAGTTGTCAAATCTGACAAATAGTGACTTGTGCCGACAGAAGCACGGCCGCCCATAGTTTATAGCACCTGGGTTTTTAATATTAATTGCTTTGTAAAAAACTAATGATAAGGTATTAAGAGAAGATTTTAGTATCAATTGACGCCGTTTATTATTCTCTTTCATTTGATGTCATTATAAGTTTTATCGGTGGAAATGGGGAGCAGGTATATGCATAAAAGTACATTCCAATGCAATTCTGCTATGTTCGGGTTTGATACTTTCCACCCGGTATATATTATAACCCAATCAATGTTCCTTCCGTGTTTCTTGTACCTCTCATCGTTATTTTAATTTTTTCGATCAAATAATCAGTTTGAATTTTATTTGTATCGTTCCCAAAACGTACCATATACTTCTTGTGCTAAACTTAATATTCCTTCCTTGCATATTACACACGCCTCCTCTTTATTTTTATCAGTATATCCACGACTTGTATCTTCTTTAAAATATGTGTTCCTTTAACTTAACTATGTTCCCTTCTACTATGTTCGCCTCTTTATTAGTTGCTTCTGTACTACTTTTTATTTTCCCCGCCAGTAGTACGAAATTATATAATATTTAAAGTGATTTTTTAAAAGCAGAAAAATTGCAAACCACGAAAACATATCTCATATGAAGGGCACTACGAGAATGATGAACATTGAACAAGAACCATGAGCAAAACTACGAGAACTACGAGTAAATTACGAGAATGACGGGTAGACAAAGGGTATTACGACGAGCTTACTATAAGACCCTACTCAACTCTACCTGGTGCAACACCTGACAATAAGTAAATGTCACAAATGTCAAGCTCTGGGAGTCGATCAGTTCTTGGTGTGTCTGGGCCAACTAATTTTGAATACATCCATTCGTCATTGATTGGTCAAGTAATGCCATGCGTGGATGAGTCATATAAAAATGCTTCGAACGAAAAGTTGAGGCCCAGTTAACATTTTCCGCAGTTTTTGTCATGGTTCACCGAATTTTCGTGTTGTTTCGTTAGATAGAGATGGTGTCCTTGGCGACTTTTGACATCGCAGTCCCATTTGTACCCAATTGCGATTAATGTATACGATGTCCTGATGTTATATTAACAATGTGACTTGACGAATTTATGACGACAAACGTATGGCAGCGTTAGGGAAACGCGTCACGATACTAAATTTAGCATTAATAAACTGAGAGCGGTAACCTCCGAGGGGTTAGCCCGGGTGACTCGCCTCAATCGCGTGCTAATAGTATCGGGTTAACAGGGCCGGCTTAGGGCCAATTTAGTAAGTGCGCACGAGCTGGAAAGGGACCGGAGAGGATAGGGCCAGGCTAAATATCAGGAGAACGAAATAAATGGCGAGCGCAGGCAGGGACAGATCGGGAAGTGCAGGAAAGAAAGTCCCAGTGATGTTTACAAGGAGCAGGAAAATGGAGAGATCGACAGAGAGAGAGAAGGAGGGTGAGACGAAAGGTGAGTTAATAGAGGAGGATATGGAGAGGGGGGATTTGGGAGGGGGAGTAGAGAGGAGCGAGGGAGGAAGGAGGAGGGAGGGAGGGAAACATAAGGAAGGGGTAAAGAGAGAAGATGGAAAAGGGTTTAGAATATGCTTCTGGAATATTGTGGGGTGGAAGAAGTGGATGAAGGAAGAGGGGGGAGTCATTAGGGAATTGAAGGAGTACGTAGATGGGTTCGACTACGTAGGACTAACAGAGACATGGGTAGAGGATGATACGTGGTAGGTACAAAGACAACATGCCGGAGGGGTTCAAGTGGAAATGCAGGACAGCGACGAGGGAGAGAAATAGAGGAAGGGCGAAGGGGGGATAATAACAGGATTGAAAGAGACATGGGAGGAGTTGGAAGACCGACATCACGACACAGAGAAAATGCAGGGGAGATCGTTCAGAAAAGATGGGAGGAATTGGGGGATATACACGACGTACAGTAACCAACAAATGAGACAGGTAACCAAAGAAATAGACGAGATAATTGATCGGGAAGGGGAGAGTATAGTGGTCGGGTTAGACATGAACGCAAGGGTGGGGAGAGAGAGTACGCTAGAGGAATGGAGAGGGATGGGGGAGAGGGCAGGAAGAAGGGCAAGGGATGAGATGGTGAATGGAGAAGGGAGAATCTTGTTAGGCTGGCTACAGGAAAGAAATTGGGAGATTCTCAATGGTTTCGAGAAGGGGGACGAGGAGGGTGAATTCACCTACGTAGGTGCCTGTGGTAGGTCAACGATAGATCTGGCACTAACAAGTGAGGAGATGAGGCGGGAAGTTAAGAATTTCAGAGTGGGAAACAGACCAGAATCGGACCATTTGCTGATAGAGTTGGAATTGTGGACGGAAGGAAGGGAGAAGGATAAGGAAGAGGAGGGAGAGAGAGGGATGGTAAATGTATGGAACGAAGAGACAAGAGGGGGATATCAGAGTAAACTAAGGGAGGTGGTGTGGGGAGAAGTAAGGAGTATAGAAGAGGCAACAAGGGAGATGGAGAAAGCCATAGTAAGAAGGAGAAGGGGCAAGGGAGAAGGAAAGGGATCATGGTTTGACGAGGAATGTACAAGATGGAAACGGAAGCTGAGGGAAATTCCGCAGGAGGTGAGGAGGAGAAAGAGGGCTTGGGAAGAGTATACAGAAGAAAGGGGTAGGCAGAAGGAGATGTGGGAGAGGAAAAAGGGGGAGATGAGACAAAGAGAGGAGGAAGAAGTACAAGGATTAAGAGGAGAAAAAGAGATATGGACATACCTAAGAAAGAGAAAGAGAAGGTGGGGCGGTAGGGGTAATATCGAGGGCGAGGAGTGGAAACGACATTTCATGGAGCTTTTAGGAGGGGCAGAGGGGGGGGGGAGAAGATAGGAGGAGAGGAGAGAAGTAGGAGGGGTTGAAGGAATTCACATGGGAGGAGATAATGAGGATAAAGGGTAGGATGAAGAAGGGAAAAGCAGCGGGAGAAGACGGGGTAGACACGGAGGCATGGATATACGCACCGGAGGAGGTATGGAGAAGACTGACTCTTGGATGGATAAATGACATATGGGCGGGAAGGAGGGAAGTGCCAGAAGGGTGGAGGGTTGCGATCATGGTGCCCATATGGAAGAAAGGAGGGAGGGAAAGAGTAGAGAATTACAGAGGAATCTCGTTAATGGATGTGGGGTACAAAATCTACACAGGGTTGATAGGGACGAGACTAGAGGAGGAGGTGGAAGATAAGGGTATACTGCCGGAAGGGCAGGCAGGCTTCAGAGAGGGAAGGGGGACAAGGGATAATCTGTACGCGCTGAATTATATAGTTGAGAGGGAATTGGCAAAGAAGGGGGCAAGGTGTTTGCAATGTTTGTAGACCTTAAGGCGGCGTTCGACAAAGTGGTCAGGAGTACTTTGGAGTTGACATTGCAAAAGGCGGGAATATCAAAGGGGATCGTAACAAGCATAAGGCAGTTATATGAGGAGACGTGGTGTAGGGTAAGGGTGGGAACTACAGGTAAATTTAGGACATCAAGAGGGCTGCGGCAAGGGTGTCCCCTCAGCCCCCAACTATTCAACATTTACATTGCGCAGCTGGAGGAGGTGATGAAGAGAGGGCAAGGTGGGGGGTGAAGATAGGCAGTGGGAAGATCTGGTCGCTGGCCTTTGCAGACGACATCGTCATATTGGCAGAGACGGAGGAGGGACTTAAGGAGATGGCGAAGAGACTGGAGGGGTTTCTGCACAAGAGGGGGCTGGAGTTGAACACCAAGAAGACCAAGGTGATGGTGTTCAGAAAAGGAGGAGGGAAACGAAGAGAAGTAAGAATGAGGTGGAAAGGAGAGGAAATTGAGCAGGTTAGGGAATGGATGTACCTAGGATATCTGTTGGACGAAGGCAACGGCAGCGAGGCGCACATAACGCACGTGTGTAGGAAGGCGAAGTTGGCAGAGGAGGGTTTGAGGGGATGCTTGTGGGGAGAGAGGAAAGGGAAGTTTGAGGAATCAATGCGTATATGGAACATATGTGTGAAGAGCATTATGCTGTATGGAGTGGAAGTTTGGGGGATGAAGGAACAGAAAAGGGTGGAGAGGGCGCAGATAGGGCAGCTGAAAAGGGCGTTGCACCTTGAGAGGTCAACGCCTGATTATATAGTGAGACAGGAGACGGGGAGTGAGAGGATAGCGGTGGAGGCAGGGAGAAGGGCGGTAAGGTACGAGATGGGGGTGAGAGGGGGGAGGGAGAATAGTCTAGGGCAGAAAGTGTTAGAGGAGCTAGAGAAGAGGGAGAGAAGGGGAGGAGGGTTATCAAAATGGGAAGCGGCGAGAAGAAAGTTGTATGAGAAGGCAGGGATGTCGATGATGGAGGTGGAAAGGAGGAGGGAGGAAGGGAAGCAGGTAGAGATGGAGTTGGTGGAGCGGTGGTCACAGGTGGAAGCGCAGGAGAGAGAAGGGAAAATAGGAGGAGCGAGATATAATGAGAAGTATAAGGAGCTGCAGGTGTTCAGGGGAAGACCGAGATACCTAGGTGGGGGCAAGACGGCAGAAGAGGAGAAGCTAGTAGCGAGGTTCAGGTGCGGAAATGAGGAAAGGAACAACAAGTATTGGATGGGAGAGGAATATAAGAGATGCTTAGCGTGCGAAAGAGGGTTAGACGAATGGAGGCACTGGTGGGAGGAGTGCGATGAAATGGGATGGAGCAGGGAGGAGGTGGAGAGGGGTAGAAATTGGAGGTGGGCGTTGGGAGAGGAGGGCGAGGGAGCGGAGCTGCTTGGGGAGTTAAAGGGGAGGAGGGAAGAGGGTAGGAGAAGGAGGGAGGCAGAAAGAAAGTTGTTACAGATGAGGTGACCAGGAGGTGGAGAGAAGGAGCCAAAAGAGGACGACAAGGAAAGGTTTTTTTTTTACACAATAACCAATACTGTTTAAAATGTAATTTGTAAATTTGTGTAAATTTTATATTATTATATTACACAATAACCAATACTGTTTCAATAAGTAAACTCGATGAAATGTGGTGCAAAGTAAGTGTTGGAAATATATTATTGCAATGTTATAAAAGGCAACAAGGGCTAAGAGCCTATAGAGTAAGAGAGAGTGCAGTTTTGTATCAGGGACGGCTGGCATATGGAGGTGGGCATGAAAACGAGAAATAGTTGAGAGAATTCACGGAGAGTTGAAAAACTGCACTTGTAAACGTCATCGGAATAGATAGATTTGTAACAATTTGGGAAAGGTTTGCAGTGGAGAACAATAATGGTAGCGTTTGGCGGAGTTAAGGTGACGCCTGGAGGTGTGACGAATCGAGGATAAAAGATGAATTGAAAAGATGCACATGAAGCGAGATGTAGTGGAGACGTGGAAACAAATGGGTGAAAGAAAACGGACCAGACAGGCAATGTAAACTGCATAGTATGTAGATAGGCCTATATGTCAGAAGCTGTACGTTTTGAGTAAAAGCGATGAATGGCTGCAAGCTGCGGCTGGAAGAGCTGTTAAATTAAATATTACAATCATAACGATATGAAAACATAGGAAAGATATGGATTTTTCGTCATAATTTGCAATTTTGGTAATTAGTATGTAATATCTAATTCATGGAAAATAAATACATTATTATAACTATTATTATTATTATTAGTAGTAGTTGTAGTAAATTAATATTTAAAACCGAAGATGCCGTGCACCGTGACCTTGAGAATGAATTAAATCTAATTCGAAACGTAGGCACAAGAAAATAAAGCACGTGATGTAACAGTGTTTTTTTTGTTTAAAATATTTCCCAACGCAATTATTCAATGAAGAAAAAAAATTACTAATAACCGGTCACCCGCTAATTATATTTTTAAAAAGAAGCGGAATAACAAAAGGAAAATAAATGTATATATATATATATATATATATATATATATATATATATACGGAGCACGTGCTCCCTTTATGTTCAATTTTTTTAATCCTGATGAAGCATCCGTATAGGGTGAGAAATATTGATTCATAAATAAATAAAGAACATACGATACTTCGTCGTTTAATTGCCGCAATCCCCCAAAAAAAAAACAAATTTGATGTTTGTTTTGTTATGATATAATATATCAACGGCAACTACTCTTTGGAATATATATATATATATATATATATATATATATATATATATATATATATATATATATATATACATTTATTTTCCTTTTGTTATTCCGCTTCTTTTTAAAAATATAATTAGCGGGTGACCGGTTATTTGTAATTTTTTTCTTCATTGAATAATTGCGTTGGGAATTTTCGGTCAATATTTTAAACAAAAAAAACACTGTTACATCACGTGCTTTATTTTCTTGTGCCTACGTTTCGAATTAGATTTAATTCATTCTCAAGGTCACGGTGCACGGCATCTTCGGTTTTAAATATTAATTTACTACTACTACTACTACTAATAATAATAATAATAGTTATAATAATGTATTTATTTTCCATGAATTAGATATTACATACTAATTACCAAAATTACAAATTATGACGAAAAATCCATATCTTTCTTATGTTTTCATATCGTTATGATTGTAATATTTAATTTAACAGCTCTTCCAGCCGCAGCTTGCAGCCATTCATCGCTTTTACTCAAAACGTACAGCTTCTGACATATAGGCCTATCTACATACTATGCAGTTTACATTGCCTGTCTGGTCCGTTTTCTTTCACCCATTTCTTTCCACGTCTCCACTACATCTCGCTTCATGTGCATCTTTTCAATTCATCTTTTATCCTCGATTCGTCACACCTCCAGGCGTCACCTTAACTCCGCCAAACGCTACCATTATTGTTCTCCACTGCAAACCTTTCCCAAATTGTTACAAATCTATCTATTCCGATGACGTTTACAAGTGCAGTTTTTCAACTCTCCGTGAATTCTCTCAACTATTTCTCGTTTTCATGCCCACCTCCATATGCCAGCCGTCCCTGATACAAAACTGCACTCTCTCTTACTCTATAGGCTCTTAGCCCTTGTTGCCTTTTATAACATTGCAATAATATATTTCCAACACTTACTTTGCACCACATTTCATCGAGTTTACTTATTGAAACAGTATTGGTTATTGTGTAATATAATAATATAAAATTTACACAAATTTACAAATTACATTTTAAACAGTATTGGTTATTGTGTAAAAAAAAAAACCTTTCCTTGTCGTCCTCTTTTGGCTCCTTCTCTCCACCTCCTGGTCACCTCATCTGTAACAACTTTCTTTCTGCCTCCCTCCTTCTCCTACCCTCTTCCCTCCTCCCCTTTAACTCCCCAAGCAGCTCCGCTCCCTCGCCCTCCTCTCCCAACGCCCACCTCCAATTTCTACCCCTCGCCACCTCCTCCCTGCTCCATCCCATTTCATCGCACTCCTCCCACCAGTGCCTCCATTCGTCTAACCCTCTTTCGCACGCTAAGCATCTCTTATATTCCTCTCCCATCCAATACTTGTTGTTCCTTTCCTCATTTCCGCACCTGAACCTCGCTACTAGCTTCTCCTCTTCTGCCGTCTTGCCCCCACCTAGGTATCTCGGTCTTCCCCTGAACACCTGCAGCTCCTTATACTTCTCATTATATCTCGCTCCTCCTATTTTCCCTTCTCTCTCCTGCGCTTCCACCTGTGACCACCGCTCCACCAACTCCATCTCTACCTGCTTCCCTTCCTCCCTCCTCCTTTCCACCTCCATCATCGACATCCCTGCCTTCTCATACAACTTTCTTCTCGCCGCTTCCCATTTTGATAACCCTCCTCCCCTTCTCTCCCTCTTCTCTAGCTCCTCTAACACTTTCTGCCCTAGACTATTCTCCCTCCCCCCTCTCACCCCCATCTCGTACCTTACCGCCCTTCTCCCTGCCTCCACCGCTATCCTCTCACTCCCCGTCTCCTGTCTCACTATATAATCAGGCGTTGACCTCTCAAGGTGCAACGCCCTTTTCAGCTGCCCTATCTGCGCCCTCTCCACCCTTTTCTGTTCCTTCATCCCCCAAACTTCCACTCCATACAGCATAATGCTCTTCACACATATGTTCCATATCCGCATTGATTCCTCAAACTTCCCTTTCCTCTCTCCCCACAAGCATCCCCTCAAACCCTCCTCTGCCAACTTCGCCTTCCTACACACGTGCGTTATGTGCGCCTCGCTGCCGTTGCCTTCGTCCAACACATATCCTAGGTACATCCATTCCCTAACCTGCTCAATTTCCTCTCCTTTCCACCTCATTCTTACTTCTCTTCGTTTCCCTCCTCCTTTTCTGAACACCATCACCTTGGTCTTCTTGGTGTTCAACTCCAGCCCCCTCTTGTGCAGAAACCCCTCCAGTCTCTTCGCCATCTCCTTAAGTCCCTCCTCCGTCTCTGCCAATATGACGATGTCGTCTGCAAAGGCCAGCGACCAGATCTTCCCACTGCCTATCTTCACCCCCCACCTTGCCCTCTCTTCATCACCTCCTCCAGCTGCGCAATGTAAATGTTGAATAGTTGGGGGCTGAGGGGACACCCTTGCCGCAGCCCTCTTGATGCCCTAAATTTACCTGTAGTTCCCACCCTTACCCTACACCACGTCTCCTCATATAACTGCCTTATGCTTGTTACGATTCAGCGCGTACAGATTATCCCTTGTCCCCCTTCCCTCTCTGAAGCCTGCCTGCCCTTCCGGCAGTATACCCTTATCTTCCACCTCCTCCTCTAGTCTCGCCCCTATCAACCCTGTGTAGATTTTGTACCCCACATCCATTAACGAGATTCCTCTGTAATTCTCTACTCTTTCCCTCCCTCCTTTCTTCCATATGGGCACCATGATCGCAACCCTCCACCCTTCTGGCACTTCCCTCCTTCCCGCCCATATGTCATTTATCCATCCAAGAGTCAGTCTTCTCCATACCTCCTCCGGTGCGTATATCCATGCCTCCGTGTCTACCCCGTCTTCTCCCGCTGCTTTTCCCTTCTTCATCCTACCCTTTATCCTCATTATCTCCTCCCATGTGAATTCCTTCAACCCCTCCTACTTCTCTCCTCTCCTCCTATCTTCTCCCCCCCCCTCTGCCCCTCCTAAAAGCTCCATGAAATGTCGTTTCCACTCCTCGCCCTCGATATTACCCCTACCGCCCCACCTTCTCTTTCTCTTTCTTAGGTATGTCCATATCTCTTTTTCTCCTCTTAATCCTTGTACTTCTTCCTCCTCTCTTTGTCTCATCTCCCCCTTTTTCCTCTCCCACATCTCCTTCTGCCTACCCCTTTCTTCTGTATACTCTTCCCAAGCCCTCTTTCTCCTCCTCACCTCCTGCGGAATTTCCCTCAGCTTCCGTTTCCCTCTTGTACATTCCTCGTCAAACCATGATCCCTTTCCTTCTCCCTTGCCCCTTCTCCTTCTTACTATGGCTTTCTCCATCTCCCTTGTTGCCTCTTCTATACTCCTTACTTCTCCCCACACCACCTCCCTTAGTTTACTCTGATATCCCCCTCTTGTCTCTTCGTTCCATACATTTACCATCCCTCTCTCTCCCTCCTCTTCCTTATCCTTCTCCCTTCCTTCCGTCCACAATTCCAACTCTATCAGCAAATGGTCCGATTCTGGTCTGTTTCCCACTCTGAAATTCTTAACTTCCCGCCTCATCTCCTCACTTGTTAGTGCCAGATCTATCGTTGACCTACCACAGGCACCTACGTAGGTGAATTCACCCTCCTCGTCC
This sequence comes from Geotrupes spiniger, assembly GCA_959613385.1. Lineage (NCBI taxonomy): Eukaryota > Metazoa > Arthropoda > Insecta > Coleoptera > Geotrupidae > Geotrupes > Geotrupes spiniger. Next base: position 35,886,769 of record OY390737.1, read on the forward strand.
CCCTTCTCGAAACCATTGAGAATCTCCCAATTTCTTTCCTGTAGCCAGCCTAACAAGATTCTCCCTTCTCCATTCACCATCTCATCCCTTGCCCTTCTTCCTGCCCTCTCCCCCATCCCTCTCCATTCCTCTAGCGTACTCTCTCTCCCCACCCTTGCGTTCATGTCTAACCCGACCACTATACTCTCCCCTTCCCGATCAATTATCTCGTCTATTTCTTTGGTTACCTGTCTCATTTGTTGGTTACTGTACGTCGTGTATATCCCCCAATTCCTCCCATCTTTTCTGAACGATCTCCCCTGCATTTTCTCTGTGTCGTGATGTCGGTCTTCCAACTCCTCCCATGTCTCTTTCAATCCTGTTATTATCCCCCCTTCGCCCTTCCTCTATTTCTCTCCCTCGTCGCTGTCCTGCATTTCCACTTGAACCCCTCCGGCATGTTGTCTTTGTACCTTCTCCACGTATCATCCTCTACCCATGTCTCTGTTAGTCCTACGTAGTCGAACCCATCTACGTACTCCTTCAATTCCCTAATGACTCCCCCCTCTTCCTTCATCCACTTCTTCCACCCCACAATATTCCAGAAGCATATTCTAAACCCTTTTCCATCTTCTCTCTTTACCCCTTCCTTATGTTTCCCTCCCTCCCTCCTCCTTCCTCCCTCGCTCCTCTCTACTCCCCCTCCCAAATCCCCCCCTCTCCATATCCTCCTCTATTAACTCACCTTTCGTCTCACCCTCCTTCTCTCTCTCTGTCGATCTCTCCATTTTCCTGCTCCTTGTAAACATCACTGGGACTTTCTTTCCTGCACATCCCGATCTGTCCCTGCCTGCGCTCGCCATTTATTTCGTTCTCCTGATATTTAGCCTGGCCCTATCCTCTCCGGTCCCTTTCCAGCTCGTGCGCACTTACTAAATTGGCCCTAAGCCGGCCCTGTTAACCCGATACTATTAGCACGCGATTGAGGCGAGTCACCCGGGCTAACCCCTCGGAGGTTACCGCTCTCAGTTTATTAATGCTAAATTTAGTATCGTGACGCGTTTCCCTAACGCTGCCATACGTTTGTCGTCATAAATTCGTCAAGTCACATTGTTAATATAACATCAGGACATCGTATACATTAATCGCAATTGGGTACAAATGGGACTGCGATGTCAAAAGTCGCCAAGGACACCATCTCTATCTAACGAAACAAAACGAAAAGTCGGTGAACCATGACAAAAACTGCGGAAAATGTTAACTGGGCCTCAACTTTTCGTTCGAAGCATTTTTATATGACTCATCCACGCATGGCATTACTTGACCAATCAATGACGAATGGATGTATTCAAAATTAGTTGGCCCAGACACACCAAGAACTGATCGACTCCCAGAGCTTGACATTTGTGACATTTACTTATTGTCAGGTGTTGCACCAGGTAGAGTTGAGTAGGGTCTTATAGTAAGCTCGTCGTAATACCCTTTGTCTACCCGTCATTCTCGTAATTTACTCGTAGTTCTCGTAGTTTTGCTCATGGTTCTTGTTCAATGTTCATCATTCTCGTAGTGCCCTTCATATGAGATATGTTTTCGTGGTTTGCAATTTTTCTGCTTTTAAAAAATCACTTTAAATATTATATAATTTCGTACTACTGGCGGGGAAAATAAAAAGTAGTACAGAAGCAACCAATAAAGAGGCGAACATAGTAGAAGGGAACATAGTTAAGTTAAAGGAACACATATTTTAAAGAAGATACAAGTCGTGGATATACTGATAAAAATAAAGAGGAGGCGTGTGTAATATGCAAGGAAGGAATATTAAGTTTAGCACAAGAAGTATATGGTACGTTTTGGGAACGATACAAATAAAATTCAAACTGATTATTTGATCGAAAAAATTAAAATAACGATGAGAAGAAACACGGAAGGAACATTGATTGGGTTATAATATATACCGGGTGGAAAGTATCAAACCCGAACATAGCAGAATTGCATTGGAATGTACTTTTATGCATATACCTGCTCCCCATTTCCACCGATAAAACTTATAATGACATCAAATGAAAGAGAATAATAAACGGCGTCAATTGATACTAAAATCTTCTCTTAATACCTTATCATTAGTTTTTTACAAAGCAATTAATATTAAAAACCCAGGTGCTATAAACTATGGGCGGCCGTGCTTCTGTCGGCACAAGTCACTATTTGTCAGATTTGACAACTGCATAATTGATTTAAATTGCTTTGTAAAAAACTAATGATAAGGTATTAAGAGAAGATTTTAGTATCAATTGACGCCGTTTATTATTCTCTTTCATTTGATGTCATTATAATTTTTATCGGTGGAAATGGGGAGCAGGAATATGCATAAACGTATATTCCAATGCATTCTGCTATGTTCGGGTTTGATACTTTCCACCCGGTATAATATACCATTGTAAGATTAGTCCATCTTGAGTGTATATATATATTATGGTATTAATTTTTACTTAAACTGAATTGTTAATAAAGCACAGAAAATAAACACAAATCTCAAAGTCGAGCGCAAATGTGTCTAGATACAAAAGTTTCACTGTCGTGAAAAGAAAACACAAATAAAATAATTCAAAGCTTTATTTATGGAATAAATGCAAGTAATACTAACAAAACTTAAGTTTAAAAATTACAAAACTACACCATAAACATTGAGACTCGATATAACTAATCCAATTATTTACTCAGGGCTTTTTGTAGAACGATACACAAATAAATCGTTCTAAAATAAACGTAGGTTCAGGCAATATAATTGAACAATTAAACTCGATAATTCGTAGTATTCTGTTAACAACAAATTAATTTAAAAAAGCACTTACTGATTTCTACTTCTGGAGTCTCGATTCTTATTGTCGCAAGCGAAGCGACGTTGAGGACTGAATCGATGCGTACCGATACCGGTCTGCTTACTTAAACCCTACGCTATTTCACATTATTTTTAAATATTTTATCTAAATTTTTCCACAAGTCACAAGTACCGAATAGCTATTGGTTATTTGAACGAACAGAAGTTGACAGGCACGTTCTCCACGCGGTGATTGGACGTGACTTAGTTGCCAAGACGAATTTTCGCGCGCTTTTGCATCGACATCGAGTCATCTCGCGGACCAGGTGCTGTGAGTCACGTCTCGGAGCCACGCCCGCGGCTATTGCAACACGAAAAAATCGTGATTTTGTAAAATACATTTGCGATTTAAATTATATAAATGTAGTAAAACCTACTATATCGAGTTTCAGTTTATAATTACATTGTGCTCCATATATTTAAACATATTCTAAATATTCTTAACTAACTTAATTATACGACAAACATCCTTATTTGTTTAATTATTTACATGGAATTATAATTCGAAATAACATTACGTTACCGAATCTCTTTACGCTGTTCGATCTAAAAGTTCTATTCTCGTCTCGGCGTCGTATTTCAAGCGACCCTTTAACTCAATAGCCTGCCATACACGAGTGGACTTTTTGGCGGGCCAGGTCAGTGGGACTTGATCTGATCGGATCTGATCCGACAGATTGGTCCGTCGGCGTGCCCACTAACGTAAAATTGAAATTTTAAGAATCCGACAGATTAAATTCACTGCCGGACTAGGTTCGCCAGTTAGTGGGGAGGAAATCCGTCACATTTGAAGGATCAGGTCCGCCAAAACCTGATCCGCTCGTCCTTTATGCATGTTTGAAATCACCGGTGCTGAGTGAGCGGATAGAGCATTATGTCGAAGAAAACCTTTGCGAGAGGGTAAAACAAATAAATCCCAAATTAACAATAACCAAAACTATTCGACCTCGTCGTGCAAGAAGAACATGACCATTTTGTGCAACTTCCGAACGACGTATATCCTTTTACTAGATAAATTCCCAGTCATCAACGAACACAAGCTTCTATTACAACAATCTCGAAAGGAAATTCTACCAACGCCCTTTACCGACTTCACTTGTCGTCGAAAATATTTAACACAATCTGCTTAATTTTTAATGTCGAACGTTACGAGATTGAAAATTCTCTGACAACACACTGTATACAAAAGGCGATCCTTGGGTGGAATAATACTTACATTAATAATACCCTTAGTCCACGGATAAAAAAATATCTTCCCACCAACTATCCTCTCAGTTACTTGATTTTTTGAAGCATAGTCTCCATATCCAAAATTTCACTAAAAGAATTAAAATCACCAGTTCTGTTAAGTTTTGACAAACAAGTTGTACATGAATGTATTCACAATTCTTCATAGAATTTAAAAATGTAAAAATATACACAGAGTGCCATTTAAACAAAGTAAATTTTATGTTGCCCGTCTCAGACGAACCGCCCATGTCGGCTAAAAATATTTTTAGAATATGAACCTAGGTACCGTATATAGAGATACTTACCTTTTTCGATTTCGAAAGCATAACGCCGTAAGGGAACTTTGTCAGTTCGTTGGGGCACCCTGTATGTATGTATGTTGGTTGTAGCCTATTAGATAAATGTGCCCGAAATCTCAATTACAGTAGCTAAAGTGCGTTATATTAAGTAACATTTCCCGTAGACTATATGAATTAAGAAATATACGGAATATGGAAATAAAATAAAATTTAATTTGTTTATGACATTTGAAAATTATTTTATGGGCAGTGTTTCTGTTATTTTTTTGTGAAATCACATTAAAATAAAACAAAACGCAGTAACAGATTTTGTTGCTTATTTGTGTAAGGCCAACTATATGCGCATTAAACTAAACAGTTTGCTTGAAAATAATCTATGACGTAACATTCCACACAAAAATTATTACTGCACATTTAAGATACTACATTGATGGCATTTCTAGCATATTGTACCGATATTTTAAAACAAAGATTTGTAACACATACAAGAAGACCTGGCCATATATTTCTACCTCTTAAATGTTATCAGCAAGCCTCATCATTTCTGTGTAAACAATGTTTACTTTAAACATTCACTGAATTTGCGCAAAAAATAATATCAATATCGTATTCTATGTATTTATTATCTTGAATTCCTTGCAGTTTAAGAATTACTGTCACCTGAGTCATCTTATTCAATATTTATTGGTATGTGTGTGAGTCAGGCATCGAAGTGAATAACATACAAAAATATTTTTTTTTAATCTATCAAATGTCAATGTATTCCTAAGTGGAGAATGGATATGCGCCCAGTTAGAGAAAATTGTCTCTCCAGACTTCTTTGTAATTATTTGTTGGTCAACTGAAATGGAGGGAGTGGCAATACATTCTAAATCATGTTCTAAAATATCATGAGTTTCCCACTTGTTTTCATTCAAATTTTTAAACGTGCCACTACGTGGATTCATATCTAACAGTTCGATTTATTAATTCATATTAATCAAACGTATTTTTTATTGCGTTCAAAAATCATTATATTACATCAATTTGCAATATAGTGTAAAAATTTGTGTTTATTGTTTGTGTTTTTGGGTTTAGTTTATTTTTTTAATAGCCCCAACACCTTCACTCCTATCTCTCCCTCGATCCAGTCTACATCCAAAAAAGGATACACCAAGGAAAGGGCATAAAATACGAAAGCACTGGAAAATGTTTAACACTAAGCAAACGCTTATCAGTGGTACAATTATTATTCGTTGCGTTACTTTGGTGATCTCTAATCTACTTTTACGCCTAATGCAATACAAATTAAATGCAAATAAACTTAAAATTTATACTCTTTAATTGGTCTTGATTAACCAGGTCCTTGTTTCTTGTTTAATTCTTCCAATATTAGTTAAGCATTTTATTTCATCAGGAATCTTATTAAAGATTTTCGGCAACATATTCTTCACGATTCTGTCCCGTAATGATTGACGTATGTTTAACTGATACTCAGACGCAGATGTTCCGAAACTCAAAAACGACTCTATGAGACCGTGGTACGCAATCGGCAATGCCTCTTTTGAAATTATATCTCTAAGATAATGGTACATTCCCGCAAATTGCCTAAGTCTTTTCACAACACCGTCAATGTGCCGACTCCATTGAAAATTATAATCCATTTCTAATCCTAGACATTTGAAAGATTTGACTTCCTCTATCTTCCACACAGGGCAGTTTTTTCTAACTCCGTATGCAGACAAACCGGCTCGTGATTTATTATATTGATTGGCCGTCCACCATGCAATTTCGGCGGACACACATATATAAGTTTAGTTTTTTTTTAAATTTAACATTAATTCCTTCTCATGGGCCCAGCAATGGAATTTGTGGTACTCCCTTTGCAGGTTTCTCTCAGCCACATCAATGTCTTTGTTTATGAACACCACAACTGTGTTATCCGCGTAGAGCCAATATAAACAGCTCTCAAAACACTGACCGAAGTCGTTGATATAAATTAGATATAGTAAACGTCCTAAAATACTGCCTTGTGGAACACCCCTGTCTATAAGTTCCTCTCTGCCCATTTCACCAGCAACGTACTATCAGTTAGGTAGTTCTTAAACCATTTATAAATGTCACCTCTTATTCCAATTCTCTCTAGAATATCTAGCAATTTCACGTGACACATCAGATCAAATGCGTTGGAAAATACTCACACAATACATGCATTTTCTCATTTAGTTTTGTGTTTATCTTTCGAGAGAATTCCTCCAGTAGTGTTATGGTACCCTTATTTTTTTGATAACCAAATTGATTTGTATCTATTATGCCATACTTGTCTAAATAATCCCACATTCTATCTTAAATGTATCGTTCCATTATTTTTTCTATTACAGGCAATATAGAGATCGGCCTATAGTTTTTACATTTATTGTGCTGTCCCTGCTTGTAGATGGGTCTAATTATTGCCTTCTTCATGGCACTCGGAATAATTCCGCTTCGTAATGAGTCGTAGAAAATACACATTATTGGCACGCTGAATTCATTCTTAAATTCCTTTATATCTGCCACTGTTATAAGGCCGATTCCTGTTGGGTTTTTTATCGAGACTAATTATCTCCACAACTTTTTGTGTCGTTATCTCTTATACTACTATTGACTGCATTTGACTCCTGTCATTTTTATGAAGCAGCTTCTTTTTGCAGAAATGCACTAGGTTACCTGCCTACGAAAAATTTGTTAGCAATAACTGACGCCGTTAATTTAAAATGTTGAATTATGCTGTCATCGCGATACTTTTTTTGTCTTCCTAAAATGTCATTCAGATCGATCCAAGTCATATTCATGTCATTTCTGTGATAAAATATTTCTTTTTTGCCTCGTTAATTTTCTTCGTCACAGAATTGCTTGCCCTATTATATTCTTCTCTCAATCGCTTCCCATTCTCAGTGGTAACCCTCGACCTTTTCCATAACTACAAGAGTTTATCTCTCCTTTGAATGTCAACACATAGTACATGTGTGAGCCACGGTTTTGTGGGACGTCGCTCCTTCTGAACATATTCTGTTGACTGAAATTATATATTCTGATTCGTATTGAAATGAAAGTATTGAGAGCATAGTATTTAAATATCATGTATACATGGAACAGTGACAGTGGCTCGCACTGGTATTTCAGGCGGACGCGAAGCAAATGCAAGCGTGTTCTACAAAACTCGCAACACTGCTTTGGAAATCACATCACCCCCGTTTTCTGCTAATCGACTGTTCCACACCAAAAAGCTGTTTGTGCGCATGTCCTTTATATTTCAAATAATCTCTAGCTCCGAATTGGGAAAAAGTGTTGACACGCCCACCAAGTCACAACCCGACTGGCTTTGTGGTACAGATATTCAACGAGAATATTTTCCATAATATACTTGAGAAACCATGTAACCATTGTAATCATTTAATTCCTGGCATTACATAGATTTTTTTGTATTTTTGAACATATTTGCAAAATCGTTAAAGACATGCTCATTCTACGTGTAGTCCACAGGAGCCGGCGAGTCAGTTTGATGGCTTCACGGGGTATATTTACCCCACTCACTCACTGTTACTCATTTGCTCTCCATTTTCTTCAGCTTTTTCTTCGCTCTAGTTCCATGTCCTACTTTATTCTTTAACCTTTTTTTCATGTTTGTTGATTGATGATTACATTCCATATTGCCTTTCCTGCTTAGTTTCTTCGCATCTGATTCCATTGTTACTTCTTTTTTCTCTTCTATTTGTCTTCTTTCTTGACTTCAATTGTTTAATTTTTACGACGTGTTATTAATTGTATTAATGTTATTCCTTTTGGGTCCTGTTGTCATTTTCTATTGGCCTTTATGTGAAATGGCCAAACGGGCGCCATTAACTTCGTTTTACTTATTTTAATGACATTTTGAATTTATTGTTTCACTTAACTGTGATCAATTGTTGTTCATTTTATTATGAACACTTTAACACCTTTCACACATTTCCAATAAGTTTTGGCCAATGTTTTTTGGTATTATACACAATTTGGATTTTTCCTAGTTTATGCAATGCTATACAATAAACGTTTGCATTTTGACAGTTTTAACGTTTTGAAATTTTATTAAACCATTATATAATATATTCCATATTTGCAACCGTTTTTGGCACAATGTTGTTACATCTTTTGTGTTTCAACGTTTTAATTTTGGTCAATGCGATAATTTTGCAACTTTTTGCTTTTGCTTTTTGACAATTTTCAACTGTTTTTGAAAGTTTTCCTAATATTGAAATTTGTTTTTAATTTTGATTGAGGTAATTTTAACATCGGAATTTTAGTTGCAACGGTTCGTGTGTGTATATTAACGCCATATAGAGGTCAAGTTTCTACTCATTTTCCATATTTGTGCTGGTATGGAATTACAGAGGTCTGCTATGGCCGACTAAGTCGGTACTGTTGAAAATTGTACTACTTCGCAACCTTCAGCGAGAGATGCCTTGTTAAAAGTAAATTTCAGCGAGTCTAATAGATGGTGGCGGACAGTTTCGACCTTCGTGCATCATGCAGCACGAGTGTATGGGTATTAACGTACACTTGGCGTTAATATACTCACACAAACGTTTATTCTTCTACAAATTTACATTCTCTGAATTCTTTGATAATCTAATACTAATTTGGTTTATTCCCGCTGTTACATCTCAACAGCCCAAAATTTGCTTCAAACTTGAATTTAAGTCTTGTAGTTATTATTAAGGCACTATCGCAATTGGTTGCCATAATGAATATGCTGCCAGAAACTGCAGTCACAAAATAGCTCCTGTGTTCTTTCATATAAGCACACTTTGCTTTTACCTCGAAACCTGTTACGGCATCTAAGTGCAATATTACCTACAATACCTAATTTGAAGCCCCAATTCATCGTCCCGTTTGTGTACACTAGTCGCAATATATCAGAAAAAAATATTACCCCACAATTGGCCCAATCAACATAAACTAATTAAAATCAAAAATGTTCAATGTTACAATACGTTTAATATAAAATGCAAGCCTTCCCTGCTTATTTACTGCCTTGATCTAGTTACGTCTTGTTGTCTCGTATATTTCTTTAAGCTTCCCACATCACTTAGGATAATTAAATATTTCACCCATTTATTATTTTAATTACTACCGTCGTTAATGTAAAGGATGGTTGACCATTACTATGTGGTAGGCCATATTAATAACGAAATAAAAACACTGACCACGTTTTTACCACATTTTTTTTATTCTTAGTATTATATTAATAAATATATATTAACAACAACTATCGTCGTTATTTAGTCTTGATGTTCTCTTGTTGGAACAGTGTTTCGTTACCGCTCCAGTAACGTAACGTAATTAAATTATTGACAATGTGGTGTTACCTACCTATTATTTTAATATAAAATGCAATATTTATTCAGTGTGGCAACACAGTTTTTTACTGCTGTCATTATGTAATTGCATACTTTTCTTTTCCTTTTTTCCTCTTTCGTAGTTGTAGCATTTGTCTAAGTTTCTGCTCAACCTACGATAATTACATTCTTAGCAATAATGTTCAATGTAACCAACTTATTATTTCAACTTAAAGTGCATTTTCAGAGATTTTATTACTGGAGTCTTCATATAATTTCGTCCCTCGATGTTCTCCATTGAATTTCTCTAAGTTTATAATTAACCTAACAAACGTACATTCTTGTCATTAATATTCAATGTTCCCAATTTATTATTTAAGAAAAACTGACAATGCCTAATTGGATTGAATGTAACAATGAAAGCTATTATGTAATTTATTCTTTAGTTATTCAAGAAAAGGTTCCCAAAAATGCATTCTATGATTCGATGATTGATCGAGACACACTCGTAGCATTTGAAAGATTGTTATTGAATTTTATTATAAAAAGAACTTTAATATTGAGTAATTTGTTATGTTCCTGGAAATATGTTTTGCGAAAACCACTTTACATCATAAAAAGTAAGAATCTACCTTAAATAAATGATAAATAATATAAAATATAATATAACTTCCTAAGTTATTATTAATTATGTTTCAAATATTTGCAAATCTGAAGCCTGTAACAAAAAAATGCGCAACTCTACAACGTGACACGGTGACACATATGATTTACATTTACGTCTTTAAACTTTCAGTTGTTTTTTCATTGTTAATAGATTTACAATTTTGAATCAGTGTTTTTGACGTTACCTTCCTTTCGAAAAGATCGATTCCTTGGGAATATGAGTTCTGCTCAAATTTTTCTTCCGCGTAGCTCACATTTCGACGTTGTTCTTCGGCGACAAAAAATTATATTGGATCCCATAACTAGATATGGCTTGTAAACGATTATTATGTAAAATGTACGCAACGCAATTGCAATTTTCAAAATATTAAAGCGTTAATATCGTCTTCGTTGGACCACGAGATAGTGTAGACGACGCAAGACGCAAGACTGCCCGTCTATTAATAATGAAATCGCAACTGAAAACAGATTTTGATGCCTTCTTCCAAAAACACAAATCAATGTGTAAAATACACAGTTTCATATAAATCTGTTAATCAAGTATGGAAGAAGGCGCATAAGAATACTTAAATCCATGACAAAATGTATGGTGATAGATTAAATAATTCGGAAAGATACAAAATAATTGAAAACGCAATGAAAAATAAAGTTCTATTAAAGGAATATAACGTAGTAATGAAATTATAGGGATAATCATACCACCATTCGGAGCGAATACGTGTAAAAGAATGAATAATGATAGACGCAATGAATTACACAGAGATATATGTGTGTGTGAAAAAGAACAGACGTGAGAGGAGGACGAGTAACATTTACCTTTGTTTCCCTTATTTCATTTAAATTTTTTTGCAATTTTCGTCGAAATTTTATTATTTCATACGTCGTTACTCCTGGGCTGGCCATGCGAGTTGAAGGTTGAAGTTTAGAGCTACGACGTTGGCATTAAGGTTTTTGATTTTGGGTCCGATGTTTTTCGCGGCATTGGGGTTAACTTTGAGATTCCAGAAATGCATAGCAGAATTTTGGATCATAGTACAGAGCATTGGAGAAATTCGTAAACCCAAATGGGACGTTGGGTTGGGTTAGGTTGGGTTGCGTAGTGCTGAATTGTGGAACAAGAATTGGGTTGGGATCAACTCAATTCCTCGCAACCAAAGGTTGTCTTTCGCAATTCAGATCGACCCACCCCAATCCAACGCATCGTTTTTAATTTGGACCAACACATCCGAAAGAATTTTTGCAGTGCAACCTTAATTCAGCTCACCATTTGAGATTATACAAAACCAAAATCTATATTATAATAACCACTCATATTATAATATAGATTTTGGTTTCGTCACGATTTTCTTAGCCTAACACTCAGATGTGATGGATGTTATGAGGGAATTATTATAAAAATATTCTTTTCAATACAACAAAATTTAAGAAAAATATAAAATTGCAAAAACAGAGGTGACAGGTGACGGCCCATTTAACCCTTTCTGGGCTGATCAGACCATCGCATACATTAGCTGAAAGTTTATCAAGTCATGAAAGCACGAGTGACAAAAGTTTGTTTAGTTATACGAGTTTCAGGATTTAAGAGAATCAATTTTATTTTATTTTTATTTAAATACATTGAAAATGGTAAATGTCGAGCTTGGAAGTCACAGATCAACATTAACGTAGAACATTGCACATGGCGAATGCGGCAGGCAAACTATAGTTATGAGAGAACCCGCAACGACAATACAAGACAGTAATGTGTCTCCAGCTTGGTTAAAAATTGTAGCTGTCTGTCTCCACAATTATCGACGGTCCAGTGGTAACACAGTTTCTCGGATATGTAATATTTGATTTTATGTGATTTCTTGGGTGTTTTCCTTATTGAGACTTATGTTCAACGAACAGCTTTGTTATATTTAAGAAATTCGAATTTTCTGGCCGAAGATCAATTTTTATAATTTAACATCTTAGTGTCGATGTAAAAATTCGTCGATTGCATTAAGCGGCACGAAAAGCGTCAACTGCCGATATAATACATACATCGTAACGTTTTTCAGTTCTGTCCAAAAAATTGCCCCTGAGCATATGATTGGTCAAGACGTGAACTAAACATGACGCCCTCCAGGGTTTCTGTTTGGCAATTTAACCCTTTAGAATTTTGTAACATTTATGTTTCATAGGTCAAGCGGTTTGGACAGGGTTTTAAATAATGTGGCGTCGGCGCCAGATAAATGGACTATTGGACCGTAGCAAATTTTAACTTGGCTAAGCCAGAAAACGAATCGTAAACGGTACGAGCTACAAAAAATTGTGCAATTGAAGTGTCTAAGACAAATAGGGTACATGTGTATTTTGTTAATAGAAATGTGAAAACAAAATTACAAAAACAGATGAAACGAAAAGCAAAAAGTACACTAAAACAAGACAAAAATTATGCAAACCCACTTGGGGACATTTCAGTATGTGTCCCCTTGCTCGGCAAAATGTTCATCGGTGTACGATTGACGTTAATGCGTTCAGTTCATTATAATTAAGCTTAAAAGTGAGTAAAGGCAACATTCAATATTTGCTTGCACCAGTAATTATAAAAGTTTGCACAGATGATTTTTCTAATCACACCTATCAGATACTTCACACTGGTTGCGATAATCGTTATAAATAGATTACATTTCGCATTACATATGTATGCACATAATATTAAATATTGAATTTATGTTTCTTAGCGCAGGAATTTATTAAAAACAAAAAATATTCATATTTAGTGGAAAAATATATAATCACTCTTTCAGTACCTTGTCGTGGTGGCTTAAAATGGACTTTAAATTTGGAGTTGAATATTTTAATACCATACTTTAATTTCTTAGGTTCAGTCATTTCAATTTCACATTTTTCTTTACTCTTTCGTGTATAATGGCTTTGATATGCAGGAAAACTTTGAAAATATCAGAACCGTCAACATTTCTGGAACCAATTATGCCCTTTACGTTTATCCTTTGATTGAGAAAGATCATCCTTCGAGAGGCATCGATATAATCTTTCTTTACTTGTGTCATGTCGTCAGAAAATATTTCTTACACACTGATGTCTTGACAATAGACTTGATAATAATAATATGAAATAAACTACTCAAAACGAAAAAATAGACACTTCTATATATGTCTTTATTTTACATAAAACTTTATGAAATTAAATGCAATTCGGTCACAATATCTGTATTCTTAAATATAACTTTTCCATCAAGTAGCCGCTTTTTTATTTGATATTTACCTGAAATAAACAATAAAAGTGTAATAAAAACGAAAAAAAATGCTTAAAGTTTGAATCTAACCAGAACTTTATTTTTAATATTGGGTTGTAATTCTGGTGTGAAACATGAATGATGATGTGTTGGGTAGAAGAATAGCACAAAGAGTGTACCTTGATGCTATTCAGATAGCTAAGGCAGTGACATTAATTGAAGAAGGCCATTCAAGAAGATGGGTAGCTCAATTGTTGTATGTAAGTCATTCCGCTATATCCAGGGCATGGATTAGTCATTTAGGGTATGGCATTACACGAAGGCGCCCTTGCCCTCAACGAAAAAGGTCGACTACTCCCCGAGAAGACCGCTTATTAACTCGTTGGGCAATTCGCGGACGTAGAATTACCGCGACAGTTCTTCAAAATCAATTGGTAGCGGCAACTGGGATCAGAATTTCTGATCAAATCATTCGAAATAGACTCCATGAAGCTCAGCTGCATGCAAGGAAACCAGCGAAGGTACCTCGTTTAACACCAGCGCATAGAAGAGACCGACGAAACTTTGGGCAAGTACATCTCAACGGGACTCTGGAACAGTGGAGTAACGTACTGTTTAGGGACGAGTCCAGGTTTTGCCTAGGGCATAACGATGGCCGAGTTCGTGTGTGGAGACGCCAAGGTGAACGTTATTTAGACCCCACTGTACAAGAAACCGTTCCATTTGGTGGAGGGTCCATTATGGTTTAGGGCGGAATATCTTTAAATGGTCGCACCGAATTAGTGGTGTTTCGAGAAGGAACATTAACGGCCCTGCGTTATTTAACAGACATTGTGGAACCCCATGTTACCCCCTTCGCTGAAACTATGGGACCCGATTTCATCCTGCAACAAGATAACGCTAGACCTCACATAGCAAGGACAGTGAGAAATTTCTTTGACGACCACAATATGCATGTGATGGAATGGCCATCTAATAGTCCGGACCTGAATCCGATAGAACACCTATGGGACGAATTGGAAAGACGATTACGGGAACACCAACCCATAGAGAATCTCCAACAGGTCGAAGAAATTCTTATCCAGGAGTGCAGGAGTGGCAACAGCTGCCTCAAGAAAGTATTAGAAAGTTAACAGAAAGCATGCCTCGTCGTTGCGCAGAAGTTATCCGGGTTAGAGGAAGTCATACCCATTATTAAATGTTAAATTTGATTATTTTTAATTAAACAATTTGAGGTTAAAAACTATAATTTCATTTTTTCCTAAAAAATCGTTATCAATGCGTTGCAATCGTGTTGTCTACTCAAAGAGTACTTTTAATTAAAACATAACTCCAACATTTTATTTAAATACGTAATATGTAAACAAAATTTCCGTATATTTTACAAATGTCTCCTTATTCGTTTTGAGTAGTTTACTTAAACAACATGTTTTTTCCTGCAAGGGGCCGATCTTTTGGGCATTTTCTGTTAACTGTTTTTTTTTGCACTACAGCATATGAATTCTACGAATATTTTAAATTCCAGAATGATTAAGAATCTGTAAGTAATGCAGACACCCATAATTAACATTTTCGATTTTTTTGCCATTTTTCCTTATTCCCGTTTTAGTCAAATATCCTTTTCCACTGTTACATAATAAATTCCTTTTATTAACGGCCCAATTTGCTCTGTTGAATGATCGTATTCTATATTTGGATGGTCCAGGTTCAGGTTAAAGATTCATTGTCATTGTACAGCCTGTATATATGCGGCGATGCAGTCCCTTTTGAATGTTGAAATCCTTGAATGAATTCATTATCTCCAAAATGATTTCGTCAATCTCTAATCAACATGCCTTCTTGGAAGTTTGGAGTTCTCTTTTCTGCGTCATTAATTTGAGATAAAATAAATTGCAACTTTGAAAACTTAAGTAATACTTCCACTGAGTAATAACCCAACCCAACCCAACCCAACCCAAAACTGATCAATAAGTGATACTACAAGATTTTGTTAAAATTTCTCGAACCGAGTCGGTGCTCTACCAGCCGTTCTTTCTATACCCTTCATCGATTGTCCGAGAAAATTATTATTTTATTTTAGGGGAATTTTATTCGTTTGGTAAGTATAAATGGTTTTTCCATCTACTGCGTTACATTCAGAACTTATTTGGACTTTGCAAGAGGTTCGAGAAGATCAGTTGTTGTTGGTGTATAAGCCTGGCAAGAACTTTATGTTATAACCATCTTTCGCTTTACAATGTTAGATATTTAAGCCACACAGTTAATCATCAACATAACTAGCTAACTATTAGCCATTTCAAAGTCTTCAGCACATGTTATCAAAGTCAAAGATGCTTTGTAATTTTTGTATGTGGCGATTGCCCTATCAGATCAGGTAACATGAAGAACTGTTTTGTGTATTCTACCCTATATATTAATTTTTAGGATTTAATCTATTTATAACCAGGATTATTATGCTATATTTCAATAAAACTAAATTCTACCAAGTGCTCCATATGTAAATGTAAAGACAAAATTGAAAATTCTATGAATTTGATTAATAGGTTACATGACTGATCGTATTTGTAACTGGTTTGTTTACACTGGCGGCATATATTTAAACAGCCCCACCTCCCATTTATTTTCTTGGCAATACTTAGAAGTACTTATGAATGTAGGTTATTTTATAAATTTCTACAACACGTAAAAGTACTAACCGATAAGAAAATTAATGAAATTGCTTCGCCTTATGGTTTACGTTCGACAACTTCCACACTTTATTATATAATCATTCGTCCATTTATTTAACTTGCCATGACTTTTTTTAATTAAACGTTTTTTTGCAACAACCTCTTAATTCGAGTTATCCAAATTCCAATACCTTTTATAAGCATCTCTACCCAGACAAACTGATCTACGCCATATTATCGTACACCATTCACGTCACCGCGTCGTCTCTAACGATTGGAAAGCTACGATTATCCAATATCGCTCGACCAGGAAGTCGCATGCGTTCAATTTTCGTTTCACGTGTTGATTTCTGTTTGCAGTCACCGACGATGACCGAAGGTAACGAGGAGCTTTTGACAGAATCCGCTCGCCCCGCAGCGGACGCCGCTGGAACCGCACACCGTTCGGTCCCCAAATTTGAGAAGAAAACGGACGACGAGTGCGTCGAACCGACGAAGGAAAAGTTCGTTGCTCAGATACGATGGCCTGATTTCATCGTCCAGCTCTTCATACACTTGGGCTGCCTGTACGGACTCTATCTATGCGTTGTGTCGGCTCGATTTTATACGACGTTTTTCGGTAAGTTTACAAAATTTGAATTTATTTACTAGGAGAAAATGCATCTACTCCGGAATTATACGCAACGCCTAAAAATGTTCGACTTTATGTACACAGATCTTAAATTAGAACTTGTAACTTGAAACTTGTAACCCACCAAATAAAAACTTTCGAGGGAGCGAATTCGTTTATTTGAATAACAAATTTCAACTGAATAATTTGAATGCTTCCCCCGGTTTTGTTTTGATGACCTTGTAATATTTAGATGATGTTAAGGTTATAAATTTGGTATTCCTGATATCGGCAGGCAAAAATTAGTAATGTCTCCTCGAAATTTGTTTCGCCATATCTGTTTGTACTTCGTTTTGACAACAGTGTGATACATGTCTCAATCAGAATGTCACATAAACTTAAAATTTATTTTCAACGAAGCGGTGCTGACGGCTGAGAAGTAGTTACAAGTCTCGACATTGCCGACTTAGTCGGTCAATATAGATCTCTATGATCACATAGCAGCTCAAGTATGACGGGATTAACATCTGGATGGCTGTAGTACACTCACACAAATTCTTCATAACCTTCGTGATATTTATTTTATTAATTGTGTAAAATATAAAAAGCTCAAATATTAACAAAAGTTACGATTATACAAATTAGAAAATATTCCTAATAACGACATGATAACAATTAAAAAGTTGTAATAATCGATAAAATTGAACAATTTAAATGAATACATTTAGTGTGACTATAATATGTAACCAAGACAAACAAATAAAAATATACCTGACAATATGAAAATAAATTAATTGAAATTTAAGCAAAAAGTATCCATAATAAAAGAAAACCAAATAAATAAAGTAACGAAACTGAAACAAAATCACGTGAATTAAAATAAACAATGAGAAGGCACAAGTTTGTCAAAATAATGGAAACAATCATTAAAATACTAAGTTACTACTTGATATGAAACAAGCATCGAAGATAAAACGAAATGTATAAAACTAAAATAACATGTAAAAGATGTGAAAATTATAAATATGATAAAAAGGTGGAACAAACGTATGTTAAAAATACAAACAAAATTAAATTATAGACAAAACACTATGAAAAAGTAAATATATATATATATATATATATATATATATATATATATATATATATATATATATATATATATATATATATATATATATATATATAGATTTCTTTTTATTTTTGATGGTACTTTACGTCAAGAAAATTTAAACTATTTTAGTTGTTTAACATTTTTTTTATTGTTACGTTTCGCAACCGTCCGGTTTGCATCATCAGACACTATAATAAAAACAACCAAAAGTTACACAGGAACATAATTTACAGTTAATTGAGTTGATTTAAAATTTGATAAAAATGGTACTTACATTATAAGTTTTGGAGGATGTTTCCAACTAACATTATGTCTTTGTTAATGTGGTCAATTTTTAACACTTTAAAATAAACTACCATCAAAAACAAAAAGAAATCTATACAATCAACGTCATAAAACAAAAAACAGTGGTATATATATATATATATATATATATATATATATATATGTTCTGCTTTTTTCTCGGGTAATGAACCGCGTTGTAGAATTATCCCTGTAAGGGTTGTTCCGACGTTTCGGCAATGTCACGTCGGAACAACCCTTACAGGGATAATTCTACAACGCGGTTCATTACCCGAGAAAAAAGCAGAACAGATTTTACCCGCGAGAATCTACGTATCAACATCATATATATATATATATATATATATATATATATATATATATATATATATATATATATATAATTTACACGAAAGATGGTCGAATCTTACACCTCAATGGTGCAGTGAACATTAATTAAAACAGGTCCATGAAAACTAACTGGTGGATCGCTAGACAATATTGTCAGTAGCGATTACCAAGAACCTTAGTTGTTGAAATACCTTTACATGTAGTGGCCACCAAAACTTCCTGGCGCGAGCCAATCACTCCTAACGAACCGCTGACAACAGAACACTGACGAGACGATACCTTATCTAACACCTTGCGGATACTAAACAAGAGACGACTGTCAAACGTCCAGTGTCAACATATAAAAGGATTGCTGCAATCAAGTTCAAAGACAATTCAAATTAAAAATGTATCTTGTCAAATCTGACAGCAAAATGTAAAATTTACACGAAAGATGGTATAATCTTACACCTCAATGGTGTAGTGAACATTAATTAAAACAGGTCCATGACGACTAACTGGTAATCGCTACTGACGAAGGGTAATAACCCAGAAACAATATTGTCTAGCGATCCACCAGTTAGTCTTCATGGACATGTTTTAATTAATGTTCACTACACCATTGAGGTGTAAGATTAGACCATCTTTCGTGTAAATTTTACATTTTGCTGTCAGATTTGACAAGATACATTTTTAATATATATATATATATATATATATATATATATATATATATATATATATATATATATATATATATATATTAGGGCGGGTTAATTTTTTTTTTTTGATGAAGCGTATAGCAAAATCGTAATATATAGGTGATTCTGAGAAATTTTGCTCAAGAGACCATAGCTCTAACTTGGATTTGGAGCCCCCCAAAATTTCAAAATATATATTTTTCCATATATACATAGAATAATTTAATTAAATTCGTCATAAAATCGGATAGCATTATAGTAGATTTCTCAATCTGGGCTTGTTTGAAAGGTATTTTTATCACCTTTCAGAATCTGTATTGATACCAATATTTTTTTTATTTTTAGTAGAGATATTAGGAATTTTTTGTCGAAAAATAGGCTAAAATGAACTTTTAACTAATAAATTCAGAATTCAGAATTCAGATTATAAAAGTTCAGATAATTTCCAAAAACTTTTATTACGATCAATTTTTTTGTAGGAAAATCGATTTGAAAAAATCAACATTTTCAAGGTTTCAACAAGAAAACACTATTTTTACATTTTTTATTCAATTTATTTTTAAATATTATTCTCGACCTACAATTTAATGTTTTAACGTGGTAATATTATTTTTTAAGGTCCTTTTTACTTTCCATTCGAGGAGTTTTCTTACGACTTTCTGTCTGTCACTGCCATAACTCCTTCACGATTCTTTTCTATAACTCGTTTTGAAACACTCGTTAATAATTGACGGCGCGGAAAGCATAACTGCCTCGACGCTCGAACCAGATAATTTCGTTACGTAGCTTTAATTTTTTCGGGATAAATTTTGAAATCGCTCAAAATAAAAATTCAAAAAGTCAGTCATGCAGACAATTTGAAATGCTACAATACTACCGAATGAAGTTTTCGGGTTGAATCTGTTGTTTTTGAGATATTAAATAAAAACATGAATTTTGAACGCATCTCAAATCATAATTCTTTTTCGATCAACTCGCGACAGTTCGGCTAAAGAAACGCGAAATGAATCGTAATTTCGTGAGGATACTCGCGGGATGCCATCGGTACCGATGGCTTTATTCGAATCAACAAAAAACCTTTTATTCATCATTATTTATTAATGTCTAGTGACCGCTATCCGTTTCGCGCTTCTGAAAGTTCAATCGAAGAAAGTCAACGACGAAGTTTCGAGTTGAGGAAACTGTCAGCGAAAAAGTTGTTCGTCTGGCTTTCGAGAAGTTTTTGGGAAATTTTGAAATTTTTCCATAAGAATGTGTGGATTCCACGCACATTTTTCTAATGCCCCCCCGAGCGCGTCGATTTTCGTCAGTTAGTGAGGAATTGAACGAACGCGAGAGAGAGACGCACAGATACGAGAAATGCCGGGACAAAAGAGAACGACAGCACTGCGCCTTTACCCGGTGCGTTGTCCTTCGACACGAAAAATAACAACATGAACAAACATTGTTCTGAACAAATTGCAAGTGTTCCTGTTACATTTATAAATAGTTTATTATATACAGAATTATATCATGATACATTATTCTACAATGGCTTACGACGATAGGCAGAAATAACAATAACTCAATTATTTATGAATCGGTGAATCACAAAACGTAACATGGAAATATTTCGTTTTAATCATCGTCGGTTTTTTTCTTTCTGATTTCGATTTCTTTCAGATATTCTTGGAAAAATTGTTTCCCTTTTGCAGTCAGGTGGTGCAGAAGAACTAACAAGTCTTTTTTCTTTTCTGCAGTTATTCCTACTTGAGTAGGTTTCGCAGCTTTTTTTAAATCTTCGAAAGTCAAATCATTCGGTATAACAAATTGATTCGGTTCCCCGTAATAATTTTCGTACACTTTAATTTCGCCATTAGGGTAATAATCAATTTTACAAGCTTTAGCAATTTGCAAGTTTTTTGGTTTCGTGAAAACTTTTTGTAAAACTTTCTCAAAATCCTTCATCGCATAATCAGTCCGCCTCACGATTTTGAATGGAACCTTCCTAGCACTTTCAATAATTTGGATGTACTCCTCATCCGTCTCAATACATTCTGCCATTTTTTTCTGTTTACCATACAGTCCAAAATTCCGATCGCACTGATTAAACGAATGTCCACGAACCGGATATAAATGAGTAATCGGAGTTTGCAATGTTTTCGACAATAGAGACAAGAAAACGAGCATAACATAGTTTCGGTTTTGTCCACTACACGCATCGGAAAACAGAAAAATTTTGTTATATACGTTTAATTTGTATTCCTGAATGATTGTATGGAGCACAAAATTGACAACGGTGTTTCCCCCTTTTTTGTACAATCCCTCCATAAATGGAAACATGTAGCTATTATTATTTGTATGGACGTGAACGTTAAATATGTGTAACCAGATCAATCTTAAATAGAATTGCGCATTGACTGGCAATTTCGGTAGAGGGAGATTTTGTCCAAAGTCAAATTCTAGAGTCAAACAATTTTCAATTGATAGCATTTCTTTTTTGAGTTGGAAGTACTCGTGATATTTTTTTTTATGTGACAAAGCCTCTGCGCAGTTTTCTTCACCTTCGATTTTATAATTGAAGCACTCGTTGCATTCATCTGTTTTTGGTAAGTTGAAAGTGAAATCCACGAAATGATTAAAATATTTACAGTATGTTGAATTGCTGATTGGTGGATCGATTATATTTCTTTCTTTTCTTGAATATTCCAGAAATTTCTTGTACAGCGTATTCAACGTCAATTGAGTATCATCAAAATAATTGAGTTCTGAATGTTCTCTAGTGTAATGCGACCTGGAATGAGCGAGGCTTTTGCAATGATCGTGAATTAAATGTTTCACATCACCATCCAGTTTTAAATAGTTTTCACGAATCCCACCGCGTTCATCGCCTAAAGATTCTCGGTTTTTTATTTTCCCTTGGACAGTTTTAAATCTTCCTCGGTTGAGACAAAGAACATTAAGTAAGAAAGTTTGGCAAGTAACAGTCTCATTGTTTAAACGGTGCTGATACGGAACGCGATAGGTCCAATGATGAATTATTGGTGTCTTTCGATTATCGATGTAATCCACTCTTTTCTCTATCATCATATCGGATATCATGACGTTTTGTGCCTTATAATCTGCAAGTTGCCAAAATGATTCGTGGAACCTTTTTTGTGCAGTTTCTCCGATTTTCTCGTAGCATTTCAAGGAACAGCAAGAACTTATGACTATGAACTGTTTAGCAGACATTAGTTTCTTGGACGTTCGCGAAAAATATTCTTGTCCCTGTAACAAACGGATTAAATGTATTTTCAAGAGATTCCCTGTTCAGGTACAATCAAGAACTTTTTCGAGTATTTTTGTTTTCTGCATCTAGTGACCTTCTGTTCCGAAAAGTCTATGAGTAAAAACTAATTGCATGAACTCGCTATATGGACATATAGAGAATAATCTCATTTGATGTTTATTGCATGACGAAAAACTCACCTCATTTCGAGCTTTTTTAGCAACATTTGAAATCCACGTGTTTTCATTCTTGGAACGCTTTCGCCCGATTTGTAAGTTGACGATTTGCTCCATTTGATGAATAATTATTAATTGAACTATGTGGATTATGTGGTCACGTATACCATTAGGCCTTAACGGATGTAATTTGATAAATTGTAAATAATAACTCAGATATGAGTTACTGCAGGAGTAGTGAAGAACAATAATAAATTTGATAATCTTCGCAGCATCAAAGATTAGCAAAGACTGGAGAAAAGTAAGCAGGGAAAATGTTTCTTGTTTTTCGTATCCAAGGACAAGGCACCGGCTAAAGGCGCAGTTGTTGTCGTTCTCCTTTGTCTCCGCATTTCTCGTATCTGTGCGTCTCTCTCGCGTTCGTTCAACTCCTCACACTAACTGATGAAAATCGACGCGCTCGGGGGGCGTTAGAAAAATCGCTGTGGAATCCACACATTGTTATGGAAAATTTTCAAAATTTCCCAAAAACTTCTCGAAAGCCAGACGAACAACTTTTTCGCTGACAGTTTCCTCAACTCGAAACTTCGTCGTTGACTTTCTTCGATTGAACTTTCAGAAGCGCGAAACGGATAGGTGTCAGTAGACATTAATAAATAACGATGAATAAAAGGTTTTTTGTTGATTCGAATAAAGCCATCGGTACCGATGGTACCTCACGAGTATCCTCACGAAATTACTATTCATTTCGCGTTTCTTTAGCCGAACTGTCGCGAGTTGATCGAAAAAGAATTATGATTTGAGATGCGTTCAAAATTCATGTTTTTATTTAATATCTCAAAAACAACAGATTCAACCCGAAAACTTCATTCGGAAATATTGTAGCATTTCAAATTATCTGCATGACTGACTTTTTGAATTTTTATTTTGAGCGATTTCAAAATTCATCCCGAAAAAATTAAAGCTACGTAACGAAATTATCTGGTTCGAGCGTCGAGGCAGTTATGCTTTCCGCGCCCTCAATTGTACATGTCTTTCTGTTCCTTGTATGTGCATTGGAATTTGTGGATCAGCCAGTGGTGGTTCAACGAAATCTAAGTATTCTACCAAGTGATCATATGGAATCTGTCGAGTAAATGCTGGTTCAAATAATATATCGTCGTTATTCATGTCAACCATATTGACATAATCGGTAGCATTGAAATTTAAGATATATTTTTTGTAAACTCTGAGTTTAGTTGGATCGTACAATTGTTCTCGATAGTGTAAAATCTTTTTGATAGCTCTATCCCGTATTGCTTTTCGATCATCAAATAACATTGTTAATAAGATATTTTCTGGATGTGCGTAATATGAGTTGTTTTGAATTACACCATCTACAATATTACGAAAGTTTGGTTGTAAGTATCGTGTCCAACGTATAAATTTTAATAAAAGTGCACTGCCGTACACAACAGAGTTATAAAACTTCACATTGAAGTACATTGGCACATAAACTGTAATAATATAAACTGCCAAAGTTTTTAAATTGGTCGATGGTGTATTAGTTGTTACATATAATCGTAGTAATCTACTTGCTTTGGTTAACCAACGAGAATGTGCCATTGGTCCTGGTTTAATGTTAGCTAAATCAACTGGAACAATACCATTCGAAATTGCTTTAGCTATTTGATATAAATATTTAACATCTGTTGATAGTTCGAGCTCATGTTCATGATCCATCATTGCAGGCATATTCTCCAGTGGTATTGGATCAAAATCAGCTACTACCTGAAAAATGAAATGTTTAGATCAATTAAAATGCAATTATTTTATTTTAACTTTATCCCAATCGAAAAAGTAAAATAATGACAATAAATAATGATGATATTAAATAAAATAAAGTGTTACATACCTGCAATTTCTCACATTCTTGAATAGCTTTGAATAACTTTCCACTTGCTGCTCGTGGTCCACTGGTGACTGTTTTGTCCAATGCTTCATATAAATGACGAAATGGCAGTTCATTGAAATGAAGCAGACATATAAACCAGTGAATTGGTCTATTTAACTGTTTTTCAAATAATCGTAAAACACCATTTTCTGTTCCAGTATTTGTTGGCTCACCATCACTGCATATGCCAATTAATTGATCAACTGTTAATGTTTTATTGTTGAAAAATTCATTCAGTTTTCTGTGTTTGGTTTTTGCATCTTCTTGACTACCCAAATTTACATATCCAAGTAACTCATTATAGGGCTCTTTCAGAACAACTAAATGCGGTTCTTTTACCATAGTGGTATGAAATTTGTCATTAACTTTCTCTGTAGTTAATGAGTCATTTTTTCTACCATCGAAAGAGAATGCAGTTATGGAAGAATTTGTATGTCGTGTACGGAGCACTGCATCTCTAGATTTAACTTTTTCTCTAGCCACTTTTGATTTATCCATAATAACAAGATTACCATGAACATCTCTAAAATTTATATCTTCGAATAAAGCTGTTGCTAAACATGAAGCGACTCTATCTGAAACACCGAATCTATCACACATCATAGCAAAATTTAAGGCATCGTATCTTTGAGTATAATGACCTCGTCTCATTTGAACAGTTGCTTCTGGAACTTCTGTTGTTGCTTCATTTTCATCTTCATCCATGTGTAATTCAGGTGGTTCGTAACTTGGATCATCGGTACCAGTTGTAAGTGTTGGTATTGTTGTAGCTACTTCTTCAACGTCTTGAATATTCAAGGTATATTCAGGTATTGTGAATTTTCTAACATTATGCTGGTCCATCATAAATTCTTTTAGATGTTCTGGAATCAATCCACACGAGCATTCTGTTGTTTTTAATTTGCAATTACATTTGCCAATATAAAATAATTCGTTTATTGAATCAACAAATGCTTTAAATTCATCTCTTTTGTTTCTATGTTGTACATGTTTCTGGTATTTATCAAGCAAACCAGTTAATTTTTTTAAAACACTCTTTCTATTAATGATTTCAATATTTAATTTACACCAAATTTGGATCAATTTATCTGTTACGTGAGGAGTAAAATTTTTATACGAGAACGAGAACGATCACTTAAAAAAAAATAATATTTTAAAATGTCACATTTAGTAGGCAAACTAAGATCATTTAAATCACTTGATAAACCAAAAACAACAATATCTTGATGAGGCATGTTAGTCAATCTAGAGTCAAAACTTGTTGATGTTGTTGCTTCCATTTGCGAAGACACCGCAGACGATGTTGATGGTTCTTGATTATCCATAATAACTTTGATATTATCACTGCACTCTTTGACTAAATCTAAAATTATAGTTAAAAAATTTAAAAATTAAACACTTGGTTAAAGTTTCAAAGAGTGTATTAAACTGTGGGTAATTTGCAAACGGGGTTCTATATATACTAATTCAACACGTGTGCGCTTAAGGGATAATAGCCGCATAAATGACCGGGGAAATTCCGAATTCTGTGTGGCCGTTCGTGATGTTCTTGCCGTGTTTTTCCGCTTTTTTGATTTCTAGCGTTTCTAAAAAATTCAACCGTTTGCCTTTGGTAGTTGTATGCAATGTTTTAAATTTATTTAGATCCGGGAAATGGTTCTTTGTTATGCAGTGTTCATCTAAGCCAGTTGTTCTTGCGTTGTTTAGAATAGATTTTTATGTTCGTTCAGGCGCTTTTTGAAGTTGCGTCCGGTTTGACCTATATATAGAGCGTCACAGTCCTTACAATTAATTTCGTATACTCCGCTTTTTTATGTTTGGTCTAGTTTCTCTTTATTGTTTACCAATTTAGTTCCCAAGTTCTTTTTATTTACACTAATAGGTGTTAGGTTGCTGTGACGTAACCTATTGGAGATTTTGTCACTAAACTTAAGAACATAATTGATAAAGCAATAATTGCGCTGGACATCCTCCACCGGTGCGTACAATTGTTTGGTTAATAGCTTCTGACGTTTTTTCCTTATCAACCGATCGATGACGCTTTCATGGTAATTATTGTTTCTTACAATGGCTTTCAGGATCTCAACTTCTTTATTCAACTTCTGTAGTTGGCAGTCGATAGGGGCAATACTAGAAGCCTGTGTATCCATGACCGAAAGGCACTCATTTTTATATTGAATTGACAAGAATTGGCATTTGTTATGGCGTCTGAGAAAGTATGTTTTCTGAATATGTCGAAGGTCAGGTGTTGTTCTTTTTTCCCAATTTGAAGGTCTAGGTAATTGCTTCTACGAGCAAGTACAATTCACCGTAGAGACAGAAAACAACGAAGATGGCACGATCAATTATCTAGACCTGCATAACAAAGAACCATTTCCCGGATCTAAATAAATTTAAAACATTGCATACAACTACCAAAGGCAAACGGTTGAATTTGTTAGAAACGCTAGAAATCAAAAAAGCGGAAAAACACGGCAAGAACATCACGAACGACCACACAGAATTCGGAATTTCCCCGGTCATTTATGCGGCTATTATCCCTTAAGCGCACACGTGTTGAATTAGTATATATAGAACCCCGTTTGCAAATTCCCCACAGTAATTACCCCAATATCTATAATTTATGTAAGAATATGTTTTCCAGTAACGTGTACCGTTTTCGAGATATGGAAAAAGGTGATAACAGTAAACCATCACTTCCGGTTAAGAGATTGCGTTCAAAATAGGACGTTTTCCTCCTTGCTACATACAAATGTTAAGTTTAAAGTTGAAGAGCTCTAGCTATAATCGTTTGGACGCTAGAGCGCGCACAGACACACAGTACCACACAGACACACACACAGACGTCATTCCGAAAATAGTCAGAAACGATTCAGGGGACCTCAAAACGTGTATATCCGTTGAAATCTCGAGTTCGAAATTTTTCATGATTCCTATACTTATACATAATGTATAAGAAAGTAGATATTGGTATTGTGATAACCGAGTTTTTATTTAAGTATTTTGGCAAACTGCGTGCGTATTGCACGATGCACGATTAAGGAAGAAGGAAAAGCAAGCTTTGCAACGTTTAGTGGTGGTAAACGTCATTATTTTGTAACGTCATTATTCAGTGTTACAAAGTTGTTCAATTGAACAATGCTGCCATTGACGACTTATTCTACAGGTATCAATACAGATTCTGAAAGGTGATAAAAATACCTTTCAAACAAGCCCAAATTGAGAAATCTACTATAATTCTATCCGATTTTATGACGAATTTAATTAAATTGTTCTATGTATATATGGAAAAATTTCTATTTTGAAATTTTGGGGGGCTCCAAATCCGACTTAGAGCTATGGTCTCTTGAACAAAATTTCTCAGAATCACCTATAGATTACATTTTTGCTATACGCTTCATAAAAAAAATCGGTCCATACAATTTGACCCGCCCTAATATATATATATATATATATGTTGTAGAAATGTTCCCCGAATGGTAAGTACCATGGCAGATGGGACTCTGCCGAAACGTCGAAACGACCCTTCGGGGAACATTTCTACAACGCGGTTCACAACCCGAGAACCAAGAAGCACATATTTCAGCCGCGAGAACTTACGCACCAATAATATATATATATATATATATATATATATATATATATATATATATATATATATATATATATATACACACGAAAGATGGTCGAATCTTACACCTCATTGGTGCAGTGAACATTAATTAAAACAGGTCCATGAACACTAACTGGTGGATCGCTAGACAATATTGTTTCTGGGTTATTACCCTTCGTCAGTAGCGATTACCAAGAACCTTAGTTGTTGAAATACCTTTACATGTAGTGGCCATCAAAACTTCTTGGCGCGAGCCTATCGCCCCTAATATATATATATATATATATATATATATATATATATATATATATATATATATACATGAAAGATGGTCTAATCTTACACCTCAATGGTGTAGTGAACATTAATTAAAACAGGTCCATGATCGTCAGTAGCGATTACGAAGAACCTTGGTTGTTGAAATACCTTTACATGTAGTGGCCCTTAAAACTTCTTGGCGCGAGCCAATCACTCCTAACGAACCACTGACAACAGAACACTGACAAGACGATACCTTGTCTAAGGTTCTTGGTAATCGCTACTGACGAAGGGTAATAACCCAGAAACAATATTGTCTAGCGATCCACCAGTTAGTCTTCATGGACCTGTTTTAATTAATGTTCACTACACCATTGAGGTGTAAGATTAGACCATCTTTCATGTAAATTTTACATTTTTCTGTCAAATTTGACAAGACGCATTTTCAATATATATATATATATATATATATATATATATATATATATATATATATATATATATATATATATATATATATATATATTATAATTTATTTCTTTTCTTTTTTCTTTTGTCGTATTTCTTCTTAGAAATTTTATTTCTTTTGATGGGATTTTCGACAATTAAATGACAAAATGTTTGTTAGAACATATTTTACTATTAAAATATAATATGTTTATCAACAACGTTTCGGCCAAAAGTGGCCTTTTTCATAGTCTGTAATTAAATAAAAGTATCATACATATATAAATGGTCAGCATAATACAATTGGTGGTAATAATTTTATTTACATTATTAACTCAATTATATTAAGTGTCAAAATATTAGTAAATTGAAATGAAAATATTATTATTGAGTTAATAATGGTTATTATATAATATTCCTAAACTTATTATTTATTACAGTATACATATGCAAAATTTGAACATAATATTGAAAAGAAAATTGTTATATTACTTACTTTTATATTAGTTATGATGTATAATAATTTGGCATATTGTCATAAATTATGCATGTCAATATTTTTTTTGGTGACTAGATAAAATTATTTATATATTTACATTAATAAAATTATTTTCCTTTTATGAGTTACAAATTCCGATAATATATATGTGAAAGATTATCAATAAACAATAAATAATAAAACTGATAATCTTTCACATATATATTATCGGAATTTGTAACTCATAAAAGGAAAATAATTTTATTAATGTAAATATATAAATAATTTTATCTAGTCACCAAAAAAAATATTGACATGCATAATTTATGACAATATGCCAAATTATTATACATCATAACTAATATAAAAGTAAGTAATATAACAATTTTCTTTTCAATATTATGTTCAAATTTTGCATATGTATACTGTAATAAATAATAAGATTAGGAATATTATATAATAACCATTATTAACTCAATAATAATATTTTCATTTCAATTTACTAATATTTTGACACTTAATATAATTGAGTTAATAATGTAAATAAAATTATTACCACCAATTGTATTATGCTGACCATTTATATATGTATGATACTTTTATTTAATTACAGACTATGAAAAAGGCCACTTTTGGCCGAAACGTTGTTGATAAACATATTATATTTTAATAGTAAAATATGTTCTAACAAACATTTTGTCATTTAATTGTCGAAAATCCCATCAAAAGAAATATATATATATATATATATATATATATATATATATATATATATATATATATATATATATATATATATACGCTGAGAGGTAGTCACGACCGACTCGTTAAAGATAAAACGGTAAAAAGGATTACGAAAAACGTTTCGTTGTGTTATGCGGTCTTAAATCGGCACAATGTTGGTTATGTCTTTACATTTTGACATTTTGACATTTAAATGACATTTTGTCATTTAATTGTCGAAAATCCCATCAAAAGAAATAAAATTTCTATATATATATATATATATATATATATATATATATATATATATATATATATTGTACAAATTCTCGACTGTAAATCACTTAAAATGGTACTTATCTTGTATCATGAGCAGTCAGTCGTTGAATAAAACACTTTTAGCAATATTAAAGTTTATTGCAATAAACTTTAATATTGCTAAAAGTGTTTTATTCAACGACTGACTGCTCATGATACAAGATAAGTACTATATATATATATATATATATATATATATATATATATATATATATATATATATATATATATATATATTATATATATATTCAACATCTAAGTTGTCATCATCAGAATAATAAGATATATTGGCTAACAAAAATACACTACGTACCAAAAAAAAAAACAACTCCAAAAAGATGAATCACCAAACTGGAATCTGAACAAAACAAGTGGCCGCATGTAAAAAGTCGGTGATAAAAACATCGTATCGATACATAAAAAACTACAAGTTTATACGGTTTTTTTTTTCTGTGAAACAGACAATCTGTAACAAGATAGTTACTGTATCACAAAGTAAATACCATTTGGTGAGTGAATGTTGTTTCTTCGATTGTTAACGATGCTTATAATTGGTAGAAGACCACGGCTTAACCAATTGTCTGGCTTCGAAAGAGGACGAATGGTGGGCACGAGGCGGGCATTCTATTTCGTGAAAATGGTTTCTACCAATTTAGATTCAATCTTCTAATTGAATCAATCA
This sequence comes from Geotrupes spiniger, assembly GCA_959613385.1. Taxonomy (NCBI): domain Eukaryota; kingdom Metazoa; phylum Arthropoda; class Insecta; order Coleoptera; family Geotrupidae; genus Geotrupes; species Geotrupes spiniger. The sequence goes on from OY390737.1 coordinate 35,917,961, forward strand.
ACAGTGCTCCGAGCATGGACTGTGTGGTCTGAAGAACATAACCAACATCGTCGTATGGGACGCGGACGTCCTCGAGCGACTAATAAACGTGAAGGACGTCGCCTTACATAAATGAGTCGTGGAAACAGATTTTGTTCTTCGGGTGTAAATGGTGTTGATTGGATGAGATATCTGAGGCAGATAGTGTAGCGGAAAACTATATACTGACGAATTTCATCTTTTAATCTCGACTCATACCGACCTTTACGACGTCTGCCTTTGACACAACTTCACAAAAGAGCCAGACTTCTATGGTGACAAGAAAGACCACGTTGGAGCAATGAATGGGATCACATAATGTTTAGCGACGAATGCCGGTTCTGTTGTGGCAAAATGACCGACGGGCAATGGTAAGAAGATTCCGTGGCGAACGAGTAAAAATTTCAGCTTTGTGACTCAACTCTTTCGAGGTGTTGCATTTTTTTTGGCACGTAGTTTATAAATGAACATATTTTGAATCAGAATATATTGGTTTAAATAATTTAGAAATGATAAGAATTATATCTTCTAACATTGAACTATTATTTAAAAGTATTTTTATTTTTCGAAATAGGTTTATATTATTAAATTCAGATCAGGGCCGATACCAAGATTGCCACTTTACCAATTGTTATAGGATACAATTTTTATTATATAATTGTTGAATAGCGTTAGTGTTGGTTGTAGGCATTTTATGTTTATTTATATTTATATTTTTGTTAGGATAGGCTTTATTATTCTGATGTCAACTTAGTTGTTGAAATAAAAGATCTGAACATTTTAATGCCAATTTATGTAGTCGCCCAAAGTTTATAATTCCGTGATAATATTGACACATTGGTCTTTCAGTTAAAATGTTCCCTGCTTTTGAAAATACGCGCTCACAAGGCACATAACTTTCAACAATATATACTGCTCTTCGTGACATCAAATAACCCTGGGTTATCTGGTGTTGTTGACATCATTTAAATGGATCACGTTTTCTTGCCAGCAAGGGTTCTACTATGTATTTGTTAAATTCTACCAAGCTTGCTGCAGTTAAACCAATTTTTTCGACACTGGAATCGAAATGTGAGGATGAAATGGATGTTCCCTGTTCTGGTACTGTAGGTTCGAAAATATCAGATTCTTCGATTGTCGTAACTTCTGCACGTTCTGCTTTTTTACTATAAACTGTTTGGCTTTGTCACAGGTATGATTACTTGAAAACCCTTATTTTTTAAGTGTTGGATACAGGACAGTTGCCTCGGCAATAATTACCTTTCTAACCCCTCATCGATTTTTTGTATCACTCGTAGTACATCTTCACATTCTTCTCGTTCTTTATGTTTTACACAACAACAAAGGTCCTGATTGAAGAGAATTATCTTTGAGATTGTAACTTCATTTTCTGAACTTACTTGTTTCGTTACTTCTAAGAAAGATTTTAGAATTTCGCATACTTTCCCCAACACTGCAAAATCCTATTCATTGAGGAGAATGCTTGAGTTTAATAGAGCTAGTGTTGATATTATGGGTTCTTTACTTTCAACAATGTTTTCGAACATAAAGAAAGTTCCAGCGTGTGGGGACGTTTTAGAGTTTTTTCTGGATAACTCTGTGAACTCCGTCCTGCGAGTCCGAAACACTCGTGAATCGGGATACGGGCAATCCGCGTAAACCGAACGTGATTCCGAAAATCGGGAAAAGTTCCAGGAACTCTGTCACCAAAAGGGCTTCCTTCGGAGCGTAAGAATCCTAGTGGGGTAGCGCGGCCGATTCCCAGATTTCTCTACTTTCCCAATTTTCACGTTCCCGCCACGGATAATCACTCAACATGGTCGTCGTCAACTTGTGAGCAAAATTTATTGATTACCCTGCCAGCCCATAAGAAGATGCATATCTTCGTGAAATTAGTGTTAGATCTTTTCTCATTAGTTAGTTAATAAAAAATATGATTTAATTAACTTTAATATATAGAAGAATGATTAAATTAAAATACATTAAGCACATAAAATACGCACATAATACGCACATAAAATAATGTTAAAAAGAAGCAGCGATAATCGACATTTAACAAAAAAACCATTCTTCCTAAAACCCTTATACTTTTTTTAATTATTCTCTTTAGAGGAAGGAAAGAAAACTTGCCCTTTTTAAATTTAATTCATCAAACCAAAAATAGAAATTAACAGAACCTACACAATTTTGCACTTGTTACAAATAAAAATTTCTTACATTTCCTCTTGATCCTAATAAATCCCAATAATGGACTGAAAGAGGGAACACTAGTCTCTGTTTAATCTTCTTCCACCAACTTTATTTCTTTACCCGGAATCCGTAAATAAAATCAAATGTATTTTAATTTTCCACTCTCACTACACGTTTTTAACTTTAAACGACGCCGATCATTTTAATTATTCTCCGGGATGTCACTCTAGACTTCGATAATTTAACTTAACACCGCGCGATATCTTCCACGACTCACGGCGTCCCGAAGTACGCCTTTACACCTTATCGGAGGAGTTCATCCACGACTGGCTTCCGAAGGGCCCGTGAATGACTCCAGACTTCGATAATTTAACTTAAAGCGCGCGACATTTTCATCGACTCACGGCTTTTCGAAGGAGTGCAACTTCTTTTCCCGAAGATGAAGATGTTTTTCGTTCTTACTTCGTCTTAAAAATCAAATTCTCAAATATTTTAATCGAAGCGGGGAGCGCAGGCCACGTGAAATGCGAATCTTATCGCACCGCCCTCATTAGCGGTAATCTTTGTCTATATCATCAAATCGTAGTGCTCGGTATTTTAATTAACCCAGATACCCCTGATGTACTTATTATAGTACAGCGCTGCAAGTCTTGACCAGTCCACCATAGATCTTAGACATGCGTTTTGGCAGCTTAAATTCATTTGTCAAGAGTTTATGGAGTAGTGAATGCGAGTTCTATAAACATTCGTAATTTTTTTTTTTGAGTATTAGTGAATATCAAAAGTGTTCGATTTGTTAGGTAAGTTCTTTACATAACCTTAAAATTAATTTTGAGTTCTAATTACACTCAATATATAAAGACAAATGATATAGAATTCGACATATACTTATGAAATATTTCAATTATGTCGTAATTATCCCGTTGTCATCATTTTTTTGCATGTACTAAATATAGTACATTAGGAATATATGCTTTGTTCTTGGCTTTAGGGGATTTTCTCTGCACGAGGCCTTGAGCATGTTACAAGATGATGAAATGTTAGGCAATATAGAAGAAGTGACAGTATTTCCTCCAGTAAATGCTTGTGGGGATATAACCGACGAGGACTCAGGTGATGACGATGTGATTGAAATTGACAACCTACCAGGTTCGCAACTTAGTGCTCCTGCGGAAATAAAGCTAGTTTGCCGTAAACCAGAAGAAACATTTTCATCAGATGATGATCTGCCCTTGTCACGTTTTGCCACATCAAATATTGCTGAAAGAGTGGAAAAGAAGAAAATGAAAAAGAAGAAAATTTACCAATGCGTGAAACAAGATATAATAGCTTCAGATCGGCAAAAATTGTTAGAGCCAGAAAATGTAGTTGATTTATGTCTCAAAAGCCCTTTGGAATATTTATATGATTTTTTGATGATAATATTATAGGTATAATAGTTTCTGAAACTAACAGATACGCACAGCGTAATAAAAATCGAACAGAAACTGTTACGGACACTGAAATGAGAGCTTTCATAGGCACAATGAACTTTGATTTTATCATGTATAATATCCATGTTCGAGATAATAACGCTTTGGATCCAAAAGACAAGTTTACCAAGTTACCACCGTTGTTTCAACATCTCAATAAGAAATGTATGGAACACGGCAGATTACAGCAAACAATTCACTCTGTTGCTATGGTACTATATTACGGTAGGCATGGTGGTAAGCAGTTCATGAAAGGTAAACCCATTAGGTACGGGTATAAACTCTGGGTGGGAGCAAGCAGGCTTGGCTATGCCTATTGGTTTGCCTATCAAGGCATATCTACGAACATTAGTACTATCTATGTTGATTATGGTGTTGGAGCTGGTGGTATTTTTCCCTAATAACACATTGTATTGATCTAGCAATCCAAAACGCCTGGCAGTTATATCGTAATGACGGTGGAAAAATGGATCAACTAAGTTTTCGCAGAAGAATTGCCACTGCAATGCTTTCTCAAAACAAAAAAACCCTTTTCATATCAAAGAAGTCGCCCTTCTAGACATGAAAATGTCGACATTAGATATGATCAAATTGATCAGTATGTCATTCGCCAACCAAAACAGACAAGATGTGGCCAATGCCACGAACTTGCGAGAACGTGGTGTCAAAAATGTGACATTGCAGTTCATGTGCAGTGTTTTCTAGATTATCACACGGGACACTAATTCTGTTATTACCATCTATTATTTTATTGATGTACTACATGTAGAACACCAATTTTTTTGTAGTTTATTTAAAATAAACATTATTTTTTTTCTCAGAAATTGTCTTTTTGACATATTCTACTAAGCTTTCACCAAAAATTATACCATACCTTAGTTTTAGGAACATCTGGGTTAATCTACTTAAATAAATATCGTAATAAACCAAAATTATTGTAGTTTTGATTCAAAAATATACAAATAAACGGAAGGACTCGCGATGGGCTCACCAATTAGTCCCTTGCTAGCGGAGGTTTTTATGTTCAATGTTAGCAAGATTATTTTAAATTCAAATCTGGGGAAAAGACACATTTTCTTTTGGTATCGATACGTCGATGACATACTAGCATGTTTTAAAGGCACACCGAGGCAATTACAATCATTTATAAATTTCATAAATTCAATACACCCAAAAATTAAATTTACGATAGAAACCGAAAAAGACAAGTCAATAAATTTCCTAGATCTTACAATCACCGAAAAAGACAACAACCTCATTTTTGACATATACCGGAAACCTACATTCACAGATGCCTGCATACCCAACGATTCGCTACATCTAAATAACCATAAATTAGCAGCCTTTCATTCAATGATACATAGAGCCCTGTCAATACCCTTATCCAAAGAAAACTTCGATCGGGAAATTAAAACAATTAACCAAATTGCCAACCACAGCGGATATACTGCTAACACAATCGAAAACATCCTCCACAACAAACAATTAACCGTAGCATTAAAATCCAACGGTTACCTACTTTGGGAAACTTACAGAAGATGTAGCGAAAATAATAAAAAAGCACAATGTTCAGATAGCCTTCAAGTCTAATAGTAAAATATGTAATATTTTGTATAATGCAGAGGACAAAATCAATCCGATGACTAGATCCGGTGTATATAAATTAATGTGTCACGATTGTAATGGTGTGTATATTGGTCAAACTGGACGAAATTTTAGCATTCGTGAAAGAGAACACACGCGTTCATTTAATCTCAAGAAATTAGATTCTACTTTTGCAAACCATCTGCTAGAACACAATCATACTGCTGATAAAAATTTACAAGTATTACACTTTGCCGACAAGGGGAAAAAACTTACGCTCTTAGAATCGTTAGAAATCTTTAAAGCCGACCGTAATTTGGAAATTACGCTCCTTAACGACCAGACTGACCTGATATACTCACCACTCTTCAAATGTTGTATATAGATATTGTATAAATAGTTTAAACTTTATGTGTTATTTTACCGTTCGTCAATGACCAAGTTGGTTGAAACCGCGAATACAGCCTTTGCTTTTATCTGCAGTGGTTTTATTTCTGTAATTGCCTTTTGAATATTTAAATTTAATGTATGTTCGAAACATTGTATATGATGCCATATTTTTACTTTCTTATACTTTCTGTATAAGTAAGTATAGGAATCATGAAAATTTTCGAACTTGAGATTTCAACGGATATACACGTTTTGAGGTCCCCTGAATCGTTTCTGACTATTTTCGGAATGACGTCTGTGTGCTGTGTGTCTGTGCGTGCTCTACGGCCCAAACGATTAAAGCTAGAGCTCTGAAACTTTTTACTTACTTATACTTTTAACATTGTATATGAGGCAATTGTAATATTTTTACTTTCTTATACTTTCTGTATAAGTAAGTATAGGAATCATGAAAAATTTCGACCTCGAGATTTTAACGGATATATGCGTTTTGAGGTCCCCTGAATCGTTTCTGACTATTTTCGGAATGACGTCTGTGTGTGTGTCTCTGTGTGTGTCCTGTGTGTGTGTGTGTGTCTGTGTGTGTGTCTGTGCGCGCTCTAGCGTCCAAACGATTATAGCTAGAGCTCTGAAACTTTAAATTTAACATTTATATATAGCAAGGAGGAATACGTCCTATTTTGAACGCAATCACTCAACCGGAAGTGATGGTTTACTCTTATCACCTTTTTCCATATCTCGAAAACCGTACACGTTACGGAAAAAAAAAATCTTACATAAATTATAGATATTGATATGTTAAACAACTTTCACTTGAAAAGTTTTTTCGAAAAACGTAGTATAACTAAGTATAAGTAAGTTTCGTGCGGACCATCGCGGATTTTTACTTACTTATACTTTATGTAACGTGAGAGCAACGGAATTATGTTCTGGAGTTGGCCCTGGAAGAGAGAGATAGACATACCATGAATGTGTAATTTTAATCCAATAAAATAGTTCTTTAAACTGTCACTTTTTGAAGTATTGTAAAAGAGTTTTTAATGAAATTTTAACACCATTTGTGAACATTTTGCATGACGACGAACTACAGCAAGGTTATTTCCAGCAAGATGGAAAGATGCCCGTGCACACACGACTTTTGAAAACATTAGTTTTCTGAGGCAATTCTTTGGATATCGCATCATTAGTTAGGTCATGTGATATCACCCCCTGTGAGATTTTCTTTCGGCCACATTAGAGAAACACTATTTTCAAAACTTCTGTTGCTGATCTAGGCGATCTACAAGAACGAATTACTAACGCGATTGAAATTAATAACACTCACTTGGATACTTCATAATGTTGTTGATTCCGTTAAAAGAAGAGTTACATTGTGTAGAGATGTCAGTGGTGGCCATATAACTCAACTTATTTAATAATTACTATTGGTTGTCATGATTAAATTGTATTATTTAAAATTTTATTTCCAACATAACCTCAGTTTTTACAGCTTTGCCTGCAGTTTGATTTAATCTAAATTTAAGTTACCGGGAAAAGGGTTGGTACACCTGTTAGTAACGGCGAGTAGTTCTATTACTCAAAATTAATCTAAGACATACGCGGAAACATCCAAAGCCCTCCCTGAATCACAATTCCGTTGCTCACACGTTATAAGTAAGTATAGGAATCATGAAAAAATTCGACCTCGAGATTTTAACGGATATCGTTTTTGACTATTTTCGGAATGACGTCTGTGTGTGTGTGTGTGTGTGTGTCTGTGTATCTGTGCGCGCTCTAGCGTCGAAACGATTATAGCTAGAGCTCTGAAACTTTAAACTTAACATTTGTATGTAGCAAGGAGGAAAATGTCCTATTTTGAACGCAATCTCTCAACCGGAAGTGATGGTTTACTCTTATCACCTTTTTCCACATTTCGAAAACGGTACACGTTACGGAAAAAATATTCTTACATAAATTATAGATATTGATATTTTAAACAACTTTCATTTGAAAAGTTTTTTCGAAAAACATAGTATAACTGAGTATAAGAAAGTTTCGTGCGGACCACCGCGGATTTTTACTTACTTATACTTTATGTATAAGTAAGTATAGGAATCATGAAAAATTTCGACCTCGAGATTTTAACGGATATACGCGTTTTGAGGTCCCCTGAATCGTTTCTGACTATTTTCGGAATGACGTCTGTGTGGCTGTGTGTCTGTGTGTCTATGTGTGTGCCTGTGCGCGCTCTAGCGTCCAAACGATTATAGCTAGAGCTCTGAAACATTGAACTTAACATTTGTATATAGCAAGGAGGAAAACGTCCTATTTTGAACGCAATCTCTCAACCGGAAGTGATGGTTTACTCTTATACCCTTTTTCCATATCTCGAAAACGGTACACGTTACGGAAAAAAATATTCTTACATAAATTATAGATATTGATATATTAAACAACTTTCATTTGAAAAGTTTTTTCGAAAAACGTAGTATAACTAAGTATAAGTAAGTTTCGTGCGGACCACCGCGGATTTTTACTTACTTATACTTTATGTATAAGTAAGTATAGGAATCATGAAAAAATTCGACCTCGAGATTTTAACGGATATCGTTTTTGACTATTTTCGGAATGACGTCTGTTTAAAATATCAATATCTATAATTTATGTAAGAATATTTTTTGCCGTAACGTGTACCGTTTTCGAGATATGAAAAAAGGTGATAAGAGTAAACCATCACTTCCGGTTGAGAGATGCGTTCAAAATAGGACGTTTTCCTCCTTGCTACATACAAATGTTAAGTTTGAAGTTTCAGAGCTCTAGCTATAATCGTTTGGACGCTAGAGCGCGCACAGACACACAGCACACACACACACACAGAGACACACACTCACACACACACACACACAGACACACAGACGTCATTCCGAAAATAGTCAGAAACGATTCAGGGGACCTCAAAACGCGTATATCCGTTAAAATCTCGAGGTCGAAATTTTTCATGATTCCTATACTTACTTATACATAAAGTATAAGTAAGTAAAAATCCGCGGTGGTCCGCACGAAACTTACTTATACTTAGTTATACTACCTTTTTCGAAAAAACTTTTCAAATGAAAATTGTTTAATATTTCAATATCTATAATTTATGTAAGAATATTTTTTTCGGTAACGTGTACCGTTTTCGAGATATGGAAAAAGGTGATAAGAGTAAACGATCACTTCCGGTTGAGAGATTGCGTTGAAAATAGGACGTTTTCCTCCTTGCTACATACAAATGTTAAATTTAAAGTTTCAGAGCTCTAGGTATAATCATTTGGACGCTAGAGCGCGCACAGACACACATACAGACAGCCAAACACGAAATCACGTCATTCCGAAAATAGTCAGAAACGATTCATGGGACCTCAAAACGCGTATATCCGTTAAAATCTCGAGAAATGTCTTGAATTCTGGTTGTTCCAATATGTGAAATGGATGAAACTGTTTTATTTATTGGTGGTTGTAAATGTGTCACTTTTCTATGAGCAGTTACCTTTTGGCCTATGTTTTCTTGATTTTGTGATGATCATGATGTGGATGTTGATGGTTGCGAAGGCATTTTAACATTTTCAATTTCTGAGGTATTCTCACTTAACGTTGTTACTGACACGCATTGGTTTCATAGTTTTACAGTAGTTCTTCAAATGGCGACTTAAGTTCGATGTAGTTCCCCCATTAAAAGAGTACGTAGAACTACAAAATTCGCATTTTGCTTTGGACTGGGCAACTTCTTTAAAATATCGCCAAATATTACTGCGTTTTCTTGAATTGCTGTTCATTACGAACAGTTCTAAACACTTTCAGCCAGATTCATCATTGGGGTCTAAGCCGTTAGTCGGACTAACTCGGTTTGCGCCTGTGCAAAGCTATTCATGAAACTTACGCCTTTTTTTACGCCCCTATTTACGCCAATATTTGCGCGAAAAGTTAGACCTGCTTGTTGGGGTGTGTAAGTCGTGGCGTAACTGTTGCGTTGTGCTCATTTTGTTAATTTACGCGAATTTCTCTTAACGAAAAGTACTTTTCAGTGCCATACAACATTTTCAGAGTAATCAAAGTAAGTATTAAATCACATTTTACAAATTTGTTTGAGTGTAAATTTTTTTTCGGCTACTAATAAGTTGCAATTAGAACTATTTTATTTCATCAAGTTTCCGCACCTGAGTATTATTCTACATTTATAACGTTATAGTAAACATGGTATTGGGTCCAGGGAAGAATATGCTTGCTCTGGAGGAGGAATATGGCCAAGGTTAGGAGCCAGGGCAAAATATGACTGGGCAACTGCCATTGACAAATATATGAAGTGTCAGATTGTTTCACGATCGATTAGACCCACTACAAGTGCCCGAGGTGAGTAAACACTTTTCAATATGACTAATCAAATTTAAATATTACTGCAATATTATTGTAGGTACTATAGTTTGCCACGGCATATGATTATACGAGCTAATACCACAGCTGGAACACCCTACAATAAGAGAAGTTCTTTATCCGTGATGCTACAAGTACTCATTGGCTTAAGATGTGTAGCATCGGGTGGCTTCCAAAGCTTAATTGCAGACATTGTTCATGTGAGCCAGTCAACATGTAGTCGAATACTGACACATTACTGTGCACCTATTGTATAAATGATCCTGGTTATATAATCGGTGTTAAGAAAGTATTTCATGGAATAGATAATATACCAAATGTGATAGGAGCCATAGATTGCAGTTGTGTATTGTTGTTGATGCTTTCAAAAGAAGATACACCCAACCATATAAACAGTAAATGCCAAACATCTTTAAATGTACAGGTGTATGTAATGCACAGCTCCAGATTTTTAATTTGGTTAGATGGCTTGGTTACATGGTTTTGCATAATGTGCATTAATGCAAACATTAGTCTAGAGCAGGATCAATTGATTCCTCTGGATGATCAGCCGAAGAGGTCGATTACAAATTATAGACATGAATATTCACCGTTTTAAGTTTGTGTCTAAAGCGTGTGTTGTACTACGTTCTAACATGCATTCCTTTTTTTGTATATTTATTTGTACGCATCAGCATTATAAATTATTAGCAGCATTATGTGCTGCGAAAGCGCAACGTGTAATTTACTGAATATGTTTTTATTCTGATTTAATAAATTTGTATTCCTAGCAAGTTTTATTATTTTGTATACAAAGCTAAGTTTTCAAAAAAATTATTAATAGTTTTGTATTAATCCTAATTTTAAACAAACCTTCCAAAATCATGTTTTTTTTTGTAAAGAAAATATTAAAAAAAAACATGAGTATAATTTAAATAAAATTTTCAATTATTTCAATAGAACTAAAAAAGACCACTATAAATGAATTAAATATTTAGAAAAAAAGCTTCAAAATAAACTTGATAATGTTGACATTTGTCCAGAGCAGGATTAATCGATCCTTGGGATGATCAACCGCCATCCCATGAAGTGGTTTATATAAACCTCTCACTGGCGTAAAACTCAACCTGTACCCAGTTGGTTGCAGTGCAATGCTATTGGTTTATCAGTTTACTTATTATTATAGTATTGTGTTTTGTGCAATTAATAACGGCAGTAATTATAGCTTGTGAAACTTATTTTTATAGTTTGAAATAATCCTTACGTCTCTTACGAGATAAAAAGATGCAATCAAATATTTTTTATTTATATTCTATTATTTTATTTATGAAGCCAAACTAATTGTTACTTAAAAAGTCCTATCGCCTGTCTCTGCGCCCCAACTCGAGAATGGCGCGCTCACACAATTGTCAAGGTTAGACGAATTTTGTCTGGTTCATAATGCGAAACGATGACGTCGTGTATGTCGTCAGAGATTAATTTGCGCCCGGGCTACGCGCTTTTCATGAATAGGCCTACACCGTTTATTTAGACCTGTGCAAGACTGGCGTAAGTTTTTGGCGCAACTAGCGTTAGTCCGACTAACGTTACGCCTCGTTGATGAATCCCTGGGTTTGTATTTTCGTAACGTCTGTCGTCCCCACGTGCACGTGAATTTGAACTTAAGCGAAAAGGTACATTGGCCATTTTAAGGGTCGAGGCCTATCACCACAATTAAATATTGCGGTGTATTAATACACCGCAATATTTAATTGGATGAATAATGCAGTATGACTCACCCAGTGTTAAACCAAATAAGCCGTCAATAACCCCTTAAGACTGGGGAATCAAAAACTGATCGCCAAATAATCCCTTTAGATGTCGCTGATAGTTTGAAATGTATTATTCAATAGCAGTGAAGTAAATCATGCCAATCGGAAACAATCAGAATGGAAAATATACCAGTATTTGCCTGGGCAACATTTCGTTCCTTCGCCCAATGTTACGATACAAAAAATTATTATAAAAACTTACGCCAGCGGTTATCGGTCGATTATACATATCTCAAGATATTTACGAGAGCGCTTTTTTTTACACGTAATTTTCCATATTTGAATTCATTTTAGTATTAAGTATTTAAAAGTTGTAACCAGCATTTACAGCATTCACCATGAACTTTATACTTGCTGTTTACAGTTTCTAAACTTTTTCTTAAATTCGTTGTATTTATTAAAATTCAACAAAATTCATTTCGTATATATTTAAAATTGCTTATAAGGGATGTACGTTTCCAAAATGTGTACAAAATATATTTCTGCATAAATTATTAAAGTTTACGATGATGCATCATAAATACCGACCGTTTGTAAAGTAACACCCTTATCGAACATACGGTTTCTATTGCGGCCAGAAAGTTACTGACCGCAAATAAAATCAAAGAATTGCAAAGAACTGCGCAAAAGGCTATATACCATAATCAACACGGAGATATAGGTAAATTGATAGAAGACTTTAACAATGGCCCACTGCATGTTTATAATCATCATTTAAAATGTAAAGATTATTATTGCAATTCCGTTGGTGACGTCAGTCGGAGCGTTCTAGTAGACCTAAGAAGTAGTGGTTTGTATCGACATATAACTGGTATATAATAAATCTAATAATACATAGGATCTGCTGACAAGAGATTTCATTTCCAAACTTCTGCTAGGTGCCATTGGTTTGGTAATCAGAAGAGCGAACCATCTGACAGAGAATGAAACCAACAATAGGGCTGAACTTTTTATGAACATATGAGCTCGCTTTAATATGGGAAAGCGATTAAATTTAATCCAGCGAGGTTCATTTCAAGGCAGAGCATATTTGGCAAGCCTCAGGTATAACAGGGGTAATGAAGCTGATGATATTCTATGATTAAATAATAAATACGTTATAAATAGCTTTATTGGATAAACTTAGTAACCACGGTTTCAGCGAATTTGATCATTTACAAACGGTATCATTACAAATAAAACTTAAACTAATTACAACCGTTTCTCAATTGCTACGTTGATCGAAACCGTGACTTCGGTCACGGTCAAAAACAATTTTTGAAGAGATTTTAATATATGCATTTTATATTTACAAGTTATTTATTTGTATATAGTCCAATTTCTGCTTAAAATATGTATCCTTTCTGCAAACACTGCTTTTGATGATATTCAATCGTTTTGTTTATAGTTATACAATAATATACCAGAAACATGTTAGATTAAATCATTAAATGTAACAATTGTTAATAACGGTGATAGCCTTCAAAGTTTTGGAAGTGTTGCGAGCTTTAGATTAATATGACTTTTTATAATAATATGCGATGATTTTATGCATTAAAAAGTGCCGGCTGGCATGCGAATCCATGGAAGAAACTAACAAGAACGAGCCCTGGCAAATATTTTAAGAAATATATGGCGAGTGAAATGCATAATTCAACGCACAAAATAGTGAAGGTTCTAAATAATAATCAATGCCCGCCGAGAAAAGAAAGCGAATCATCACTGTTAGAAATTATGACTATGGACCGATGGCAACACAAACGGAAATGTTCAATAGGCAGTGCGAAGAAGAATGTCAAAAAATGTTAGAGAACATGGAATTTATGGTATTTATGGACTTACTTCTCACTTCACTACAACAGATAAGCAACTGTGTTATAATTACAATATGTTCAAAAAAACTTAGAATGTAATACATGTAAACTGTGTAATCGATGTGTAACCGACATGCACGAAACATGACGTAACATTCGGTGGTTTTCACTTGTTAGTATTGCAAATATTTTAATTTTCATCAAATAGTAATCACAGAAACCATAATAATAACGAAGTCATAACACCATCAAAAGTATAGTAATATTACCCTCCGTTTGAATTTTAAAAAAATATTCATTTAGCGTGGCTATCTATACTGCTTGCAGCTTACAAATGAAGAAATTTCGCAATTAGCCGCAGATACTCTCGGACAATTTGATAATGCGAAATATAGGGCTGAAAGAAGCGTAATAAGACGTCGGTCGCACACTTGTCACAGTCTGGTCAAATCTATTTTACATACCGGACCGAAGCAATCGAATATGGGCTCCTCAAAGAATCCGTTGCTATCGTCAAATTTGAGGAAACATGTAAAATAAAGGTAGACCGAAGTGGATTGCATGTGGATCCTATACACTTTTTTGGGTGCTTCACCGACAATTGTTACAGAAATGACGATTCACATTTAATATTTACAGGTCTAATAGGCCAAACCCATATATTGGAAATAAAGTGTTGTTTAATTTGTCTAAATTATCCATAAATTTAAATGAAGCAGTTACAAAATTAAAAATCATTTTGCCTGGAACTTCATAACGGCAAGTTCAGACTGAAGAGAAATCATAATAATTATTATCAGGTAAACTATTATTTTAATTAGTGAGGGTAAAATTGGAATGATCGAATGTAGTTGTATAAATATCTATAGTAGATATTTATAACATAGGCTGTACTTTTCGTACTAGATACAATTTTTACCAAATATCATACTCCACGTAACGAAAATTACGTAAAATTACGCAAGTGACAATTATATATTTATTTCCTTGCTTCAATTTTTCATTGATTGTTCCAAGCTTGCTACATAACGTTCTTTATTTATAATTCGGCAAACTATTTTTAGATTCAGGGTCAACTGCATATAACACGAAGGGATGTCTGTCATTTTGTTTGTTATGTAAATGATGATGTTGACCTGTTGAACAAATTAAAAGAGACCACCACTTATGGAATAATTATATGAGGGAAAAAATCATGGTTGTCCGCACGAAACTTACTTATACTTAGTTATACTACATTTTTGGAAAAAACTTTTCAAGTGAAAGTTGTTTAAAATATCAATATCTATATTTATGTAAGAATATTTTTTTCCGTAACGTGTACCGTTTTCGAGATATGGAAAAAGGTGATAAGAGTAAACCATCACTTCCGGTTGAGAGATTGCGTTCAGGACGTTTTCCTACTTGCTACATACAAATGTTAAGTTTACAGTTTCAGAGCTCTAGCTATAATCGTTTGGCCGCTAGAGCGCGCACAGACACACAGCAAGTATGATTAGGTATTTGGTTCGACCTATGAAAACGAACAAAAAATCAAGACTAATCGAAAACAGGGAGAATTCTATTGAATTCGAAAAGATACTCGTATTTGACACCATTGGTACCCGAAGATATTCATTTTATCTTTGGTATTCCCACAAATTAATTACATTTAAATGGAATATTTGAAGGCATGAAAAACTTACTACTATTGAAGGCATGAAAAACCACAGGAAGCATTCAAAGTAGATGCTTTCGAAATGACGATTGAAGTGAATACTGCAATGTGTTCTGGGAGCAACGTGGGTATTTTATAAGTGCAATTTCCAAAACGGTTTTTGTATAATTATTTTAATAAGTATGGGCTGTGAAACAATGCGAAAGTTTAATGCATTGGCACAGGTATCATACGTGGAATTACTAATTCGCATTGAGAAAGGGTTTTGAAGTAGGTGACTAAGATGGTACATAATCATCCTATTATAATATTATAGTATCATCAGAATGATCGCTGATGCTATTTAGCGACACATCGAAAAGTGTATGCCAGAGAATATATTTTATTGTAACAAAGCATTGATATCGCCATAAAACAAACTGCTTATTCTGTAGATTACTTTCAAATTAAAGATTGGTTAGATTCGGCAAAAAATGTAATGTCGTAATAAAATTTATGTAAGTGTGTGCAAATATCGTACATATGATATGCAAGCAGATATATTTACTGAAAATGAAAAAAGTTTAAGAAATAGTGTCGCCTTCGCTAAGTTATGATTAATTAAATTTCTAATCGATCCCCGCAATTGAACAAGTTCATCACTATCGTCTCTGCATTCATAATCGTCATTGACAAAAGTTTGGACGAGCATTATCACGAGATTTTTTTTACAATAGGAGAAAAAATCCGTGACGACTTGTGGTTTCTCATCTTGCGACCGCGAAACGCCATTTATGAATGAGATTTGTTCGACGTGTTTTACGAAACCTACCGTGAATTTTGGTGAACTAAATATCGTCAGCGGCAAATATGAAGATCGAAATTAGCCGCTCGCATACGAAGAAATTTTCTAATTGTCGTGTAGCCTTATCTAATGATGCAATTCCTTTGCTTTTTTTTTAGCTCATATACATATTGATACGAGGGGAATCAAGTGAAGGATTTTGCATAAAATTATTAGAATCGTGAGATAGCGAAAAAAAAATTGGTTGGGAACGTAATATAAAAAAATGAAATATATAATGGCCTAGATGCTACTTTTTCCAGTTATATGCCAAAATTCTGTTTAGAAATATTAACTAGTTTCCAAGCGGTAGCGATTTATTTGCGACCATGGCTGAATCCCCAACTTTAAGCATATAGCGTTGCAGATGGTGAGAAATATAACCGTGTCTAATTTATGAGTATCATAAATAACGCGAAATTTGGATTTCTAATAAAAAGCTATTACATGTATGTTCGGGAGGATTTATACAAAAATATCGTATTTTGGCGGTGACAAACGGACGATGATTATTGAATTGTAAAGACTATTAAAATAATGTCTCTTACGCAACATACGTAATTGTAGTATACACTCGACATATCAAATCCGATTCAAATTGACAGACCGTCGCGTCGTTCTTGATCAGTTCAAAACAACTTAACGAATCTTCCGGTTCATCTCGTTCATGGTTCTTGACATGGTTCTTGTATTGAACGGATTCAGATGATCCGGTTCTTGACAATGAACCATATTGCCCACCTCTATTCTTAGCTGTATACTCCACATCCATTTACTATTGTATACCTGGTTGCGTCTTTAGAAATTTATTTTTCGGTGGGCAAATGTGACCCCGCTGATTCCCCTGTTCTTATCGACTAACTGTGTACTTTTACTTTCTAATTCGTACCTTATTCACGCTGTTTTGGAATAATCTACACTATTACCAAGTAAAAAAATCCGCGGTGGTCCGCACGAAACTTACTTATACTTAGTTATACTACGGTTTTCGAAAAAACTTTTCAATTGAAAGTTGTTTATAATTTCAATCTCTTTAACTTATATGCGAACATTTTTTTGATAGCTCGTACCGTTTTCGAGATAATGAAAATGGTGATAAGAGTAAACGATCACTTCCGGTTGAGCTATTGCGTTCAAAATATGACGTTTTCCTCCTTGCTACATACAAATGTTAAATTTAAAGTTTCAGAGCTCTAGCTATAATCGTATGGACGCTAGAGCGCGCACAGACACTCTTATGCTGTTAGCGGCGCACGAAACTTACTTATACATAGTTATACTATGTTTTTCGAAAAAACTTTTCAAATGAAAGTTGTTTAAGATATCAATATCTATAATTTATGTAAGAATATTTTTTTCCGTAACGTGTACCGTTTTCGAGATATGGAAAAGGTGATAAGAGTAAACCATCACTTCCGGTCGAGAGATTGCGTTCAAAATAGGACGTTTTCCTCCTTGCTACATACAAATGTTAAGTTTAAAATTTCAGAGCTCTAGCTATAATCGTTTGGACGCTAGAGCGCGCACAGACACACAGTCACACACACACACACAGACACACAGACACACAGACGTCATTCCGAAAATAGTCAGAAACGATTCAGGGGACCTCAAAACGCGTATATCCGTTAAAATCTCGAGGTCGAAATTTTTCATGATTCCTATACGTACTTATACATAAAGTATAAGTAAGTAATAAAAGGTGCATGGGAGTGTGGACCTCCCATGCAGTTGGTCTTTATTCAATATAAACCGTCGTGATGTGCATATGTAACAATAATATTATATAAGCACTCTCATAAACCCCTCTAGCAATTGTTTTTTTTTAATAAAACGATATAAATCGTATGAAATGTGAATCCTGTTTTTGCTTTTGTACGAATCTACGTTTTTGATATTACTTTTTACGTTTCATTCATATATTTAGTCATGTACACACGCATACAAGCAACACCTTGTTTCAGTGTTTATTATAACTGCTGCAACATTACTCTATAATGGTATGCGCTCGTAATGTGCATTCGTTTTGATTTGTTACTACATATCTCACTGTATATTTATAATGCTTTCGACGACAGTATTTATATTGTAAACAATCAGCGCGCCCAATTAACGTGAACAAGTTAAGTAATTTATATCTTGGACAAGCTATTTACATGAAAAAACTTAACAAAACTTGCCTTAATTCTATAATTACAATAATTGCTGCACCTCACTGTTACACCATACCTAAACAAGAAGATAAATTGAAGCTTTGAAGTGAATGCGAGGCTTCACCTTCTTTTTCTCTTTTTGTTGTTGTTCGACCGAGTCTTTGTGTTTTTGATTTCATCTAGGCTATATAAAGTTTAGGTCCAATCGTTGAGACGATTCGATGGTTGAACAATTTGAATTTTTCTGTTCTTCGATCCCAGCATTTCTTATACATTATGTATAAGTAAGTATAGGAATCATGAAAATTTTCGAACTCGAGATTTCAACGGATATACGCGTTTTGAGGTCCCCTGGACCATTGCAGATTTTTTTATTTAACAATTTCTGTATTATCCATGTTTCATTTGACTTCTGCATATGTAATTGGGGGATCTAACGTATAATTTTTTTCTACAATCCTATTTGTTCTGTTCATCGACGGTGTAATATTTTCATGTCAAATTATTTTGATCCCGTTCTGAATTTTTAACAATCTGCGTATGTAAATTATTGTTACACTATTTCTTCTGTTGCCATTTGCCATTTTACGTCCTCTCATTTTCCCCATTGTTTTCATACCAACATAAAAATACAAAGTTTCCCCTATAATAACCATTAACCTCAGTACAATATGAAAACGCACAATTCAAAGAAATTGGGACGTTTTCGTGCAATCACGATGTTTCATTACGCAACCGAGCTTCGCCTCTCGATTAGGCTAATTTGATTACTTTAGCGGGTTTCAGAGATTGATGAACGTTATTCTTTATATAACGAAAAATTTCAATATTTAAGAATCGATAGTATACAACAAAATGTAGCCGACTCTATTCTGTGTAAGCACGGTAAAATGATGTGAAATCAATACGGATACAACAAATGTGTTTCAGATCGATTATCTTAGTGCGACGTTCTGGAACTTTCCGATACAAGTGTTTTAGGGGCGCCATGGTAGAGCTGTTTAATAATGGGTAGTTGGTGGGGTATCACTGACCTATACTTTTCTAAACGTTCGCTCCTCCAACTCAATCATAACGGGACATATGTCGAATAGTAAAAACAACTACTGAACACAAAACAATACTTGGAAAGCCGCAAAAAACGATGCAAATGAAAAAATAATGGAACTTTAGTATTTAAATAAATGCATGAGGTAATGCAAACAAATTAAATAACAAATGTAATGAAAATAATTTTGTTTTAATTTGAAAAATAGAACAACGCTAACAAAATGATTAAAATATCCTCAATGACGAAGAAAATAATTTTAAAAAATCCATCCCCGACATAATGAATTCCCGGCTCCGTTGGCAAACATTCTGACCTATATTTCTAGGCGCCTTAATATACACAAACAAGTGGGAGGAAATGCTAACTTGTTTGCCCTAACACCCCCTCGCGGCTCCGCAACGTTTGCTCACGCACCGGCTATCGACATTTGAATCGAATAACACAAAAGAAATTAAATTAACGTCCATTAAGCTACAATCCCTGTTTAAATAATTTGTTTCGAACGCAGTCACGCGAAATTGCAATCAACATCGTTAACGTGCTTCCTCTATTCATTATTTGTTTATTTATTTATTGTTTGTACTGCACGTTGCCTTCCTCTATCGTCAAGAAAATCGATTCTTGAATTGGGATCGTTTTTTTTAAGGAATCCGACGCTGCACCAACCTATCACGGACCGCTTTGTCGTTTACATATTTTACATACGAACTCTCACTTTAACTTAAAAGTTCATTGTATTGCACAGTTACCTCGCTACCTCGTGACATATAAGCATTTCTTGTAGTTGGTTTTTATGGAATACCCCATACATTATATAAGTTAAAACGAGGAATCAACTTTCTGAAAACAGGTGTGTTAATTAATTACTATACATGTAATGAATTGACGTACTGCGTTTTTTAAAGATTTATCTTATATCTCAAATACTTGCGGTAAAATTTCGTCCGATATGTCAACCTTTCCATTTTATGTTATTAATAAATAAATAGAATTTCATTGTCAGTATCATCAAAGCAACTTACTTATTCTAATTGCCCCTAATTATTCAGCACATGTAGCCTTTTGTAGTCAGATTTAAGTACAAACTAATATGGTATACCTTAGCACTACAGCTTACAAATAAAGTTGCCTATACTACTGATATATTTACGACAATATATCTAACAATTTTAGAATTCTGCATGACTTTCTGAAAATAAAATGATGAAATAAAACTTAAATTTGAGTCTTCAAACACATATTTCAGATGTTTTTGGGCAGCCTAATAAAAATATTTTACTAAATCCAATTATTTGCATCAACATATAAACTGTAAATATAAATAAATAAATTCTAATTTTTAAATTAACATTTAAATTCTTAAATTGTTGACATTTAGTTTTCAAAACGGTTTTCTTTTGAAAATTGTATTAATTTACACATGAGATTCTATTTTTCACAATATGTTTCCTCATGGTATAATATAGGACTCAAGAATGTTAATGGAAATAAGTTTGAAATCTACAAGAGGTCGCAAATTTTTTAAGACAAATTAACTGCAGATTGTTACGAGTATATCAATAAAATTGGATATGATACTGAAATATCGACCAGTCCGCGAATCTAACTTAAAAACTCCAGACTTTATTTTCCAGACATGTCAATATGTTTATCGTTCAAAGCACTCTAATTTTGTTCGCGCAGAGTATCCAATTCAATAATGTTATTGTATATTAATTTGCAAACTCACGCAGGCACACATTTTCATTATGTTGTTACTTAACGACACAACTTAACAGAAAATACATCAATGTGTCGTTGTATGTGTCTACTTTAATTTCTATTTATTAATAAAATTCAGAAAGATCGTAAGATTGTGCGATGGCACAGTCGGCGAACGTATTTGACAATTTTTTTGTCTCACAATATTGTACCCAACATGGGTTGAGTTATAAATCATTTATTGCTATTGACATTAACGAATTTCTAAAGATGTGTAAAAATAACAATTATTTGGAAATTTTTTTGATAACAAGAAATAAACTTTTCTTCTACCTCATTAAACTTTTCTTCTACCTTAATTAATTACGACCAAAAAAATATTGAATTTGTTCAAAATTACCAATGAACAATTCACTCGGTCGTTCAATTTTAGTGTTGTTTTGTCGATTCTTATATAATTTTTATTTAGACATGCTTTCAAATATATTATCTACCATCAAATTCCATATACTGCGTGCCCTAGTACTCCACACTTGTGTTGAATCCGTAATGAAAACACTTCAGTTTTATTACTAACCACTCGCAACATTACACGCTGTAAATTAGCTGTAATAAGCTATAAATTATTCAATTACAATTTCGTTTGAATTCTCAAAATGCACTCACAATGCATCCTACTGAAGTTGTTTGTATATTCGACAAATAGCAGCGATGTCGTGCAAGTTTTTATTTAAGGTTTTTATTTATTATGAAAAGTCGCTACTACTTAATTGTCCACAGACGTTACACAACGATGCATTCTATGGTATGGAGTTGCCTGGGCAAGGACTTTCTGATGTTTGTTCATTTTGCTTGTAATCAACACAATCCAAGCCAACTCAACTCAACCCAACCAAACCACACAAAAATATAGTAAAAAAATCAGCAGTGGTGCACACTGAACTTTCTTATACTTTATAGTTATATTCCATTTTTCGAAAAAAAATTTCAAATGGAAGTTGTTTAAAATTTCAATATCAATATCATAATTTTTTACGATAACTTATACCGTTTTCGATATACGGATAATGTGATTAGAGTGTACCCCACTAACACGCACACACATACAGTGTGTTTCACTTTAGAGTGTAACACCCTCATATCTTTTTTATTTTTAGTCCAATTTTAGTATTTTTTTTTCTCAATAATAAGTATTCTACTTATTGCTCTATTTACTCCCAAAAAATCAATTGTCTTCTTTAAATGCAAAGCAACCTGCGATGGCCAAATAAACGGTAAAAATCAAGAAATCACTTTAGGGATTTTTTTATCGAAAAATTTTACTAGTAATAATTAATCAGAATTGCCCAAAAACCCTAAAACCAAAATTTCATGAAAATGCAGCCACCTGTGCAAATAACATTTACCGAATTGGAATTACTTTTGAAGAAAATTTTAACATTTTTAATTTTCATGAAATTTTGGATTTAGTGTTTTTGGGCAATTCTGAACAATTATTACTAGCCTGTAATGCAAAGCAACCTGCCATCGCAGGTTGCTTTGCATTTAAAGGAGACAATTGGTTTTTTGGGAGTAAATATGTAGAGCAATAAGTATTCTACGTTTGGGAAAAAAAAATTACCAGAATTGGACTAAAAATAAAAAAGATATGATGGTGTTACACCCTTAAGTGAAACACACTGTACATAAAGTATAAGAAAGTAAGAAGAGAAGATGCGAGTAGCATTAAGTCAAATAAAATTACTATATAAATACCATATACGATACCAATAGAATGTAATGGACTTTATGGATTTATGACATCATAAGTTGTGCATACAGTTTAAAAATCTTTGTAACTGTGTTAGACATATTGTATTGTTGATAAATGGTAGGCCAATGTCATTTTATCCTTACCCTTTTCTGCCATATCTCAATTTGTATCCATCTCATTTCCTCACACCGGTGAGTAGTTTTCTTTGCAGGTATGCCGGGGCCCTTGGGCACACAAAAATCCGACGCCCTGTCAAAAAGTAGAAAAAACGAATAACAAGGATAAATATTTTTATCCTATAATTTAAAATAATAAATTTATTAATTATTTCTTTATTTAATTTAAATATACAATGCTAATTACATACAATGCTGTTGCATATACATATGTACCAGTGGCGGCTCGTGAGCTCGGGGATAGGTGAAGCAGAATCGGTGGCAAGACCTCCCCCCCCCCCCCATAGCGAGTCATGTAAATATATTTTTTCCCGGTTTGAAAAAATATATAGTTATATGAAAACGAAAATAAAAATAACGTTATGTTATGGTTATAGCTTTTTTTTTATTTCTTGAATACAATGTCAATTTTCTTTCCTTTAAACTTGCAAACTTATCGATTATGTCGTCGAAAAATGGTTCTGCATTAATTAACTCATTTAATAGTTCTTTTTCAATTGAAAGTTTCGATAATAATAATAATTTTTAAAACATCGATTATACATTGTGTCTTAACTTTTGCAATTTTATTGGTATTTAATATGTCGGTTTTTCACTATTTAAAATGTCTTTTTTGTCATTATCATTCCACCTTACAAATACTGTTTCTAATAAAATACACACTGGATCTTGAGAAGGAAACATATTGCACGTATTAACAACCGAACGTTACAATGAGAAAGCGTAAAATTTTGCTTCACTGGCCAAGTCGAAACTGGGCGTAGACGTGCGGTTGTCATGGCAACCGAGCTATTAACGCGCATGCATCGCTGAAGCAGTATCAATGTGTTCAGATTCTGCGTCATTAGAACTATAATACGTGTACATCCATCGGCACTTTTAACAAGGTAGATTTTTTTTCAGAGCTGGAGAGTCACGTATGTTACCTTTCGAGTACAATTTATTCTAATTATACAAGAATATGTAGGTATTAGATTTAAAAAAGAAAGAAAAACGTGCAAAATAATTTTGCACTTGGGAATTATTTTTAGGTAAAGCCGCGCTTCACCTGCGTCATCGGAAGAGCCGCCACTGATATGTACACGTTACATATTATAACGTGCGTTCAAGAAAAAATCTTAATTTAGGAGGGCTCTGAAATTCAATTGGTGTCTAAAGTACTTTAGCCACAACCAAAATGTCAATTTAATTTTAAGAATACGTCAAAAGTGAAAACTGCTTTACTAATTAAACATGGCTATCACGACAGAGCAGAAAGCAACATTATTGGAATGCTATTTTCGAATAGTGCAAAAACTTGGTGTTTGGCATTATTCCGTTCCTGATAGTTTTAGCGATTTCCATGAAGAATATATAATGTGTTTTTTGAGGTTAGAATATCATCTGTCAATACTGTCATTATTGTAGTTTCTTTTGGTTGTGGCTAAAGTAGCTTTAAACACCAATTGACTTTCATAGCCTTCCTATATTAGGATTTTTCTTGAACGCACGCACGTTAAATGAAACCCAGAAATAAACGTTGTGAATTTATGTCGTTATTAAACGTTGTGAAATAAAATACTCCTGGTTTGATGTCTTTGCGATAACGACTTCTTTCGGAATTTCTGTTCCGCGCAATTTTCTATTACATCCTCAAAGTCTATTTTTTGAAGATGTCACGCTCTATGCACATAATTGACAAATTAGATAGACATTCTTGTAGCAAAGATGTCGTTATTTCATTTTTTATTCTTTTAAACTTTGAAAATGAGCGCTCTCCGCTATAATTAGTAATCATTAAGGCACCAGACCACGGTGCTTGCGCGGTACGAGGGTGTATCTTTCATAATTATTTTCAAGCGAATGATGAATGCAATTCATTTCATCAATATTTATTGTCAATATATGCATATAGAAGACTGTATACGAATTTTTATACTTGAATCTAAAGTATAATTTGCGGTGTACGCCGTTCCTAAGAGAAGACTGCGCGCGCGGCGGTTGACAGCGATTAAGCCATACGGCTCATCTAAAAAATAAAATAAAAATATATTTAGAAACTGGACATATGTGTCTACAGCATCACGTAGGGGAATTTTGATATCTAGAAGAAAAAAAAATGGCGGACCAGCGAATTTTATTTTTATGACAAATTTTCATCGTTCATATGAAAAAAAAAATCCGCGGTGGTCCGCACGAAACTTACTTATACTTAGTTATACTACGTTTTTCGAAAAAACTTTTCAAGTGAAAGTTGTTTATAATTTCAATCTCTTTAACTTATATACGAACATTTTTTTGATAGCTCGTACCGTTTTCGAGATAATGAAAATGGTGATAAGAGTAAACGATCACTTCCGGTTGAGCTATTGCGTTCAAAATAGGACGTTTTCCTCCTTGTTACATACAAATGTTAAATTCAAAGTTTCAGAGCTCTAGCTATAATCGTTTGGACGCTAGAGCGCGCACAGACACACAGACACACAGACACACACACACAGAGACGTCATTCCGAAAATAGTCAGAAACGATTCAGGGGACCTCAAAACGCGTGTATCCGTTAAAATCTCGAGGTCGAAATTTTTCATGATTACTATACTTACTTATACATAAAGTATAAGTAAGTAAAAATCCGCGGTGGTCCGCACGAAACTTACTTATACTTAGTTATACTACGTTTTTCGAAAAAACTTTTCAAATGAAAGTTGTTTAATATATCAATATCTATAATTTATGTAAGAATATTTTTTTCTGTAACGTGTACCGTTTTCGAGATATGGAATAAGGTGATAAGAGTAAACCATCACTTCCGGTTGAGAGATTGCGTTCAAAATAGGACGTTTTCCTCCTTGCTACATACAACTGTTAAGTTTAAAGTTTCAGAGCTCTAGCTATAATCGTTTGGACGCTAGAGCGCGCACAGACACACAGACACACAGACACACACACACACAGACACACAGACGTCATTCCCAAAATAGTCAGAAACGATTCAGGGGACCTCAAAACGCGTATATCCGTTGAAATCTCGAGGTCGAAATTTTTCATGATTCCTATACTTACTTATACATAAAGTATAAGTAAGTAAAAATCCGCGGTGGTCCGCACGAAACTTACTTATACTTAGTTATACTACGTTTTTCGAAAAAAACTTTTCAAATGAAAGTTGTTTCTATACATAAAGTATAAGTAAGTAAAAATAGAAGGAGACCAATTATAAAAAAAAACCCCCTACGTGGTGCCATAGCAACTACATTTTCGAACAGTTTAAGACTTGGTGCATGCAAATCGGATATACAGTTTTTCTAATATGCTGTCAACCAGGTTGAAAAAGTAGATTTCGAGAAAAACGCGTTCAAAGTTTTGCTGAAGCATAATTCAACATACAAACTAACTATTTTGTTGGTCTATTTTTTCTCGTTGCTTACGTTTAGTCAGCTATTCCTGGACCATACAACAGCTCCTCAGCGTCCAGAGAATCATTATTTTTTCCATGTTTTGCACGAAGACGACCCTCATGCGTGCTTGTTTCGGCTTCATGCTCGGCTTCGCATATTCGTTTCTCGTCGTTTTTTTGACAATATTGGTAGAGTGCGTCACCAATTTTGATGTCTAATATCTCCAATACATTTCTGAGGCCAATGTGACCATTGTTAAAAAGTATTAATGCAATATTACCGGTAGTTTCGTGACGGCTTAGGTAAAACGGGGAATTCAGCGCTTAATATCGGGCCAAAATTGTATTGAAATAGATAACGTCTTGTACGTGACAGTACAAGTGTTTTAGGGTTTCTAATTTGGAAAATGAGTAATAAATGTAAACAATCGAACCGACCGTTAGCTGGCGCATCTGTCGAACAATCTGTACCTGGACAGCCGTGAATTTGGGACTATATTCGTATGCAAAATATTCTGAGGATCGAAACGAAATAATTGTAGCGAATATTTTGCACTGGATTGCGCATATCTAAACTAACTTAATTAATTGCTAATATATACATATGTGGGACCGAACAAATCGAATGATATTATATATACGAATCGTACGATTGGCGCTCGGCGCGGTCGTACGCCAGCAACGGTTCACATAAAATGCTGTATCTCCATCAATTTGACGAATTTCTCTAAAATATTCGGTGAAAGCATTCTTGACAAATGCATCTTTCAGAAAATGAAGAAGAAAAAAACAGGAAAAAAATTATTTTTCACCGTGGTCTAGTGCCTTAAGCAAAGGAATATTCTTGTAGCAACTGCAACATTTGGAAAATTGTCCTCTAATTTATGGGTCTTTATTAAGTTATGTAAGGTGGAGATACTTGAATCTGCTTGCATATAGCTAATTCCTCTGCTATATTTTTCAAGTACTGCTTTAAATGAAAGCATTCTGTTTCAAACTCGTGCATTCGTGATAAAATTGTGCAAATTCATTTTTTGTCAACTGGTCAGAATCTATTGTCATTAACTTAGAAAGAAAACTAATTTTTTTCAATTTCTTGGTATGCAGCTGAACGGGTTTTTAAATGGGAATATAATGTATCGATTATTGTAATAAACGTATCTTCACGAATTTTTTCTTTGTTATTCAACTATATAGTTTCTGCTAATGCTTCAAAAAAAATTATGCGTATACTGCGAATTCTTTTCCTATCAGATTTATCTTTATAGTCAGCATTCGGGTGTTTTTATTCAGCAGACGATTCATACCGATCAAAGTTATTGCATGCGTTACTAATATAATCGATTAGAGATGCATAAAGTTGTGTATTCATAACTACCAGAAAATCATTCGATATCTCTGTTAGAAGAATAGTCTCCAATTTCTCATTTTTTTTGGCTAGGCTTTGGGCCTCATTTCTTGTTTCTCCTGGTTGATTGATGTCTCTTGCCATCAATTGCAAGAGCCATTTTGCAGAGCATTAATAGCATTCGCGCGTGCATACCATATCGTATCGGAGAGAGACTTCAGAACTTTATTTGCACCCAAATAATCTGTCATTATTTTCCATCGCTTGGTCGAAGCCGAGCAGAAATTGAGCAATTTCTGGACGAACTGAAAATATGCTACTGCTTCTGGAACACATCCAACAGCCTGAACACCAACTAAATTTAGTGAATGTGCCGCACGTGGGACAAAAATTGCGGTTTCACAATTGTCTTTTATTCTTTTCTGAACACCAGAATATTTTCCAGCCATATTTGATGCATTATCGTAACTCTGGCCGCGGCAATCTTTTATAGGAATCTCACGGCTTTCAAGAAAGTTTAAAATGATATCTGCTATGTATTTAGCATGATGTTTATCCCTAGGCAAAAACTACAAAAATCTTTCAATAGGTTCTCCGTCTTTTACATACTTAACAACAAAGGTCATTTGGTCAACATGAGAGATATCTGGTATTGATTGAATCCACACTAATAGAGTAGTATTTTGCCGCTTTTAGATCGTTAATAATCGTTTTTGACACCTTCTATCCCATTATATCAATAAATTCATTACAAATATTTGCAGATAAATATGATGTATTTCATTTGCCAAGATTTCCGCAGTTTTGTATATGATCAGCAAGAAAAGGATCAAATTCACCAATAAGTTCTAAGCATCCCAAATAATTTCCATTATTTTGAGACCCCATTGTCACCCCGAAAAGCAAAAATTAAGCCAAAAATTACTATTCTTTTAACTACATTCTTCCAATAATTGACTTGTGTATTATGTTGGGACATCAACTAACTGTCAACTCGGCCAGTAGTTCTTGACAGTTCGCATGCTGCATTAGTAAGTTACTTATATGCTGCCAATCTTTATATCCATTCGGAGAACTCAAATTATTACCAGTACCAGTACCAGTATTAAATAAACGGCAGCAAAAACAGATTTCTTTGACGGTAAATAAAACCATTTTCTTTCTAAAAACTCACCGTTCGTCAATTTACGGGTCAAAATATTTCTAATCAAGTATCTAGTTTTTATTTTACCGCTTGAATATGGAAAAATAGAAGCGGTTAAAAACAAATCACAATTTCTATTTTTGAAAAACCCTTTTCGAATCCAAATATCGTATAAACGTATTTTTCTGTTAAAATTTCGTCAAAGTATGTACCAGGATAGGAGATACATTTTCTAAGCTAATTGTCGGTAAGCCACAAAAGCTTGAAGTGGATGGATCATCTGATAAGAGTGTGGTTACCCTCGCAGTAGGAGCTTGCATAGTATTACGAATATTATTTGTATCACACTTTTTCCTCTGCTGAAATTTTGAAGTATCTTGATCTTGAGATGATGAGGGCGAAGACTAAAGGCAGTCTTTCTGTTTTTTCAACCGTAAAAAATGAAGTGAGTTTGGGTAGTTTTTTTTGCTTCTTCTATTCGACTACTATTTTCTTTCTTTTTTGTGAAGCACTTAAATATGTTCTTCCCGACATAATGATTAAAACGATGTATGAATGTACCAATTGCTTACAACGCGAACACGTCCACACTTTTATTAATAATCTTTAATATCACCTACTAAACAAAATCACGCCACTTGTTCACTGATGTGAAGTTTAATATTTCCTGGGTATCCCCTAATTATTATTGATATCATAGACATATGTAGACATCAGTGATGGCAACTTTAGCCATTTAACGCTAAACTTAGCGATTGTAAAACCAGTTAGTCGCGGAAAGAATATTATATACAACAAACAACTTTACAAGAGTCTAGTAATAGAATTTAATAGAAAAAAGAAATGATTGATATTATTTAGTTCTAAAAGTAGTTTTCTTAACTACATTCTTACAAGATCCGCTTATTTGTTAAAAAGAATTCTGTGGACTATATAATCATGTGGTAAACAATTTTTGCTAATAATTACAGAAGTAATTATTCTAGCAAAAACTTCACTTACTACCGCCATTTTAATGACTTCCTCTACGCATTATTGTGTATGTTTATTGTCCACGTCTTGAATTAAAACAGGGTGATCTCCACCTAAAATTTTTTATATTTTTTACGCACTCTGTTAAAACACCAACGAGCCGTGTTTTCGGTTGGTTATTAAATAAATGGTTATAAACATTTAAATTAAAATGGCTTCACTTCGGGACATCTCCGTTATTCTAGTCAAATTGTAAGTTGTTCAATGTTTTGTCATTGACAAATAGCTTATTTAGTAGGTACGTTGGTATGTATATAAAACGTATAATAAATATAAAATAATTTTATAAATTAAATTATGCTATTTAAGTAACATGCCGTCAGTGATACACGATATCATTTAAATTTTCTTAATGATTAATATAATGAATAAATATTGCTATGTATATATGTTCTCAAATGTCGCAAAATATGAATTTAGCTAAAAATCTCAAATAAGTATTTGTAAATGATTTTATTTTAGTTTTTGCTTACATTTTTGATATTATAATTTTTTGATTGAGAAAATTGTTGTATTTTGAAAAATTAACGTTTAAATTGAGAAATGTTGGTATTGATTTTTAAAAGTCTTGGGCACGGGGCCCGTTTGTATATGCTAAAGACGGCTTTGGTTTTCAGTACAGTATATCCATCTGATTTTCTTTACCTTTACTACTTCAGTGATGCTTTCTTCGTTGTATAAATCCATGAAATATTGGTTTTCCCCTCAACCTGATTTAATTGCTTTTTTATTTGTTTACACTTGTGTTGCAAATTTGCAAAACAAGTATTCAGTAATCAGTGACCAAATTAGTTGTTTAGTACTTTCAAGTTGTCATGGTGCGATTTGTTTGTCAAATAATAAAATGAATGAATGGAAATGTTTTAATAATAATTTTATTCCAGCTTTTTGCACAGTCTATACATCCGGATTCGGAATCACCGCTGGCGTTCACAGGCTGTGGTCCCATCGGGCGTACAAGGCCAAGTGGCCCCTTAGATTATTTCTAGTTCTGCTCTTCACCATCACTGGACAGGTAACGTATTATTTTTTACGTCAGTCGTCGAAAATGCACATATAATTTTTACTTTCTTATACATTATGTATAAGTAAGTATAGGAAGCATGAAAATTTTCGAACTCGAGATTTCAACGGATATACACGTTTTGAGGTCCCCTCAATCGTTTCTGACTATTTTCGGAATGACGTCTCTGTGTATGTGTGTCTGCCTGTGTGTCTGGCTGTGTGTATGTCTGTGTGTCTGTGCGCGCTCTACCGCCCAGACGATGAACGCTAGAGCTATGAAACTTTAAATTTAACATTTGTATACAGCAATGAGGAAAACCTCATATTTTGAAGGCAATATCTCAACCGGAAGTGATGGTTTACTCTTATCACCTTTTTCCGTATTTCGAAAACGGTAAGAGTTATCGAAAAAATTATTCTTATGAAAGTTGTATATACTGAAACAACTTTTATTTGAAAAGTTTTTTTGAAAAACGTAGTATAACTAAATATAAGAAAGTTTCGTGCGGACCACCGCGGATTTTTTCCTATGGAATTGTTAATTTGATATTTTTTTTGTATACGTCCTCGTCGTATTCGATATTGGTTTGCTGCAGTTGTTTTTTGTCGATGAAACGCTGCGTTTCTGTACCTACACTACTATGTCCATAGTTACCACCGCTGGTCGCTTAGCGGCCCTTGCTTTGAATTTTACCTGAACTTTTATCTTAGCAACCGGGCCTTTCCCTGATTTATAATAATAATAGTAATAATAATAATATTTTTTTTTTATTATTTATTATTATTGTTACAGTTGTACTTTAATTGTGACATTAAGGTATATTAATTTTAAATGTATAACCTTTATTGGCATTAATTTCCCTATTACAATACTGTTATTTTTGACATTTGTTGACATATTTCCTTCAGTTTTTCTTCTTTCTCCACCTTCTCTTGCCGCCTTCCATTTCCCACGTCACCTCCCTCCTGGCCATTCTTCTTCTCCCCTTTGACTGCGTTATCTGAAACATTTTTGTTTGTTCGTTTTGTTTTATGCCTTTACCTTTTCCCTCCTTTTCCTGCCGTCTTCTTTCTTCCTCTTTAGCCTCCCAAGTATCTCCAGTCCCTTCCCCTTCTCCCCCAACACTCTTCCCCAATCCCTGCCCACCTTCTCTTCCTCCCTACTCCATCCCATTTTTTCACACTCCTCCCACCAATGTCTCCATTCGTCCCTTTGTTCTCCGCATACCTCGCATCTCATGTAATCTCCCCCCATCCAATATTTATTCGCTTTTTCCTCGTTGCCACACCTAAACCTCGTTATCATCTTTTCCTCTTCCGCCGAGTTTCCTCCTCTCAGGTATTTCGGACTCCTTCCATGTACTTGTATTCGTTTGTACTTAGTATTGTACCTTGAATGCTCTATCCTCTCACTCCTTTCCTGTGTTTCTACTTGTTTCCACCTCTCCTCTAATTCTTTTTCCACCTTTTTTCCCTCCGCTCTTCTCCTTTCCACTTCTCTCGTCGACATCCCCGCTTTCTCGTACATCTTTATTCTTCCTTCTTCCCATTTCGATAGCCCCTTTCCCTTGCTTTCCCTCTTCTCCAAATCCTCCACTACCTTTTTCGCCAAACTACCCTCTCCTCTCCCTTTCACCATCGCCTCGTATTTCGCCACTCTCTTATTCGTTTCTATTCTCAACCTCCCTCTCCCTGTCTCTTGCCTCACTATATAGTTCGGCGTTGATTTTTCCAAATATAACGCCCTTTTGATCTGCCGTATGTATGTCCTTTCTATTAATTCATGTTCTTTCGTCCCCCATATTTCGGCCCCATACAGCATAATACTTTTTACACACACGTCCCAAATCCTCATTTTGTCCTCAAATTTCCCTTCCCCTTCCCCCCAAAGGCACCCCCGCAAACCTTCGTCTGCCTTCCTCCCTTTTTGCACATATGCCTCATGTGTCCTTCCTCACTGTTGTTGTCTCTAATCACGTACCCTAGGTACACCCATTCTCTCACCTGTTCAATATCTTCTCCTTTCCATTTCATTTTCACCTCCCTTCTTTTTCCTCCGCCTTTCCTGAACACCATCAACTTCGCCTTTTTTGTGTTTAATTCTAATCCTCTCCTCTCCAGGAAACCTTCTAGCCTTCTTATCATCTCCTTTATTCCTTTCTCCGTATCTGCCAATATTTCACCCCCCGTCTTGTCCGTTTTTGAATAAATTAAGGTATATTATCCTCTATCAAATTTTGCATATTTGGGGCGCATTTTACTTGCATTACCGCTCAGCGAAACTTATGAAAGCGTTGTACAGTTTTATTGCACCCAACTCGCATAGTCCCGCTGCGCGGGGGTTGTTTACGTATTTAAGATAGTACAGTTTAGAATCTGATAGAGTTCGGTTTGGATCGTCTTAAGCTGTGTTGTGTTGTGTTGTGCTGTGTTTGTCTCAGCATTTACGTGTTATTGTGCTATTTGTATTATAGTCATTGGTGTGAACAATGACTAGTGTTATTGGGTGATTCCTGAGATGTATTAATGACAACTGCTTTGAGTACTTTGCAGGTGAGTGATTGCTGGTGGTGTTGGGCAGATCGGATGCAGCGACGATGCTGTGGTTCCTGTGCTGCTGTTGTTGGAGTTGTTGCTGTTGTTGTAGTTGCCATTGTGGCGCTACTGTTGTGGTTGTTGCTGTCATGGGACGCAACCCCGTGTAAAGGTCACCGCGAGATAGCTAGCTATGTGCTTGTGCCATGGATAGCGATAGTGGGCTATCCTGTCTCCTACAAGCGGGTTGTAGGGGCACACGACACAATTCGAGGAATTGTTGGTATCCGAGCTGTCTTCTGATGGCTTGCGTACGCAGGCATGTTGATGCAACTTTCCTGTGACGGTACAGCAGGTTAGGAACCGACCTGTGTCACTTGCCCTGGACGTGGTGTCCAGTGGTCCGCTGATCTGTTCTGACAGATAGTGGGCGCGGGCACGCAAGTGCATCGGACAAGACTTGACTACCGGGTTGACTATGTCTATTAACCATTCTCTTCTTATGTGACGCTACGTACTGACGTTTAGGTGTATACGAAGACCACCGATGGACGAGCAATGGAGAGGAGGATAAAGAAGGTGTAGGCACGGTCCGGAGAGTGCTGAAGCAAGGGTGCTGGAGCACCCGGTATGTCAACACTAATTACGGTCGGTATTCTAATCACTAATTACATTGCTGATAATCTGATTACCCGAATGCACGCCGAAGTGAGAGCATCATCTATCGGCCCGTACACATCTTTCGTGGAGTAGGAGTTTGGTAACGTAGACAATTACTTGACTAGCGTGGGGCTGTGTGAAAGGGAACGCAATTGTTATTAGGCGCCACTTATTACGGGCGGAATATCTTGTATTGACTGACTCTCTGAATAGTCGATGTACGTTATTACACATTCGTGTGTCATTCATCCCCCTCGTTTCATCGACAAACCACTCTTCTTCCTCCTAACATTATTTTATTCCAACAACATTACAAATAAATATTACAAAAAAATCAACAAGAAACCTCAATAACATAACAATTAACATGATAATACTAAATAACTAAAATGAAACTAAATAATGAAAAAACTAAACTATTCCCAAAGAAAGCGAGAGTGGGGAAAACAAAACTTTTCTTCAAAGCCACTAAGCCATAGCTTATCAGTGGCACTGTACCATTGTTCGTTCGCTTACAATATTTCTTGGCGTGTATTAAAAATTAGTCTACTTGAGTAACCAGCTTTTTGTATTTTCCTTTACTTTTCGAATACTTTCTAAATTTCTTATTTCTTCAGGCATCTGGTTAAAAATGGACGGTATCACATATGACATAGTCCTTTGTCCATAATTATTCGAATATCGAGGCACTTTGTAGAGTCCTCCATACTTAGCTCTAGTTCCATGTCAGTGAGATATCTTTTCTCTATAAGTGAGGTCATAAAAATTATTAACGATGACTTTGTACTTGTATAAATATCTAATATTTAGTATTTTTAAAGTTGTCTTGTAAATTTCATCTATATGTGTTCCTGAAGGTGTTTTACAATTCTATCTTTCAACGATTGTATACGTTCCAAAAGATATGCCGATGCTGTGCCCCATACTGATATACCATATCCGATCACTGATTCTACCAAGGCATGGTAAACAATTTTCAGAGCTGCTTTCGGTACTAAATCTTTCAGATAGCAGAAATTACCAGCGAAGTGCCTGAGTCTTTTAACCAATTTTGCTATATGCTGATTCCATAAGAAATTCTTATCTATATCTAAACCCAAATATATATGGGATTGCACTTCTTCTATTTCTATAGTGCAGTTGCATGTTGTAAATTCTTCTTCCGCCATGTAATGTATGCACTCCAAACTATGATTTATTATGTTCACTGGCCTTCTATCAGTTAATTTCGGCGGGTACACATGTAGTAATTTTGTTTTCTCTTCATTTATTATCAGTTCCTTATCATGAGCCCAGCATTGAAATCTCCAATATTCATTTTGCAGGTTTTTCACCGCTGTATCCAAATCTTTATGTATTGAGACGATCACTGTGTCATCCGCATACAACCAGTATTTACACTTATCAAAACATTGGCCAATATCGTTGACGTAGAGCAAATAAAGCATCGGGCCTAAAATACTTCTCTGTGGGACACCCCTCGGAGCAAGTTCTTCCTTGCCAATTTCGTCTCCTATTTTTACCACATAAGTCCTATTTTTGAGGTAGTCTTCATACCATTCTTTCACTTTTCCCAGAATACCTAGCCTCTCCAAAATTTCTATTAACTTGTCATGATTAATTACATCGAACGCTTTGGAAAAGTCTATAAACATACAAAATATGTGCATTTTCTCATTTAATTTTGTATTTATGGTGTTAGCGAAATTTTCCAGCAACATAATCGTGCCTTTCTTTTGCTGAAATCCGAATTGATTTTTATCTACAATGTTATTCTTTTGCAGATAACTCCATGTCCTTTCTGAGATATATATCTCCATTACTTTTTCAATTACCGGTAGAATAGAAATGGGTCTGTAATTGTTATAAATAGTATTATATATTGGCCTTACTATTGCCACTTTCATTCGTTTTGGGATAGTTCCCAATTTAATATATATTATATATATATATATATATATTGATAGTTAACGTTCGTGTCCTCTTGTGTGAATGGACAAATATTCTTTGGTAATTAGGACAGTCCACAAAATAAAATAAAGCTATTTCATTGCTAACGTTTCGCCTTTAATTTTAAAAGCTTCATCAGAGCTACAATCAACAATTAACACAATTACAATATAGGTATAATTGAAAAAAAACAACTAAACTCACCTCTGAAATAAATTTCTTAAAACAATAATGACGATGAAAGAGTTCATAAATAAAATCAATACATATTCAATAATAACAATCAATTCCATACACTTTTGCGACATACGTACAAACTGCTAGTAAGAATATTAAACATAATTTATTGAAGTGACAGAAATTTTATCAAGGTGTTTCTTTTTTTGAGGTTTTTTCCAATTACAGCGGTAAAAATAACATCTAAATCCTCATTGAAAGAGCTGATCCATATGCAACACAATATACAACACATTTATCTCCAATGAAACAATTAATTAAGGAAACGAGCGCTACCACAAACCATTATACACGATATTCAAATTGTAACCATCAGTTCTAATATTTATGTTGTTCGGCTCACAATTGATGTAAATTTTTTCCAATATTAGACGCTTTGATAGATTCTGTTCGGTATCTAAAATTTTCACATTATCCCAATCAAAATTATGGTTTAAGTTAAAGTGATGTATCGCGAGTGCTGTTTTTTGTTTTTTGTCACGATATTTCTCAAAACAGTCTTGTTTGTGATTTTGTAGCCGCCTTTTCAAATACTGTTTAGTTTGACCAATATAGATTCCACTACAGTCCTTGCAGTTTATTTTGTAAATTATATTTGATCTAAATGGTGTAGGAGTTTTGTCTTTTATTTTTGTGAACAGTGATTCCAACATTTTAGTGTTATATGTGACTAAATTACAATTTTCATACTTTAGCATTCTTTTTAATGAGTTTGTAAGTCCCCTAATATATGGTACTCTGAAGTATCTTTTCGTGTCAGTTGTCTGCGTGGTCGTATGTACGGTGACATTTTCCCTATCTGTGTGACTATATATGAATATAGAATATTATTTATAAAATTTATGGGATACCCATTTAAATTTAAATTTAAATTTCTGTCACTTCAATAAATTATGTTTAATATTCTTACTAGCAGTTTGTACGTATGTCGCAAAAGTGTATGGAATTGATTGTTATTATTGAATATGTATTGATTTTATTTATGAACTCTTTCATCGTCATTATTGTTTTAAGAAATTTATTTCAGAGGTGAGTTTAGTTGTTTTTTTTTTTCAATTATACCTATATTGTAATTGTGTTAATTGTTGATTGTAGCTCTGATGAAGCTTTTAAAATGAAAGGCGAAACGTTAGCAATGAAATAGCTTTATTTTATTTTGTGGACTGTCCTAATTACCAAAGAATATTTGTTCATATATATATATATATATATATCATAACAAAACAAACATCAAATTTGTTTTTTTGGGGCATTGCGGCAATTAAACGACGAAGTATCGTATGTTCTTTATTTATTTATGAACCAATATTTCGCACCCTATACGGATGCTTCATCAGGATTAAAAAAATTGAACATAAAGTTGAACAACCACCAAACAGTATAAACAAGCAGGATACACATTAAAATTAATTAATTGATAATATAAAACTTCAACAAAGACACCGGAGCACGTGTACACATTTTACATTATATCACACACATTACAATAATGTAAAATGTGTACACGTGCTCCGTTGTCTTCGTTGAAGTTTTATATTATCAATTAATTAATTTTAATGTGTATCCTGCTTGTTTATACTGTTTGGTGGTTGTTCAACTTTATGTTCAATTTTTTTAATCCTGATGAAGCATCCGTATAGGGTGCGAAATATTGGTTCATAAATAAATA
Source organism: Geotrupes spiniger (assembly GCA_959613385.1). NCBI lineage: Eukaryota > Metazoa > Arthropoda > Insecta > Coleoptera > Geotrupidae > Geotrupes > Geotrupes spiniger. Next base: position 35,955,860 of record OY390737.1, read on the forward strand.
AAGAACATACGATACTTCGTCGTTTAATTGCCGCAATCCCCCAAAAAAACAAATTTGATGTTTGTTTTGTTATGATATAATATATCAACGGCAACTACTCTTCGGAATATATATATATATACACGAAAGATGGTCTAATCTTACACCTCAATGGTGTAGTGAACATTAATTAAAACAGGTCCATGAAGACTAACTGGTGGATCGCTAGACAATATTGTTTCTGGGTTATTACCCTTCGTCAGTAGCGATTACCAAGAACCTTAGTTGTTGGTAATCGCTAGTATGCCCAAGAATCTTGCCTTCATATATATGTATATATATATATATATATATATATATATATTAAAAATGTATCTTGTCAAATCTGACAGCAAAATGTAAAATTTACACGAAAGATGGTCTAATCTTACACCTCAATGGTGTAGTGAACATTAATTAAAACAGGTCCATGAAGACTAACTGGTGGATCGCTAGACAATATTGTTTCTGGGTTATTACCCTTCGTCAGTAGCGATTACCAAGAACCTTGGTTGTTGAAATACCTTTACCCTGTAGTGGCCATCAAAACTTCTTGGCGCGAGCCAATCACTCCTAACGAACCACTGACGACAGAACACTGACGAGACGATACCTTGTCTAACACCTTGCGGAATTATATTATATATATATATATATATATATATATATATATATATATATATATATATATATATATATAATATAATTCCTTTTATAGGAGAACTGAATAATTCTGGGAATTGTTTTACATCTTTTGTTCTTACAGTGTCAATCCCTGCTGATTTTGTCTCATCCAAACTATGTATAATTGCCTCTATTCTCGAGTAAAGATATCTAATACCATAGACTAGCTTTACATTGTTTATTTTAAATAATACTTTCTCACAGGTGTGTACAATATCATTTACTTGAATTCTAAATACATCCGCAAAGTTATTCGCTATTTCCACGTGAGTTAACCTAAAGTATTTTATGATTGTTTCATCTACACTTTTTTTTAGCCCTTCCTAATATTTCATTTATGTTTCTCCAAGTTTTCTTCATATCCCCTTTGGAATCGTTCAATATCTTTGTGAAGTATCCTTTTTTTGCCAATTTTATTTTATAAGTGACCAGATTTCTTGCATTATTGTAATATTCTCTCAGTCTCCGGATCTGCACTATATTTTCTCTTGACCTTTTCCAAATTTGGAAGAGCTTATCTCTGTTACGTATTTCTTCAGAATATGTTGAGTTATCCAAGGCTTAAGTGGGCGTCGTTCCTTTCTATCGTGTATTGTTGTGCCAGCGCTACATGCTTCTTTATATAGTTTGACTGATGTGTCGTATATTTCTTCTGCATGGGGCATCTTCTCCAGGGCATCTAAATTCATCGATTCTTTAAATATTGTGGCAAACATGGTTCGATCAGTTTTAGAAACTCTGTTGATTAGCTTCTCCTCCTTTTCCCTTTCTATATTCTTCATCATATATGCGATCATGTAGTGGTCTGAAATTTTTGTTTGTATAACAGCACTACATGTTTGACCGATTTGTTGCTTCGTATATATATGATGGATGCACGATTGCACCAAAACATAATTTCTGAATCCCCCTGGTGTAGCTGCCAATAATTCTCTTAATAATAATAATAATAATAATATATTTAATGCCCATCAGATTACAATTTAATAATAGGACAAATAGAAGTATACAGAGAAGATGTTATACAAAGTAAACACTAACTAAATAACTAAAACTAATTAATTGAAAAATATTTGCTAGTTCATAAGCAAAAGCTTGCATGCAAAAACTTACATCATTCAATACTATTCAGTATGAGTGGTAGGGAACAAAAGTGAATATCAACATTATCATTAGAAATACTATTGAAAAATTTACATATTCTATGAATAGGGGATTTTAGCATCATATTTGTTCAAATGGCACAATAAAATGTGCTGCGTAAACGGCAAGGGTACTGAGGTATAACGAAACCAATCTCCATAATAAGAAAGTTAGTCTGGCATCGAAAGTAACGCCTAAATCTTTAATAGATGTACAACGTTGAAGAAGATAATCATTAATATTGTAGTCGTAGAATATCGGGTGAACTTTGCGAGAGAAACTTACTATATAGCATTTAAATAAGTTCATCCTTAAATTGTTTTTGGTGCACCAATTCATTATTATGTTTAACTGCTGATTCAGAGTTGTACAATCGCCAATCGTTTTAATTTGTGCAAAAAGCTTGAGATCGCCCGCAAAAAGTAGTTTGTTACATTGAAGCTGGTGACATAAATCATTAATGAAAATGAGAAATATATGAAAATCAAATGGCAACGTTAGCATTTTTTAAAAACGTTAATTCGTATTTGTATGTGTATTTCGTGAAATTAATTTATGTAGTTTATTTTATTTTCCTATGTATTTAGTTGCTTGCCAATTTTGGTGATAACTTTAATTTGCTCCCATTAATTGGCTTCCAGTATCAACCCCAACATAAGAAATAAGAACACGAAATTATCGAATTTGCTAACATTATTCCTTTCATCGTTGCCTAGATCTTTTCACAACTTTTGGGCACAAGCAAGTGTCCTATATGGAGGTTAAGTGCAAACTATTAAAAAAATGTTATGCATCTAATAACTGGTGAGACCATCATGTTTGGGTTAAACTAATTGATTACATTAATTATTGCCTTATATCTTAGGGAAGTTACGTTTTACCTTTCTTTGTTTCTTTACTTATTTTCGTTAATATTTTTTTTTCGTTGCTCCACACTTATTTTTATTTACTTTCAATAGATAATTATGGTGTTGCCACGAGAAAATCAATTATAACTCATTAATTCTTTTGTGACTAGTTTGGCTGGCGAAAATTTTAATCTTTAATTCCCTCTTCGTTTATACAAAAAAATGCAAGCCATTTTAGTTGCACCGGTCTCCAGAGACATTGAAATTATTGATTCCGTTGATAAGGAAAGTATATCAATCAACTTACCTTGTCATAATTGTGCCAGTTCGCTTGGATTTGAACATATATAAATGTTGAATCACCGAGTGGGCAAACATTTTATAATATGAATCACTTATTGTACACAAATACAAGTTAATGGCGTAGGCCGCATTACGGTATCATTCAGCCGTCTTTTCGCCCTGTCTTTTCCATATTTTCGGCCTTGGAATTATTCCTGCGACTTTGACGTCCAGCTCTCGTGCCATCGTTTGGACGGCCTTCCGAGGGGTCGTTTTGTGTTCGGTCTTGACATAGTCGCCTGTTTCGCCATCCTGTTCATTCTTCCGACATGGTCTCTCCAGTACCTTCTCCTGTCTCTTGTCCATCTTACAATGTCCTGTACTGAACAAATCCTGTCGCTACGTACTCTGTTGCGAAGGCTCAATCCAGTGATGGATCTCAGTGTTGTCATCTCTGTTGTTCTGACGATTTGTTTGGTTCTGGTGGTTTTGGCTCTTGTTTCAGCTGCGTATGTTAAGACTGGTCTAACAGGTTTTATATATACGAACTTTAGTTTTTGTCGACATATGTTTGTTCCTCCATACTGTATCGCGGAGAGGACCCAATATTACCGCTGCCTGTGTTGCCTGAGTCTTCACGTCTGCTTTGTTGTTATTGTCGCTGAATATTTCGACCCTGGGATATTTAAATCGCATAACCTGCTCTATCAGTGTTCCGTCGACCTCTAGTTTACATCGTACGGGATCTTTAGATATCACCATTGATTGAGTCTTCTGGGTTAAGATGTGAAGGTTGAATATCTTGGCGTTAGTGTTTACTTGTTTTCGTTTTCGGACATGAAAGCTATATCATCTGCGTGGCCTAGGATTTGAAATTTCCTGTTTCCGCTGTTGTATCCTATGTTGGCGTCTTTTACTCTCGCTATTATTTAGTCCATGATGATGTTAAAGACATGGGCTTAAGCTGTCACCTTGTCTTATGCCAAGTGATAACGGGATTTCCTCTGTTAATCTTTCTTGTGATTTGATTCTTGTTTTGTCCTCAGTATTTAATTCTTTTACTACTTGGATAGTTTTTTGTCGATGTTGTTTTTGCGGAGAGCCCTTAGTACGTTCTTAAGTTGTATTGTATCAAAGGCTTTGGAGAAATCTACAAAGCAGAGGTAGAGTGCTTTGTTAAACTCAATGGCCTTTTCTATTAGTTGACTTAGTATAAATATTGCGTCGATGGTGGACCTGTTTGTGTGGAAGCCCTGCTGTTCTTCACTGGTTTGTATTTGTGTTGCTAAATTTTGCGATATGATTTTGGTGAATACTTTTTGGATATTAGAGAGCAGGCAGATTCCTGTGTAGTTTTTTGGTCTTTCTTTGTTCCTTTTTTGGATATAGGTATTGTAATACTTGTTCGCCATTCGCTTGATATGTTTCCAGTTTCGAGTATTATTATAAGAGGTTGGTAATCTCTTTGGTTAACTCGGGGCCCCCATATTTGATCATCTCGTTGTTAAAGGAGTGGAAAAATTGCTAGTGCATTTGGAGATCGAATTACCAGTTTTCGGATGAGTAAACCGGATCATTTAGTTGACATTATTGAATTTACAAATCGATTAAGAGAGAAAGCCAAATCTAAAATGTTTCGATAATTATTTTTTAAATATCAACAATGAACCAACTGAAATAAAATCATTTAGTACGTAAAATAAAATAGCAAAAGTTCAGACCTGGACGGAATATACGAAGAATTTATGAATGAGATGCCAAAATGTCGGAATTTCAGGAAGAATGTGCAGAATAAATAAACAAAAGTAATTACAAAAATTTTGTAGGATGGACACTAGTACACCGATTTGCCGGGATCGATCAAAGCTAGAAAAGCCATCATCAACATTCAAAATAAAGAAAATTGTTGTTTCACCTGCTGAGTGAAAAATTTTTCGCACCTTGTTAATTCACAATCATCCCTAAATGGTCATGCACGAATTTGATACGCCACCAAAACGATGACTGTACAAGAGTTAAGGCTAGTGTGCCAACCACTGGAATAAAATACAACAAATATGGAAATGCGGAGAAGGCAAACATCCTGCAGTTTGAAATTTTCGAAAAACAATTGCAACTACTATTTGTAATTTACACAGATTTTTAGGGGCTTTTAACGCCAGTAAAGAATGAGGCAAGAGTATATAATAACAACGTGTCGTACACATAAAGATGTTTCAACATGAACCCTACGCATTTGCGTATTTCATTTTGTCACCTTGACAATTTTAAAAAATTGATTTTTTTATTTTTCTATTTTTCTAAGCGAAAGGATCTCGGAAATGAGCCTGTGAAACACGTTGCTGCGGAGTTTTTTAGCGTATCCGATGCTCTTTTGTCAACGTATTTGTCCATGATTGTTTTGACGGAAGGACTCTCCGAGTCCCTCAGTTCTAAACGGTTCTATATGTTGCGAACATCGCGACATCAAACCCGTTTTCCCAAATGTTACATTTTCAAACTGATGTGCACGATTACAGGAGAACAACTGAACGTATCATTTTTTTTTTAATTCACAGGAAACACCAAGGTCCCGATTATTCATTTTTGGAAAATTTTGTTTTGCTGATTTTTGACAGCTTCGAATGGGACAGAAAATGTAGTAAAAATATGACTTTTTTGGGAAAATGTTCGCCATTTCGCGAAAAAATCGTAATTTTGGAAAAATGAACAATCACTACCTTGCTGACATAACAACGATCAAAAGCGTTGTTGCATTTTTTATTACCGATAACTAGGGTGGACCCAATCCTGCAGACCATTTGACCCTTCACTTTCGACAGAGCCATCAAAGGCATCTCCAGGTCTTGGGAGTCATTTACAAAAATCATGTGTGATGTTCAATTGATGTACAATAACATGAAAAAAGTTTCATATCGAAATCTACTCTAGTTTGTTTACGATAATTGATAATTGGCTCCAAAATTTGCCTACAAGGTGTAAGTCCCACTTAAATGCTCATATAATGATTCCTTGTCTAAATATCAAACGTATCGTGAACGAAACGGCGCAACTGACAAAATCAGAAAATGATGTAAAAATGTATAAAAACCATTTAAGTCGAACAAAACCAATTTGTGATAAATTAATAATGAATAAAAGCAAATAGTATACGATCACGATCACCTGGCAGGGATGTCCTGAAGGACAAAACAACCAGAAATTAATAAAATTCTAAAAAAAGTTCATGTTGATGAAACGACAGACTCAAAAGGAAAACAGCGCAAGGTATTCATGAAATTTCGATTTATTTGGATTTATGGCGTTTTGACTGGAAAAGTTGGGTTCATTTTTGGAAGACAATCAATGCTACGAAATTAATAAACAGTGATCCCATGCAATTCACATTTACACGTCAAGAAGATATACTTCCGTATTCGTTCTTAGATTCCGTCGACAAGCTGAACAATCCACAGTTGCTGGAACGTGAGAATTTTTACGACGTGTTAACTGAACAAGTGTAGCTGATGAAGATTACGATCGCGCCAGAAGGGTGTGGGACAGTTTCAATTGTCAGACGTTGGGGCAATACAGTTATACATCACTGAAATCGTGCTACTTCTAGCGAATATTTTCGAAAATTCAAAAAGGGAATTATAGTTGGACTTAGTATGTGCTCCAAGCGATCTACTGTAGCAAACAACCGATTTCTGCCAGACTACGATATTGCAAAACTATCCTCATACATCTTATATTTAGAAGCTACTGATCTCTACGGTCATGCGATGAGGTGAAAATTACCAACAGGCTTTACATGGCTGTCAGAAGAAGATATTAACAAGCTAGATATCCGGAATATAGACGATACAGAAGTCGAAGTTTGCACGACAATTTGGGGTGAAAATACAAAACATACAAAATTATTAGCGAATTTGTGTGACAAAACAATAGTATATTACGTAACAAGAGTTGTAAATAGCATTTTACGTACGAGTGGAAATAGTTACATACGAGCGACGAAGGAGCGAGTATGTAATTCCACGAGTACTTAATTGCGTTACAACTCGAGTCACGTACTATACTTTACCTACGACCACCTTCAACCACTAAAACAACCTCTATACAAAACCTCTTTTTTATTGTTTAATTACATACTATTTCATTTTATAACAAATTTTCTTATATTTATGATATAAGTAATTATTGCTTTTTAATAATAATTGTTAATGGTAACATTGCAGTTATTAAATATTGGACAACTATCTTTTTCTAACATTATTCTTATTTCTCCAGTCCATGAATTTTCTATATAAGATCTCGTATCTTTCACGTGTCAGGTGTTTTCAGGTGTTTTCCTATTTTTTAGTTTTGGGGTGAGGACACCGTCTCTCATTTCTTGGTTGTCTTTGTTCTCAAACAGTTTTAGGAAATAGTCTTCCCATTCGTTTTTTGAGATTAAAGATGTTTGGATAAATTCGTTTACAGGCTTTTTCTTTTTCCTTTTGCGCTCCATATAGGTCTTGCTCCATTTCCAAGGCAAATCTTTCCCAGTATTCCTTTTTCAGAGTTCTTACCTGCTGGTTTACTCTGTCTTATATGTTTGTAGTTGCTGTAGGCCTCGGGTGTCTTCCTACTTTTGTATTCCAGGTATGCCTTTCTCTTTTCTGCCGCTAATTCCTTCACATCTTCAGTGAACCTTTGCTTGGTCTGCCGTTGGGTTTAACTTATATTTGTTTTTATCTTCTGCCATGCTTCCTCGACGTTACCTTCATTGTTTATCTTATTGTCGCCGATCTTGTTTTTCAACCTTTCCTTGTATAGATGCTAGGCTTTCGTTGGCAAATGATTCCGTATTGAATTTTGTGATCGTGATTGTCGGTGGGTGGTGTTTCCTTAGTGTCCTGGTACGCCGGCATTTGCACAGGATTCGGCTATGTTCTGTCCCTATGGTTTAATGCTCTTACGTCCAAAATTTGACTGGGGTTGACTGTTATTTTCGTGATTAGGTAGTCCATTATACCCCCTTGTCGTCTTGTGTTACCCCATGTTCATTTGTCTCAATTCCCATCTGTGTGACTGACTGCTTTTTGTTAAATTTCCGTCTTAAAAATCAAATTTTCAATATTTTTCTCGGAACGGGGAACGATGACAAGTGCGGATCTTATCGCACGCCCGCACTATTTGCGCTAATCTATTGTTTATCCCTGAGACTGTAATGTTCGGTAATCTAATCCGTTACTCGATAATTCCTGATGAACCACTTTAAATCTGTTGTGTATATTTAGTTCGATATACATACATCTTGATGATACATACATTAGCAAATTGGTCATGGGTCCTACAAAACTGTGTATAGTTATACATGAATACATTTTGCACAACTCTATTCTAACATTCTAGTTTTGTTTTCCCATTAATGAAACATTAGTTGCGATCAGTTTTATGTCTAGGCTGCTCTTTCTTCTTCATGTCTTGATTTTCAGGCTTGTATTGAAAATGAGTTTTCAAACTTCATTGCTACATTACAAATCTGGGCAATGTATCTTCAAAGTATTATAACTTTTATAAAACATATTCATATTTGTCAGGTCTTAAATAACTGATTTACTAAAATCATCCAGCAAATATTTTAGCACCGTCTGCTTTAGACTTTAGACTACAGTTCACAAGTGTTGACTTCTCGTAATGAAAGAGTTGAAATTCATCCACTTATGAAATAATAACGATTTTCGTTCCAAAGTGGCTTTTCTGGTCACCTGCCGCATACAAATCAGTGTAATCGAGAACTATGGACCTGGTAATCCAGGGATTTCAAAAACATTTATTTGCAGAGACATGTGTACGTTTGGGCCCTCGACCACAGGGTTCATCATAAATACAGCGAGACAGACTCTGACCCGCATAATGCGAAGAGGGGCTTCTTCTTCTCGCACGTCGGTTGGTTGGTGCTGACACCGCATCCGGATGTCGTTGCGAAACGCAAGGTCGTCGACATGAAAGATTTAGAAGAGGACGGAATAGTAATGTGGCAGAAAAAGTAAGCGGTTGGGCTATTAATTTTTATGGTGAGTTAATTGTAGATTTTTCCAGATACTATCCGATTTTGTTCTTCATATTCGCGATAGCACTCCCTGTCAGCATCCCAGTGTATTTCTGGAACGAAACTCTGTGGAATTCGTTCTGGATTAACTTCAACACTAGATTCTGCATTACTCTCAACATAGCTTTCTTCGTTAATAGTGTGGCGCATATGTGGGGCCAAAAACCGTATGATAAGTAAGTATTATTGCTTATTATTAATTGCCATAAGGGAGGGACATTATATTAGGAGACTTAAAACCAACCTCTTTGCAGGAACATCAGTCCTGTCGAAAACCTGGCGGTTTCGATAGCAGCTCTTGGAGAAGGGTGGCACAACTATCACCACGTTTTCCCTTGGGACTACAAAACTGGCGAACTGGGGAACAAATACAATCCCTCAACTCATTTTATCAACTTCTTCGCCAATCTGGGTTGGGCGTACGACCTAAAGAGTGTCTCCCCGCAGATGATCCACCGGAGGGCTGCGCGGTCAGGAGACGGCAGTCACGTATGGGGTTACGGAGACCAAGACATGGAAACCGATGACCTCGAAGAGCTGGAGTCGATGAGTGATAAGAAAGTTAACTAGTTAATAATTTTTTTCAGATAACTCGACAGAAATTCTTCAGTAAGTTTAAATAAAAATATATTTGCAACGCCCCCACAGTGGAAGTTTTCCATGAGGCACAGCCACAATGTGTCTTTCGATTAAGAATTATACGGCGGTTCCATCTGACGATTAAAATTCATGTTTCGACTATATTAAAATATTCAGAAAGGCAGTTTTTCGTTTCGTCGCCAGATAACTCCATCGCTTAGTTTACAGTCAATTCAAACTTACCTTGGGTGTATACCTGTGTAATACAATTATTGTGAAACAGCCAGTATTTTGGGACCACACACTTTGAAATAATTTTAGGGTTCTGCCAATGTATTGTTCCAGGTACGAGAAATTCAATTCAAGTAACAAATCTTCAAAACAAACAACATGACGATTTAATTTCCGGATTTGCTAGCTCTATCGCCATAAAGGTTTCCATAAAACTTAAAAAATCAAGCTTTAAAAACTCAAGCTACAGTCTCGGTCAGCTTGAAACATAGCACAATGTGTAAATAAGATGTGCTGCTTTCAATCCTGGTAACATTTAAATAGGACTAGATCAGGATGGCATCAATTTAATCCATAATGATATTTATAGAGCTTTCAATAGGTATTTCACCCAGCTTTCAGATTTAAAGCATATAAACAGATTTGTAATATTTATAACAACATGAACTGCTTTGCAACAAATGCGTTACATATTCGTAACAACTACAAAATAGGAAACCTAAACGACCAATAAATATAGGATGGGCACCGAATACAATAGCACATGTTTTCACATGTGTTTTGCACAGCCTTTTGGTTGTGGGCAGCTAGCAAGCACACACACAGCTTTTATGCAGCACACTGTTTTAAAAGTTGTCCACATCATTCACAACTTTAATACAGATCTAAAACAAAAATTGAAAGCACTTACTCAATTCAACAATGCATTATTTCCGATTCCAAAAAGTTGCTGATTTAGAGTCGTTTACGATTGTGCAAATTGTGGTATGGTTTAGTGGTAATTTTTATTTGGAAGCAAGTTGCTGGACAGTTATTCTCTCTTGAAGTTAAATTGTCATGTTTATTTTTCTAAAAAAATCGGATTTCTCCTACTAGGTACAAAAGATTTTTTATTTATTTTTATAGTGCATAACGATTCGTCTGTTACTGTAT